>QEPC01002422.1:904529-940504 GCA_003113815.1 Sphenodon punctatus | reverse complement strand
GGCTTTGGGGAAGACAATCTCAGGCGATCTGTTTTCATGTGTTTTAATGCAAATAAATAAATGTCTTTATTTGCTGGACTGTAAAATGTGTTAATTAATGCAAATATGTAAATAAATGTTTGTTTTTAATTATAAAGATGTCATTACTGCTATTAAAGAACTCATTTTTAATTTTACTAGACCGGTTTTGTAACTTTATTGGGTCGCAGAATTTTCCATTTTGGGTCGCAGAATTTTCCATTTTGGGTCGCAGAATTTTCCATTTTGGGTCGCAGAATTTCAGAAATTTTTTCGCGGAAGAATCGGGGCCCTGATTATAGGCAGCCAGTACAGTGTGCGGAGCACGGGAGTAATATGCTTTCCAGCAGGTGGTCTTGAAGCTAACTGGGATAAATTCCACAGCTTCTATCAGGAGGTCAGACTAGATTATGATGATGGTCCCTTCTGGTTTTTAAAAATATGGGTGCGCTCCTCATTTGTCTGGGTGTGCAAGGGGGTTGTGTATGCGTGTAAGTTGCGCACTCAAGTGCCACAATAGTCTTAAGTGGGTGTCAAATGGTCATTCACAATAAGTATTGTGTAGCATCATTACAATTGGCAAGCTGCTGCTACCTGTAATGTGGGAGCATGGAACACATCTCTGTTCCTGGGGCTTAACTACCACTGGTCAGGCCATACTTGAGTGCTAATCATACAGCAGGGCTGTGCTAGGCCACATGTGTGTGTGAATGCAACACTGCATCTGCAACAGAAAGTGGTTGGTGAGCAGAGATGCCTCTTTGATATAATGAGTATTTGGCACCCACGTTAGTCTAGCTTGGCACTTGAAAGTGCAACTTTCACGTACATCTGGTCGAATGGGAATTGTGCCCAGTGCACAGCACTGGACCCAGGGCTGTTGTGGCCGTGTGCAAAATGGTGATGTTGACTCTCCTAAGATATTAATGTTAATATAATAACATGCTGGTATTGACCTATAAAGCCCTAAATGGCTTGGACCCTACATAACTGAAGGGCCGCCTCCCTCCTTATGTCCTTTTGCGACCCTTAAGGTCTGCCGAGGGTGCCCTCTTGCAGGTTCCATCCTTGGCCAAGTTTCGTATGACTTGGTTCCACAGAGAGACGTTCTTGGTAGCTGCTCCACAGCTATGGAACTCCCTTCCCTTGGAGGTTCATCTAAGCCCTAGTTTGAACATCTTCTGGAGGCAGTGTAAGACCTTTTTATTCAACCAGGCATTTAATAGGCAGAGATAGATTTGGGAAAGAGGTAAAGGGATGTTTTTAGTTTTTATGGGTTCTTAATTATGTATTTTTTTATTTGTTCATTTTTTTTACTGATGTATTTATTGTGAGATGCCCTGAGCATCAAAGGATAGGGCGGGATATCAATCTAAATAAATAAATAAATATAGCAATATTTGACGGAAACACACTGACTTGTCCATTAGAAAAAGAAAAAGTGTTACTGCAATTAATGTTTTGATCAGTTAAATTTAACATCCCCTTCCAGGGCCAGTGGTCCCTGCCTTGAAGACCCTGTGGGCAGGTATGTTAAGCATATGTTGTTTCTAGTATTCTCATGGGATCCATATATTGAGGGGAGACCCTCCTGATTTGCTGCATGCTCTCCATAGGCCAGGGCTCCTTGTGTTTGAGGCTTCATGGACCTGTATTTTATGCCAGTGCTTCTCACCCTCAGGTTGTCATTCATGGATCCCATACATTGTGGTTCCCCCTAACGCGTGGGGTCCTGTGTGGTCACAAAGTCTGCACTTGCCTAGATCTGGACCTGCCAATGAAACCAAGGAGACTCTAGGATGACTATCCTGCTTGCTGCAGGGGGTGCTTGAATATTAGCTCGGGTATCTTTTGAGTGTCCTTCAGGTATTTCAGTAGGCATCAGAGAGAGTGCATTTCAGCAGAACCCTTTTTTATAGCATTAGATATGTGAACCTTACAAACTGGGGTTTGCCATATTTGGAGTAGCTGATCTGGATCCAATCTGAATTAAGAAGAAATAAAACTCCATGGTCTAGGGAAGGTGGCTTAGGGTGATTTCAGATGTTACACAGTCCTGAATCACCACAGTGGATTCCCTGCAGTGGTGAACCGATCATCCACCCCCTGTGGTCGAGGAAGGCCCCGAACAGACGCGACAGGATCAGGACCACAGCAGGGAATCAGGCCGTTAGACCACGGGCCGGGGCAGCGCAACAGATGTGACGCCAATTCCCTGCCATGGTCAAAACACCCACAAGGCACCAGGGAGGGGCAGGAGGCAGACATGGCCGACTGAGGGCAGAGGAAGCCAAAAGTGCCTACAGGGAACGCCCACACAAGGGAAACAGGAAGGGAGGGGGAAGAGGGAGAAGAGCCGCCAAGGCAACACACACAGCAGGCACAGAGACAATGAGGGCACAGTGGAACACACAGCACGAACACATGCCCGGGCGTGCACACACCCGCATGGGAAAGGAAGGGAAGGGGGGACACAGCAGGACAGACAACACACATGGCACAATGGGCACAGGGGGGAGGGGGCCACTGACGGAAGAAGGGGGGGGACCGGGCCAGGGGCCACCCAGGACACTGGAACCGGCAACCAGAACCCCCACAACAGCACAGTCTGCATAGGCACCCCTAAAGCTACACAGGCAGTCCCAGAACGGGGGGATGGTGGTGAAAGGCCAGGCCACAGGGGGAGGCCACGGAACAGGGAGCAGCCCAGGAATGGCCCAGGAGGCAGAGAGGCACCCCAAGCGCTGGTGAGGGTGCCATGGAGGGGATGCAGAAGAGCAGGAGCAGTGCAGGTGGTCAACAGATGCACACACACGCACACCGGGCGGATGCTGGGAGGGAGAAGGCAGCCACCGAGGGGAACAATGGTTGCAGAGGCGAACAAGGGGGCGGGGGCCCGGGCACGTCTCGGGGGCAGTGGGACCCCGGGAAACAGGCAGCACAGTTGCAAGGCCGGGACATCACGGAGGAAGCAGGCACCAGCCCGTGGCAGCAGGGAGGTGGCGGGAGCCCTCCGTGGGGCCACCAACGGGGGAATGGGAGGCACAGGGGGCTTCACAGCCAGCTGCAGGGAGCAACGAAGGGGCCCGGGTGGACCACCAGGTGAATGAAGTGGGGCCACTGAATTATGCTCCAACGGTAGCCCAGCACAGACGTGGTGAGTGACCAGGTAGTACGCCTCGAAGGGATCCTGCGCAGCGAGCCCCAACTGCACATCAGAACGGGACCACACGCTGGACAGTGCTGACATCTCCGCCTCGGTGGGCTCGGACAAGCCATAGCAGCAGGGGGCCACGGAAGGTGACTGAGCTCCAACAGCTGGTTATACACCGCCCCACACGACCGCTGGTACCCACGGGCCCCGTGAACACAGCCAAAGTAGGACACGGCCAGGGCAGGGCAGGGCACCCCTCATTCAGGCAGGCTGTGTAGGCGGCCAGACTGCACACAGGCAGAGCACACACAGTCTCCGCCGCCGACCACCCCACATGCGAATACCGCATCTCCAGGACGTGCCCATTGGGAAAGGGAATCAGGCCCAGGGTCTCCGCATGCAGCCAGCAATCGTGGGCGCTCGCCTCATAAGCCAAAGTAGCGCAGCCCCGAGCTCAGACTCGCATAGGCACCAGACAGGCTGTCCGGGCAGCTCAGGAGTAATTGCACAGCCAGGGAATGACACAGGTCCATGGTCTTGCAGAAGGTCCAGCGATGGGGGGCCCCATGGGCGCTGGGAGCCAGGAGCCCAGTGGAAGCACAGTCAGCCATGGTCCATGAAGCAAAGGAGACTAAGTGCGAGGACAGAGGAGCCCCACAATCCCTGGAGGGATGGGAGGGGATGTAGGGGGGCCTCAAGGCCAGCCGATAAGGCCACTGGTCTCAATATGGCATAGCAAGCGAGGTGTGGGGTGTGGACCCAGCACAGCTGCAGGAACAGAGCACACAGACAGGACAGCCTACACACTAATCAGGGTGACAAGGACAATAGACTGGCAACACTGAGAGGTGGGAGGTTGATGACAGCAGGAATGCAGCTGCAGCCTGCATGTGCCTGGGCGCAGGCTGGACCGTGCGCCAGGCCCCTTGCAGGGACAGCAGGGGTGCTCAATGGACCCCAGCTCCCCAACACACCTGCCCTGCAGGAGCCTGTCTGGGCAGCCGGGAGGGGGACCGCCCAGCACCCACCCGGGGGCCCCAGAAGGGCCCCAGGTCACGACCCGGGGGCGGGGCTACACCTGCCCTGGCCTATAACTGAGCCAGCTGCCCACCACCCGGGGCAACATGCACCATGGAGCTAGGCCGGTTGGGCGCCTGCAGGATGCACCTAGCCCTCTGCGCAGAGTGGTACCGCTCGCACACTGATCTCATGCACATCCAGACCGCTGAGGTGCACCTGGGCGTCCACCTGTGGGTTACCATTGCCTGGAGCACCGCTAGGGCCCGGAGAGCTCACCACACCAGCAGGCTCTCCCTGGCCCGGCTCAGGGCCTTGCGGGTTCCGGGGTGGCCCGGCAGGCCCTCCTCCACAGCCGGGATAGGGTTGCATGGCTCTGCGAGGTGGCCAGGCACCTCCAATGGCAGAGGGAGACCATGGGATGCGCAGCCCTGCTCGCTATGCCCGTTGACCGGCGAGTATGGGTCACAGAGCGGGCACAGAGGTGGTGGGCCCGGGTGCTGACTCAGTGGGATGAGGCAGCCTGGAGGGCGCACTTTCAGATGGACAGGCGCACCCTACTGTGACTCGCGGACCTGTTAACGCCCTGGCTGGAGCGGCAGCACACCCCATATGGACCCCCATCCCCATGGTGCAACAGGTGGCCATCGGGGTCTGGGCACTAGCAACTCCCGACTCCTGCCGGTCCGTCTCGCAGTACTTTGGCGTTGAGGTGAGCACTGTCGCCGGAATCCTGCGGTACATCTGCGAGGCTGTGGAGGGAGTGCTCCTGTACCAAGCAATCCAGCTGGTGGAGCAGGTGGCCGTGATGGCCGGCTTCACGGCTGGAGGGTTCCCCAACTGCATGGGCACTGTGGACGGCACCCACATAGAGATCCTTCGTTCCTCCGCTGGGGAGGCCGCGGAATATGTTAACAGACACGGATACCACTCCCTGCAGCTGCAGGCAGTGGTGGGCCACTGGGGTAGGTTCATTGACATCTTCACGGGCAACTCTGGGTGCAGCCATGATGCCTGGATCATGACCATCTCCCCCTTTTATACCCGGATGTACTGCAGTGACTTCGCGGACATGGGGATGACCCGGATCGAGGGGGTGCTGATGCCCCCTTGCATCCTGGGGGACTCGGCCTATCCCCTCACCCGGTGGCTGATGAAAGCATACCCGGTCGCCCGGAACCCTGTGGAGCCTCTCTACAATACCTGCCTGTGTGCAAGCAATACAGTGGTCGAGAGGGCCTTCGGGGCCCTCAAGCAGCCCTGGAGGAGCCTTACTGGGCACCTGGACTACACGGTGGAGACCTCGGCCGTGGTGATCAGGGCCTGCTGTGTGCTGCACAATGTGTGTGAGACCGATAGGACTGCCCTCGACTACCCCATGCCCTGGTGCCTTCCTGGCCCTGTGCCCCTGTATGTGAACGCAGAGAACCCACGGGAGTACCGATACGCCAAGCGCATCCGTGCCGCCCTGGCCAGGCGGATCAGCCGGGAGGCCGAGGCGTGAGGTGCACACCCCCGTCTCCACCACCCTGGGGCCCCCACCAGCGCCCTGGGCGCGCCCCTGTACGGCCACCCGCCCACAGCCCCGGGCCCATGAACTGACCCAAGGAAGCAATAGTGGTGCCCAAACCTTTATTTCCACACTCAGTTACATGTATCCCCACCACCACCACCCACCTCCCTGTGCCGTGCTCCCCTCCGTCAGACCTCTCTCCCCCTTCCCCCCCCATCCCCCATGTCTCCGGGGCTGCCTCCTCAGCCACCCTGTAGTTGCCATGGAGCTCTGGGAGCTCCCCTCCCCCCCACTGTCCGTGTCCCCAACTGTGTCCTGGGAGGCCTCGGTGTCCTGAGGGGCGGGCGGTGGTGGGAGGGCGGGTGGGCCCGGTGCCGGATGGGCCCCCCTGGGCGGCTGGAGGCGGATGCGTGGGCCGAGTGGGAGGGTCGGCGGTGGGGGCACCGAGGGGCCTGGGCAGGCAGGGTGCCTGGCGGGGTGCCCATCATGTATGCACTCATGGTGCTGACGTGCAGGAGCAGGGAGGTGCCTATGTCGTGCGAATGGTCCATCTTCGCTGAATGCTCCCACACCATTCTGTCTATGGCCTGCTCTGTGGCAGAAGCTGCCAGGAGCGACCCTGCCCTTTCCAGTTGACCTTCACTGACACCCTGGCTTCCAGGGACTACTAGGCCTGATTTCGCAACCGGCCGCATGGCAGGATTTCGCAATCCGAGGGGAAGGTACAGCCAGGTAACCTCCCAAGGACCAATCACAATTGAGGGGTAGGGGACTTTTAAAAAGAAAAGCCACACCTCTCAAGAGCTCCTCTTCCATCTTATCTTCTGTTTGCTCTGGACACTGACCTTGTGCTGAGGAGCTAAGGGAATGGCTCCTGGCCTGTTTGGACTAAACTGAGCCTAAGGACTGAACCCCTTTGCTGCAAGGCAAAGGCGCACCTGAAGCTGAGAGTAATTGAAGGTTAGATCTGAGGGACCAGTTTAGGCCAGATGCTTCTAAAAAGGCCGTTGTGCCTAAACTGTTCTGATCAATTGCTTTCGCTCAAGGATTCAAAATACCTCACATGGTTGTAGCCTGTGATGCTGGGTTTATATTATCATTAAAGTATTCTTTCTTTTGATCTAAAAGATCGGTGTGTGCGTGCGTGCGTGCGTGCGTGCGTGCGTGCGTGCGCGAGCAAATATGCCTCTGTATGCTCAGGCGGCAGAAAATGGGAACTGTCTTATACTGGCTTGTGAGCCTGGCTGTTTTAAAGAAGCAGAAGAGGTCTCATCCTCCCCAGAGGGATGAGACCAGAATCTGAATAAATAAATACCTCTGGGGTGGTGGCAGCAGGGAAGAGACCAGTTAATAAGTGGGTAATGGGGTGCCGGGAGGCTGGGGCGAACCCCAGTGGGCTCTGTTATGCCACATGCTCCAGCCGCCCAAATGCCTCTACCTGCCTTCTATGCTCCTGGTGCTCCCGCCTCCACTCAAGCCGCACCTCCGCTTGGAGCCTCCGGTCCCTTGCCTCCCCTTGTTGCAGGGAACGTTCTGTGGCCGCCTCCATCTGACCAATGGTTGCTCTAATCTGCTCGCCCTGCTCGGTGGTAGAGCGGACAATGTCCTCTGCCTGCTCTTTCCTCCGTTGCTGTACCCGTGCCTGGTGCTCTCTCATCCACTGCGCCAGGGGCATGGGCCCGACTTACTGGGGCCCTTCGCGTTGCCCTGTTGGGTACACAATAGGTGCTGGTTAGGTGCCCCAGCCGCCCGCCCCCTGTCCCGTAGCACGGCTGGGAGATCTCGGGCCCCACCCCCTTGGATTGGCGGCTGGTGCCCTTCCCCGGCACCCTTCCCAACCCCCACTTGGCGGTGTGCCTCACCGGGGACTGCTGACTGCTCCCGGGGCTGCTTGCTGCTTTCCTCATCGCCCGCCTGTCACTGATGCTGGGGCGTGCCATGCCCTGTGGGGATATAGGAGGGGCTGGGTGGGGGTGGGTACCCCTTGTCCCCCAGCGGCCCCCTGGGCTGCCTTCCCGTGTTCTGGGGTGTCCGGGGTGGCTGGGGGCGGCCCCGTGCCTGGTGTGTCCCCCTCCCCCCCTCGACCCTTCCGTCCCGGTCCGGCCCCCCTCACCCACATGCTTACCCTTGATGTCCATCTCGGAGCCCTCCAAGGCTGGTCCCTTGGTGTTGCTGGGGTCCCCCTGTGTCCACTGGCTGAGGGTGACCACAGTGTGCCGGCCTCGGAGTCTCCCGATCCGGACAGGGGGTGGGGGCTGCTGGTGCTTGTGGGGGGCCTGCAGGTTCAGACGTTACTTTTTATTGTTTCCCATTGAGAATTGCTTTGACCACGCTTTCGGAGATGATCTGGGCTGGAACTCCAGAAGCGTGGTTAATTTTGACCCCTGCTTGGGGATTGACTGTGGTGAACATCTGGTGCCCGCGGAACAGACGTTCAGGGCGCTTTGGCCCCGCCGCGGAATTGACCATGGTTCACTCTGGCTGACTGTGATCTCGTAACGTCTGAAAATACCCTTAGTTGTCAAAAGTGATTTGCAAAACATGACATATATTGGTTTTGTCCTTTATTAGCCACAAACACCATCCTCCCTATTTTATAGATGGGGAACAGCAGCTCAGAGACTTGCTCAAGACCACCCAGTGAGTTCATGGCCAGGGTGGGATTTGAACTTTGATTTCACAGGGCCTAGTTCAACACTTAGGCTCCTAAGCTACACTAGTTCCTCAAAGAGAGTGGTTTGCACATGGGCCTGGGTTTAAGTATTTTCATGGAATCCTAGAGCTTCGAGGAACCCTAAGGGTTATTGAGTCCAGCTCGCTGCCATCTTCTTTAATTTTTTTCCTGCCACAGGCCACTTTAAAAATTAATACAAGCTTTAGGGGCCAGATAGTACTTGGGGATGAGGGCATCCAAGGGGTGTGCATGGGAAAAGGAAGGTGTGGGTCCAGATAATAGATCTATCTGCAAAAGGGGGCAGATGGTGTCTCGAAAGCCACATGCGGCTCTTGGGCACCTGTGCTATTGCGCTCAACAGAAGTGACTGTCTAGGGGTGTGTCTCAGAGCTTAGCAAGAGAAGGCAAGCCACCATTTCGGATGCTGGAGCCTCATGGAACAGGGGGAGCATGTCCTGTGCCACAATTGTTGTTGCCTCAGTCTGCCAGACTGCCTGGTCTCCTACGCTGGAGGTTTTCAAACAGAGGCTGGACGGCCATCTGTCAGGGATGCTGTAGCTGTGGGTTTCCTGCATTGAGCAGGGAGTTGGACTAGATGACCTCTTAGGTCCCATCCAACTCTAAGGTTCTATGAGTTTTGATGTGAAGGAGGGGATTTGGGGGAAGCTGGACAGCCCTGTCCCTGGGATTGGGAAAGTCATGATCGGTGTAATGCATCTTATTGCTCTCAGCAATAATGAAAATTTTGGTATGCAGCTCTTGGGATTGGGAACTTTGCCCACCCCTGATCTGTGCCATGGATCTATCCCTTAACCTTGAGTGCATGCCCTAATTTCTGCTCCCTTCTCCTGCGCTCTCTCAGTGCGTGAGGGTAGGGTCCATGGGCCAGATTCAGGAATTGGGAAAGGGCCAAATAAATACCAGTCACGGTCCAGATTTGGGCTGCAGGTTCCCCATCTCTGCTGTACTTGCAAACTTAAAATTACTTCTGTGCACAGCTCTACTAGTTTAATGGATTTAAGCACAATGTTAAATGTGCACATAAAATCATTACACCATTGGGGCCAAAAGGTGTTTTTACACATGTGTTAATCTGGTTTAAGCGGCTCTTAATACAAATTAAGGTGATTGTGTGAATGCCTTCGTCTGAATTACTGAACCCTAATTCAAAATTTAACCCAGCTAATTTTCGAGGATTTATTTTAACCCAGGTAAAGGTCAGTTTGAATTAGTGAACGTGTAAACGCTTAATCTGGGCTGAGTCCCAGATGCCATAGAGTGCTACAGATAGACATGTCTCCCCTCTAGCTGTCCGTATCTCTATGGTATCCTGCAGTTTTCCCAGCAGTCTCTGCTTGGCATGCCGAATTTAAAATGCACCATGCCAAGGTGAAGTCCCCTCCATTTTGCAAGGTGACTGCTGTCTGTTGTTGTCGCTGTACTTCCAGAAAACAGAGCGGAAGAGGAGGTTGAAATCTGGTTGCACTTCACCATGGAATTTTTCAGTCTTCTTCACTCCTAATCCGGATTAACCTGTTCACATTGCAGATCAGGATTAATTCTTATTCCTGGTTTAAAATGATCATGTAAACAGTTACTCCTGAATTAATGGATCTGGTTTAAAAACTAATTCGGATTAACTAAAAACAGCCTAATTTGATAGCGGACAGTTTGCTCAATAGCATCAGGATAAACACACTGATTTATTGTAGGGAGGCTCTATTGTAATTGATTGGCTGTTGACATAGATTTTTCTTGTAAGTAAGTGGGAAGGGCATTGTAGGGAGGGGTGGGGGAAGCAAAGGGGAATGTAAACATTTTGTTTGTGGGGGGGAAATCATTTAAAAACACATACACAAAGGATTATATGGATTTATGGACAGAAGAAATCCAGGTCAAATATCATTTGTTATAATTGTGTCATGGTCTTCTAAAATTCTTGTTCATACTCTTCTATATGTTTATTTCTGTCTTACATCTTTTTCTTTTTTTTCCCTTTTTCTTTTTTGCATTACCCTCATTTTCCACTCCCTGTTGCCTTGCTTGCCAGCTCCTTGACTGAGGCTTATTACTTTAGGCCTGGTCTGTGACATTACATTGTGTTGGTCTAGAAAACAGCAATCTTGTCTCTTTGAGTTCAGCTATTGTGAGATCACTCTAGGGGAGTGCTGGCAGCAAAAGGTCCCTGCAAGAAATGTCCGCTCAGCTAGGGGTGAGAGAGAGACAAGACTCAATGCTGCTGGAAAATGAGAACAAGGAGATTAGCTGTCTCAGAGGGCAAATGCCAAGGAATGACCGCAGCCGGATTCTTGCTCTTGTGCTGTTATCGTTCATAACCTCTGTTCTGGAGTCGGGCAGACGTTGTTTGATTAAGTATTCTTTGTTTTATAGTGTGAAAGCCGCAGCCTGGAAATGAATGAATGAATAAATAAAATATCAACATGTGGCTTGATCTAGGCCAGCAGCCTCCTAAATAGAGCAGTTTTACAATACCCACAGAGGATCGCTCGGCCAGCATGATGCCTAACTTTTTTAACTGGTTTCATGGGACTGGAAAGGTGCTACAGAGCCTGTTGCTTCCATGCTGCTGTGTCAGCTCCAGTTGTCACTAAGGGCTCATTCATGAGAAAAGTTACTTCATAGTACTAGTAACCACTTCACTTTCTTTAAATGCTGTGTTTGTGTGGACAGTAGGGATGGGACACCAGGGAGAATACCAGATACCAGATCTCCCCGGTATCGGCATACCAGATTTTTAACATTGGCCGCTTTACCGGTTTTTTACATTGCAGCCATTGACTTCAATGACCGCAATGTAAAAAAAATGGTAAAGCGGCCAGTGTTAAAAATCCAGTATGCTGATACCGGTAAATATCGGATTAATCCGATACACCTGATTATCGAGTGTTTCGGATTTATCCGATACTGATATTCCCACGCCTAGTGGACAGCATTAAAGCAAAGTAGGAGGTGGTTGCACCTAAAATATGTACTCCACTGAGGTGAGGAGATTGGTTGGCAACAGAGTATAGGGAGGGAGTTAGAGGGAAGAGAGAGCACAAGGGTCAGAGGGGGGAAAAGCAAGGGCTTGGCGATAGAGCTGCCACATCTTCCCTGCTGCTCTGACTCAAAGAAGACCGGGCCATACTGGAGGGGGCAGAGCAAAGGGACTGTCCCGTCCCTTTCTGACATGGTCCCACCCCTTTGGAAGCATTGTGACATCATGATACTGCACAGAAAGCAGTAGGGTATCAGAAAGGGAGTGTCAGTGATGAGCATGGAATTCGGCCCAAGCAAGAGTAGGTACAAGATTGGGGCCAAACTGGAGTGGGTTCAGGGTTGGGATCCAAGGGGTAGATACAAGACACAGCATGGCATGACAAATTTAGGGAGGGATAGGGCAGATGCAGGATGGAACAGGAACATTCCTGAACAGGATGATCTGCCCAGTTTTCAGCTTTTATTTAACAGGCAGCCAATCGGGAAGCTGGCTGGAGCAAGGGACGGCTGGGCCAAGTGCCAATCAGGAGACTAAGGGGTGTGTCTACAGCTGTTTTTGTATGAAGACTAACCCCGTATTTAAAATCCTGGTTTCTTAATCCTGGGTTCCTGTGTTTACACAGATATTTACAACTTGGAATAATCATTAAACTGGGATCACAGTGTTCATAGTTAATAACGGGTTTACACTAACATGGATGATTAAAAAATCCCATGGTGCTTCGCTGTTGAGCTGCTGAATTCCATCACCTTCTTCCACTATGATTTTTGTTCCCCTTTAGAGATATCTTTGAACGATCCCACTGCTAATCTATGCACTAGGTTTGGGGGAAGAGACCTCAAAATGCTGATTTCTTTGCCAGAGCCCCAGAAAGCGCTGATGGCCATAGAGACGTTCCTGGGTAGAGAGGATGCTTGCTCTATCTACTAATCTCTATGCTCAATTCAGATTTATGGGTTACACGGACGTTAATCCGGGTTTATTTGCTCCCGGGTTAAATAAATCCTTGAAATGAGGATGAAATAAACCTGGGTTCAACCTTAACCTAGATCTTTTAAACTAGGATTATATGTTTACACGGACATTTAAACCGGGGTCAAGAGACGTTATTCCAGATTTAGTGTCCATGTAAAAACGGCCTACAGCAGCCCTATATGGGAAGCCTGGGTCCTGGATATGTGCCTGTGGTAATTGGGGAGAAAGTGAGAGGACATGAGGAACAAAGAGATCAGCAGGCAGCCCAAGCATGTAGGCTTAAGGGGTGGAACTAAGAGTGGCCAGGGTCACAGCCTGTCAGCTGTGTGACTTCCCAGATGTCTTCTCTTCTGCTGACAGAATGTAGTTCAGATATTGCTCCTGAGCCGGGCTAGCTTATTGTTTTCCTAATGTCTCTTTTGCTGCCCTTTGCCTATCTTTCTAGTAGCAGTGCTCTGTCAATGTTAGTCCTTCCAAAAACCCCTCTCCCCACCCATACAGTTTGCATTGTTTTTGAATTTGATTTGCACGTACAGCTGCCTTGAAGCTGCATCTTCTGATAGCTCTGTCTGCTTTGGACTTTCCCAGCAGCAACTGCTCACCATAAAACAATTGAAGGAGGCTCATTCCTGAACTGGCATGGCAGCCTGTAAGGTAATTTGTAACTAACTCTTGTTTCCTTCCAGCAAGTCAGAGAGCGGTCAGAGTGTTTGGGTGAAAGATTGCAAGGGAACATCAACATCTGACGGTGGTAAAGGTGCAGGTGCTGTAGCTGACACCACAGCCTGACAGTGACAGGTATCCCTTTCACAGCACTGAATAAATTATTAGGCTTCATGTGGCAAGGAGAGATTAGGCTAGGGTTTGCTCTGATTATCATATATGAATAACAGATCCTCATGTTTTCCTACCCTTAGTATGTTTGTGTTGCTCTGCCCCTCGCAGGTATGTGTTTCATGATCCCAGTAGAGCTGAAACAATGGTACAGATTTAGATTTGCAACTAAAGTTCATATATTTGTTTCCATGGGGGTGAGGGGGACCTCTGGCCTGTGTGGGACAACTCTGCCTCACAGCTGGGTTTACGCACGCACGCACACAGAGAGAGAGAGATCTGGTCCATGGAGCTTGAGCTAATTTCCATAGTAGCAAAAGAGAGGGGAAAGCCTCCCTGTCCCTGGTTTACAGGAACACAGATTCATTTCTATATTTCCTGCTATTATGAAATTTGTTTGGTTCGTTATCTGAGTATTTTGTTGTTTGTCAATCTTGTGTCTTTCTCCTGCGTTATGTCACTTGGACAGTCCAATCAAATTCACGTTCAGAAATTCAACCCCGCCCCCCTTCCCTGCCAAATAGTACCACCAAAGACATGAAGTATGGAATAACAAAAAATACTATGCAACAAAGTGATCCAGTTAAACAAAGAACTGAATCAAAGTACCAAATAACCAAACTGGCAAATTTTGCGAACATATAGGTTTGAATCTGACTTCCAAATCAGCTTGGCACAAAAAATAAAATCAATGAATTTGCAAACATTCATTCTGTGCAAATATTCATTTCACCTGTAACGTGTCAGACCTTCAGTTAATTTCTCAGAAGGGTTGGTAAACATGAGCCCCTTTACAAGCTCCACTGCAGAGTCAGTGTAAAGCCTAGTGGATAGGGTGTGGGGGTACACAAACCAAGGTTTAACAATTGTACTAGTTCCCTCTTTTGTACATTTCTCACAACACAGGAACGGGCACGTCCTACTTTCAGTTACGAGACTCAGAGAAACATGAGAAAGCCATGCGGCATCATGGGATTGCTTGCAGTAGCAGGGGTAATACCCAAGGCAAAAGTGAAAGCAAAGGAAGCAATGTGTGAAAACCTCTGAGGCAAAATTGTTCTCGACAGAAACTTCAAAAATTGGGAGAGAAAATGCTCATGTGAATGCTTCCTTAGCCATGAACTCATTGGGTGCCCTTGGGCAAGTTGACATCTCTCAGCCTTCAGTTAATTTAATGGAAGGGATAGTAAAGTTCTCATCTGTAAAATGGGAATAATAGTGACCTACCTTGTAGGGTTGTGAGGGTGAACCAGATGAGGATTGTAAAGCACTCTGAGCACTGAGAGTGCTAGAGAAATGATAAATAATACAAGAGAAAATCAACCAGGAGTTCAGTGTCTTGTACAGATTATCTTTTACCCAGAGGCAGCCAAGAATACTTTCCATTGTTTGCCAGTAGATTTGGGAAGTGTGTCATGCAAAGCAGGTTTACTAAACTCTTTTTGCCAACTGCTTAGTCCATGTGTCTTTTCTGATGAGAAAAGCCTCCACATCTCATTGATTGCTCTGATCCTACTCCTGCTCTCTTTGTTCCCATTGATCACCTTCTCTGCAGCATTGACTACTCCCATCCTCAATATTCTAGTTGTCTGCGGATTCTGTCTTCCCTGAGCCATATCCAAGTTGACCAAGTCTGGGCCTGATGCAAGCAATTATGGCTCTGTGCTTGTTACTTCATTCTGTGTGAACTTTTTTCTTTAGTTCTGTTTTGGGGCATGTTCCCATGGAAAATTCTGAGGAAACGGAAGTTACCCTCGGGGAGCTCACACAACATGCATACATTCTGGGAATTCACACGTGTCTGAGGGAAATTATGTTTGTTTAAGCCGTCGGGGCCTTCATACAGGAAAACTGTGTTTTAAGGGCTTATTCACACAACACTTTTTTCAAGCAGGTAGTGGCCCAAACTCACCTTCTGTCTGTCAAGCAAAATTCTTACCATTTCCTCTGCTCCTTGATGATCCCTTGTTCTCTGCCACCTGATGCAAGGGGTGGGCCACTGAAATGCAGAGGAATTGGCAATCGTGAATGCAATGCTACAGGGCAAGGCAGACACAGATTAAGAAACAAGTGGTGACTTGCAAGGGGGAAAGATGTTGTGTGGATGGTCACAAAATGCACTGCTTCCCATGGGCAGGTGTGAAGTTGAGATACCCTGGGGAAGAGCAAAGTTAAAGGGAAAATGCCAAGTTTTTTTCTTCTTTTTTAAAAACACAACAAATGACCAAACCTGTGTGAATAGGTTAGGTTGCAGAATGCCTCACTTGGGAAGTGCAACTATCCTATAAGCGTTAGGCGCAAACCAAAGTTTAGCAATTGTGCTATTTCCTTCTTGTGCATTTCTCATAATGTGGGACACTCCCTGCTTTCAGTCCCACAATGCACCACGCGAACACCAGCCATCCCACTGCCGACGGGAGCACAACAAATGTGCAGGTGGTGGCCGGCCCCACCCACGTCCTGCTTCCAGCACCCTGCCCCCACCATGACAGACAGCCATGGTGGCCCTTGACCTGGGCTGGGTATGGCAGGTCTGTCCACGTTGACTAGCTTTGGCCCACATGAGCAGCCCTTAGCCCAGGCTGTGACCTTGGAGATTTTCCAAGGATGCAGCCTGGGCTAACCCTGGGGCAGACATGGGCCAACGTCTGGCGGCACCACAACAGATGAGGCAGTGGCTCCCAGGCCACAGTGGGCCTAAGCAGGCCGCAGGCATGTCGGCTTTTACTCATTGACAGCAGGAAATTAAAAATGCAGGAGACTTGTATAAATGCACCCTAAGTGAATGTGCTGGATTTTATGGAGATTTCCTCTTGCTTTCCATAATGTTGTTTAATCAAACAGTATCCTGTCCTACACTGGGCATTGTGCCATATTTCAGAAACCCTAAATCTCTGTTGTCCCACAGTCCAGTGCATCTTTAAAGTAGCTCAGTGCAGTCAAGTTGGAAAGCATCTGGTTAGTCCTTTTCTCTTGGGATCACCAGCTTAGGTAGGCTCTGTTCTTTGCTCGATGTAAATATAGCATGTTAGTTTCTAGTCACAGAATGCACGCATTAGCCTTTAATTAAATATTAACATATGGCAAATATGTCATTTGAATGCAAATGGCATCACAGGTGTCTCCTTGCTAATTGTGCATTTGCATAAACTGAATATTTATTTAGAAAATTCAAACAAAACCTGATCTGTCAAAGAAATATTCCATGTGTTTAATTTTGTCAGTGTGGATTTAAGGGACCATGCAGGGTTTTTTGTGAGTATCTGTGCAATCCAGAGCCAGCAGTGTTTGGGCAGCAGCAGCTGCCCAGACTAATTATGTAATTTTCTTGCATGTTTCATTGCTGCCAATGACATTTAAACTGGGCACAAATTGTCCAGAAATTTTGTGACTCAAAGTCTCATTGAATGTAACAACTTGGCAAGTGTGGGGGGGAAAGGCACTAACAACATGTTCTAAACATCTTCCCAAAATTCTCTTCCTTGGGGGATTGTTCTCAGATGTGCTCTTTGGGAAGTGACTGCCTCTTAATACACTTCAAACTCCCTTCCGTTCCCGTGAGCAGAATAAAGAGGGGAGTACTTGCCATCCAAGCAAGGGGAGTTAAAGAAGGCAGGGAGGCTCCAGGTCTGGGAAGGGTGATTTTCAGTATGGAAGGGAGATAATTAGTTAATTATCTCTTGACCGAGTCCTCTCTTCTCCCGGAAACCATCATTCTAGTGGATGAAGTCCAGTAAGTTGGACAGAGGGTAATGCCTTGCATCGTCCACTAGGAGGCAGCACTAAGCTGAAAGCACCTGTTAGGGAGGCTCTGCTCTCTCGGTCTCCAGTTTAGTGTCTGCCTCCGAGCTAGGAGGAGCATCGCACCAGGGCTCCGCTTCTGACCCGTCTGAGGGACACGAGGCGGACCCAAAAGACTTTGAGAAAGAGTTTAGGAACTCAGGACTTGAAGTCCAACAGGGTTTCACGGCTTAGCACACAGACCTGCCACTTGTGAGCCAGGGCCGGCCTCTGGGTACGGACCCTTGAGTGCAGCCACCGAGGGACTGTTCCAGATGGCAGAGGCTGCCAAAACCAGGCACCGCTCAGGCACAGCACCCGCCAAGACCTGGGATATCCAGCCGAGAGTGACCCGAGCAGTGGAGACAACTGACTCTGTGCACGAGGGCCAAGGGGTCTTCTGGAGCGGATCTGACTCAGAGGAGGCTCAGTCATCAGCCTCCCACCAAACAGTAAGACACACACACACCCGCGGGCCCAGATCCTGCTCAGCACCTGCAGCCCGAAATGATGCAGAGCATGCTCCAGGTCATTCAGAGCCTTAGTAAAGGTCAGACCTGCTCCCGCCGCCGCCACAGGAGAGAAAAATCCCCCTCAGAGCCACACTCTAAGCGAGCTAAGGGTGCCTCAGAAAGGGCAGGAAAAGGCAAGCGAAAAGCCCCCTCACAGTCGCAGTCTAAGTGAGCTAAAGGTGCCTCAGAAATGGCGGGAAAAGGCAAGCAAAAAGCCCCTGGAGGCGCAAAGAGGCACGAAATATCCCTTAGGGAGCGTATGGGTTCCTCCTCGGGATAAAGGGCCCTCGGAATTAATGTGGTCTGAAGGGACTAGCTCCGATTCTAAAAGGACGGTTTCCCCTCCCCCGGCCTCTAAAAGGAGAAAAAGCCAGAGCACCCACAAGGGTGGTAACCACAGGCAAAGGGCCGAGCGCGACACCTCTGGAGAGGAGGAGGAGGAGGATTTTTCCCAATCAGAGGCCACGCAGGACCCAGAGCAGCAACCTCTGGAGTTTAAGGAGATGGGTAGGGAGCTCCCCTCAAGCTTAGGCCCCAAACTGTTACGGAGGACCTCCCGGGTGCTGCGTATCATCCCCAAATCCCAAGACAAGAAGGCCTCAGGTTCCTCCCTAGAGGAGTCAGACTATGACAGGGATTATATTCCCAGGCTGGACACTAGCAAGTGAGTCCAGATGGACAAAGCCTTCGATAAAATTATTAGGGCACAATGGAAACTACCTACACGGCACTCGAGGCTGTCCAAGGCACAGCAGATGCTGTACGCCTTCCACAGGAGCTGTGACGATCTGTTCGCCACTCCTAGAGTAGACGCAGCCACCTCTTTCCTGGCCCATCAATCGGTCTTCCTAGCCGAAGGGGACCTCCCGCCCAAGGACCCGAAGGACAAGAACATAGATGTGGGTCTGAGGTGAAGCTATGAGGCCCTTTCCCACCTTCTTCAAATTGCCACCACAGCCTCCTATGCCTCCAGGGCAGTGCTGAAGTGGTTTAAGCTCAGCAACGGTCCTGGGGTCAGTCCACCTATGGCGGACAAAATGGCCAGCAACATTACTATGGTCAACGCCTTTCTGGCAGATGCCGCAATGGACTCACTCACATGGGCGGCGAAGGGAATGGCAGTGAATGTAGCCATATGCCACAGACTATGGCTGCGTTCATGGAGGGCGGACACTCAGGCGAAGAACCTGGTAGTGCATGGGCGATTCAAGGGACCCAAGCTTTTCGGCTCCTCCTTGGATAAGACCCTGGCGGAGGCTTCCACCAAAGATAAGAAGCACTCTTTGCAGCAGTTTCAGTCACGCAGGTCCTTTTTTTGACCTTTTCATAGGTTTCCAAACCCTAGGAGGGAATCCTCTTACAGTAGGCCCTGGGCTGCCGCCTCTTACAGAGGCAGGGGTGGCCACGGCCGTGGATACAGACCACCTAGACTCTCCGCAGGGACTTCACAGTCGAGCCGAATCCATGACTGCAGAGATCCGATGCCTTGCGGAAACAAGGGCAATCGAGCTGGTGCCGGTTGGGGGGAAAGGGTCAGGTCTGTATTCAATTTTATTTTTGGTCCAAAAGAAGGAGGGATCATGGCGAGCAGTCCTGGACTTGAAATACTTGAACATATTTCTCAGGATCCAAAAGTTCTGCATGGAGACTGTCTTCGATAGCCCTCTCCCGCCAATCCGGAAACTGGTTAGCGTTGATAGATCTGAAGGATGCTTATCTGCACATCTTGATCCATCCAGCCCACAAGCGATGGTTATGCTTCCTCTACCGACAACACCATTGGCAGTTCCTAGCCCTTCCATTTGGCCTGGCGACAGCACCAAGAACCTTCACAAAGGTGCTAATACCTCTAATCGCCAACCTCAGACTCCTGGGCATAGCCGTATTCCCTTACTTGGATGACATCCTCGTCAAAGCCAACAGCAAGTACCTGTGCCAGGCCCATGTCAGCAAGACGGTAGCTTACCTAGAGGGGCACGGCTTCGTGATCAACTACAACAAGAGCCACCTCTCCCCTACGCAAAGGTTGGGGCATCTAGGGATTATCATGGATGCTCATCTAGGAAGACTGTTCATTCCCCTGAGCCGACAGGACAAGATCAGGTCCTTGATTTGAGAATTCCTTGGCCAAACACAAGTATCTATCCAGAGACTGGCACACCTCCTGGGGCTCATGGTCTCATGCTTCGTACACCTTCAGTGGAGCAGGTTCCACGCCAGACATCTCCAGAGGTTCCTGAGACCATTCCAGTCGCAACTGGCATCCAACACGACTGTCACTACCCAAATGGACCGCACCACAATCAAGTCACTCCATCAGTGCTAGAACCCGACCTTTTCAACTCAGGAGTGCAGCGGGACGCACCACATCAGGTGACCATATCCATGGATGTCTGCCTAAGGGACTGGGGAGCCATCCTCAACCGCAGGGCGACTCCGGCTCTTTGGTTGAACACGGACCAGAGGCACAGCATCAACTGGCTGGAGCTGTCAGCAATTCGCAGGACCCTACTAGCCTTCGCAGGGGAGATCCAAGGGTGCCATATACAAGTTTTGTCAGACAACGTAACGGCGGTTGCCTATGTGAACCACCAAGGGGGGGTCAAAGTTAGTCTCTCTCCACAGGGAGGCTATTTGTGTCTTCAAATGGGCAGAGTGCATGGTCCTATCCCTGTCAGCCCACCACATATGGGGCATAGTAAACGTGGAGGCCGACTGGCTCAGTAGGAAAACCATACAGCCAGGAGAATGGTCACTCAAGCAGTCTGTATTCCAGGAGTTGGCAGCCAGATTCGGGAACCCATCCTTCGACCGGTTTGCATCCCCGGACAATGCAAAGTGTCCACGGTTCTTCTCCAGATACCACTGTTCAAAGGCGGTGGCGGCGGATGCTCTCTCCCAGCCGTGGCCAGCAGGTCTGCTCTATGCTTTCCCACCATTTCCCTTAATTCAGAGAACTATAGTCAAAGCCAAGATGGAGAGGATCTGCCTGGTGTTGATCGCCCCCTTCTGGCCTCGCACACCGTGGTTTGTGGATCTACTGAGCCTGTTGGAGGGATCATTCTACCAACTGCCACTCCTCAGGGACCTCTTGTCACAGGGTCCAATATGCCACAACAACCCCGGTCTCCTCAAGCTGACAGTGTGCAGGTTGAATCTGACATCCTCGCGCAGTTCGACTACCCGAGAACAGTGGTAACCACCATGATGGCATCAAGGAGAGCCTCCACCAGACAGATTTACCAGAGTTCCTGGAAGGCGTTCACTGCATGGTGCATGCTGAACAAGGTTCCGTCCCACTCC
Source organism: Sphenodon punctatus (assembly GCA_003113815.1). Classification (NCBI taxonomy): domain Eukaryota; kingdom Metazoa; phylum Chordata; class Lepidosauria; order Sphenodontia; family Sphenodontidae; genus Sphenodon; species Sphenodon punctatus. The sequence goes on along the minus strand of QEPC01002422.1, from coordinate 919,723 downwards.
CCATCTGTCAGCGACATCTTGGCCTTCCTTCAGCGTGGACTAGACAAGGGACTTAGGCCCAATACCGTGGCTAGGCAACTAGCGACCATCGACAGTACGCAAACAACAAATGCAGAAAGATTTGCTGCGCATTCTCACCTCAAAAGGTTTTTGAGGGGAGCACGACAAATAGCCCCTCCTGTGGTTCATAGGTTTCCCTCTTGGAACCTGAATGTTCTTCGGGCACCCATGGGCACCCCTTTTGAGCCTCTCAGGGAAATTTCCCTCTATTTTTTGACTATCTAGGTAGTGTTTTTGGTAGCCATCACTTCGGTCCGTAGGGTATCAGAACTAGGGGCCCTTTCTATGAACCCAGCACTATGCACCTTCAAGAGGGAATCAGTATCCCTAAGGCTGGACCCAGCTTTCATTCTGAAAGTGAACTCTGCATTTCATAGAGGGCAGGAGCTGTCCCTGCCATCCTTTTGTCCCTGACCGAGGCATCCTTTAGAGTAATGGTGGCGCATTCTCGATGTTAGGAGGGCGTTAAAGTTTTATCTGAATAGGACTGCCCAATTCAGACAGTCCTCCGCCCTCTTTGTCAGCTATAACCTGAGGATGAGGGGTAGAAAGGCTTCCAAATTGGTGATATCTCACTGGGTTTCTTCCTGTATTCAGGAGGCCTACAGAGCGGTGGGGCTTTCCCTGTCAGCAAGAATTCTCCCCCATTCAACCAGGGCGGCTGAGATCTTACGCTGAGATATGCAGGGCTGCCACATGGAAGTCAATGCACACTTTTACTAGGCACTATAAGATAGATCTTCTGGAATCTGCGGAGGCGGTGTTCAGATGCCATATCCTCCAAGGGGTTCTACGCTAGTTCTCAATAGTTAGGACTATACCCCACAGCTATCCCTCCCGAAGCTGACACAACTGCTTGTTACCTCCCTCTGTCCGACTTACCGGACTTCATCCACTAGAATGCCCAATTGGGTTCCTTACCTGGGAATTGGGATTCTAGTTGATGAACAGGGAGGTAAGTCGGTCCGCCCACTGCGGGTTCTTGGATTGCCTTTAGCAACGTGAAGTGTTAATTTTTATTCCTTTTGGGTTTTTTAGGCCCGATAGGGGCGTTAGTGGTTTATCCATAGATAGGGAGGTTATCTATTGTTTCCTTAAAATGTCTACAGCTTTCGACAACCAGAGAGCGAGAGAGCAGAGCCTCCCTAACAGGTGCTTTCAGCTTAGTGCTGCCTCCTAGTGGACGATGCAAGGCATTACCCTCTGTCCGACTTACCTCCCTGTTCATCAGCTAGAATCCCAGTTCCCAGGTAAGAAACCCAATTGAGCAGCCTGTCCTGCTCTTCTTTTTCCCTGCCTAACATGACTCTTTGTTGTTTGAACTCCCTCTGCTGGCAGCTTCCTGCAAGTTCCGAAGCAATGAAATTGGGGAAGAAAAGAGCCATTTAGGGCACGTTCCCATGAGCAGTGTTAAACAGAAATAACTAATGCAATATAATGAAATCGATGTAACTACTCCACTCTGGTACTGTTCTCACTGCAGCTCTAAACCAAAGTAGTTGCTGTTATCAGGAGGCCCCCTTCCACGTGTGACTATTAGGGCGGTCGGTACCCCAATATACGCTCGATTCTTAAATTTAGGGGAATTAGCTGAATTAGTTGAACTAGGTGTCCCCATGTGCCACAAGGATCAATCTGAGGCTTGATATACGCTACAGTCAGGTTTACGTGCCCTCCTCAAGAGTAGAGAGAGAGAGGGAGACAAACATTTAAATAAAAAGGAATGTTTATTTCAAAGGGACATCAAAGAAAACACATAATGGAATACACACACACACATATACTAATCAACACAGCCCCGGTCTGGCTGGCGGTTTACAGGGGACCCACAAGTGGCGGCGGGGAAAACAAAAGTAATGTGGGGAGTGAGGGAGGAGGGGGAAACACGCGGGAGACACACATACTAAGAGAAAAGAGCGAGAGGGAGAGAGAGAGAGAGAGAGAGAGAGAGAGAGAGAGAGAGAAAAGCAGAAGGGGAAGTCAGGACCAATGGTTACCTCTCCTTGCCGTTGAAAAGGGGAAGTTCGGGGATGAAGGGAAGGGGCAGACCAAAGTCTGGGAGACCCCTTAAGACACAGACCCGCACAGAGAGACCGGCATGTGTTTGCATCCAAAGCTTTCTCAATTTTGGAGGGGGAGCGAGGAGCAGTTATAGGGTTTAGGATAAAGGATTTGGGATAGGCTCATGGACACTACAGTAGGCTCATAGGGAGGACAAAAGGGATTCCGGGTGTGTGTCCAGGTACAACGAAGGGAAGATGCATCCGGGGTCTGAGGGGACAAAGGACATATCTGGGTAGGGCAAAAGAGGTTCCAGGTGGGTGTCCAGATACAAGGGAGAATGCATAAGGTAAACAAACAGGCTGAGGGGACAAAGGACACATCTGGGCATGAAAGTAGAGAGGTTTTCAGGTGATTTGGGGACGGAAGGGAATCATGAGGGGAACCCTAGGCTGAAGGGCAACACCAAGGTGAATTTTCACTGATTGGGTGTGGGGGTTGTGTGAGGGAAACATAGGGTGCTCTAGTTTTCTATGCCTTTGAGGTCATTGCTAGTCCAGGTTCTATTCACCAGCAGTGAATAGAACCTGCCCCGTACTTACTCAGGGCTTCCTCCACCTGATCACCTTTTCCAAGGGCAGACTGATTTTTGCATGAAGGGGCCCTTTCCCCCATGGCTCCATTGCGACTCGGCCCTGACCCCACCCAAACTCCCCAATGCCCACCGACCCATGTCCCACGTGGCCTTGCTGAGCATGGAGGGGGGACTGTCTTTTGGGGAAAAATTCCACACCTCTGGCAACATTTCTCCTCAATTCCCTCATGGCCATGGCACAACACAGTACAGGGTTGCTACCCAAACGCTGAAAGTGTTCACACTACAGTTGCTTTGATGTAAAAAGTGAAGGGGAGTATGTGCTTATTTTTCAGGAGTATATACTTCTCTTTCTACTCCCGAATAACTTCATTTTAGAGCTCTTGACGTGAATGATTCAGGAGTAAAAATAACTTAAGACTTAATTACATTGAAGTATCTGTTTTTAGGAATTGGCCCTTAATTCCTGCTTCCCCTTGCTTATGGGAATAGAAGTGGAGAGGAGGTAGTTACTTCTGAGTAACTACCCTTGTTTGGGAGAACAAACCTTTAAGAGTCATCTGAAAGCCCAGATTTCATTACACAGAGGACCATGCTGGTCAATGACCAGGAACCTGAGGAGGATGATACTGTTGTCTTCTCTCAACTTCACGAGTTTTTACACTGTAACCTTGGGATCAACCAGATCCCTGGGAATGTTATTTCACAGTATTTGAACATGAAATAGTGAGGTTTGATTCCTGGAAGCAGCCTTTTAAGACAGAGGCTCATGAACTGTGGGCCATAACCTGCGGTGTGGATGGGGGGTCACAGTATTTGTAGATGGGGGGGGGGATCACGAACCTGGTTACTATTTGATCTACTTTGTACGTCATTGCTACTTTGTGTCACAGGATATTACAAGTTTCAAAATGGGGTAAAAATGTGGGAACTGGTGCCTTTAAGGGCACCTAGGATACCAATGGCCAATAAATAACTTTTTAGCTTTTTATATTCTCTCTCTTTCCATTTGTCCAGGCTGGTATTAAAAGACAATTTTCTTTCCCAGGGCAAACGCCATCCCTATAGGTGATCGTTTGTGACAAGGAAGGGAACCTCAAGCCCAGTGACCAAATGAGGCTTGTGGCTAGTTATTATTATTATTATTATTATTATTATTATTATTATTATTAANGAATTGCTAGCAGCAACAGAGGCAATACCCAGGGTAAAATTAAAATTGGGGGGAAATGTGTGAAAAAATATAAGGCACAATTATTCTCTCCTACAGGAAATTTTAAAAATGGCTTGGATAATTCCCATGTGTGAAAGTGCCCTGAGGCTACTGCCTGTGTGGCTGGTAGAGAAGCTTGGCTGCCTTAGCGAAAGCTGAAGTTCTTGCCCAGCCTGGCTACAAGCAGCAGGAAGGGTCAGCTTTTAGGACCCAACTCTACCTCTCGTTTTCAGCTGCCGGGCTTGGGTCAGTCTCAGTGCTCATCCAATGTCTGGCAGCTGTGGGGGATTGGATGAGGACGAGCCGTCTGAAGCGGAATCCTGACAAGATGGAGGTGATGCTGGTGGGCAGAGGGTTGAGGGTGTGGAGGTCCCTATCATTGATGGGGTTCATCCCAGAGGTTCATAGTCTGGGGGTGCTCCTCGATTCGAAGCTCCACCTGGATGCCCAGGTGGGGGCTGTGGTGAGGAGTGCCTTCTGCCAGTTACATCTGGTGCGGCGGCTTTGGCCGTAGATTTCTGGCTTGTGGCTGGTGTTTTATTTGGCCCCTTTCTCATTCCTGGATTTGGCCCATGGATCCAGTCTCTGCCCTCGAGCACTGAAGGAGGGAGCTCAGGGGAAGGGAGCTGAGGGCACGCATTCAAGGCTACAGGTTCATCCCTGTAGGCCCATGGTCTGAACCCTCCCCTTCCTTCCCCCATCCTTATATGTCCCACGCCACCCCCAACTCCTATCTCGCCCATGGAGCTTGTACTAATTTTCAAAGTGGCCCGCAGGAGGGAAAAGTTTAATTGCCCCTGAATTTTAAGCCCTGGGTGAATCCATCTACCCAGTAACCCAGCTGGAAATGATAGGCTGTGCAAGTGACAACTTTACCTATGGAGCTGAATGTAGACCAGTGGGACAAGTGGCTTGCTGGTGTGGTGTCGGGGGATCCTGCAGGCACTGGCTGCTGCTGACATATGGCCTATTCACTGCCATGGGGCTCATGCCAGCTCATTGCTCTCAGAATTAAAGTTGCAGGTCACCTGCTGGAAGAGTGTCCAGAACATGCTTCTCTACTCCCTATCCCAACCAGCCCCATTGAGCAGCTGGGGTGTGAGGTCCATCTAGTACGCACACATCAAGCCTACAAGTCAGCAGCAAATGCAATGAGAATGTGCTGTGTGGGTGAGCCTTCCATCGTAGGGGTGGGGAGGTGTACTCCTCCCACATGAGTCCATCTAGCCTAGTGCCCATCCCAGGGTTCACTTTGAAGATTAGTACAAACTTGTACTCTGATTGCTGCACAGAAGTTGACGGTGGGAGTGCACTCAGCAAGAGAAGGGTCTAGATCTTGGATCTGTGCCATAGATGCTTGTATACATGCTGCTCCCATCTCTGCTCCCTTACCCTGAGTTCTGTCTTTCAGTGCTACGGGCTAGGAACTGGATCCAGGGAATAGGAAAGGGCCAATAAAAATTAGCCATGGGCTGCATTTATTTATTTAAAACATTTTCTACCCCGCCCCTCCTGCCACAGGCAGCTCGGGGCGGCTTACAATTTATAAAAGCATCAATCATTAAAACATAAGGGAGGAGAATAAAATCCACACACACCCCCATCACCCCTCTCCCCCGCCAAATGCCTGGTGGAACAGCCAGCTCATACACCTCCGAAAAGAGGGGAGATCCGGGGCCAAGCGGGCCCCCACCGGAAGGGAGTTCCACAGCCGTGATGCGGCCACTGAGAACGCCCTCTTGCGTGGACTCCTGGAAGACTCGGGGGACCTCGAGCAGGGTGCCACAAGATGACCGTAGGGGCCGATCTAGAAACTGAGGCGGTCCCGCAGATAGGCAGAGCCTAGGCTGTTTAGGGCTTTAAAGGTCAAAACCAACACCTTGAATCGGGCCTGGAAAACTACTGGCAGCCAGTGAAGAGAACGGAGCACTGGTGTAATATGTACCTGGCGTCCCAGTCCCACCAACATTCACGAAGATGTGAGGTCTCAGGTGCACGTGCTTGGCTACATCGAGAACGATGGCTTATTGGTCCATGTGGTGAGGATATGAGTACACAGAACTCAGGTAAGAGATTGTACTGGATGGTAGGTATCAGCAGGAGTTAGGAGAAGGGAGTAAGGAGTCAGGGAGGGCAGAGCGGAAGAAGTGGGTCTTGAGGAGGGATTTGACGGTATGAAGCGAAGGGGTGAGGTGGATGTGGGCGAGGAGGGAGTTCCAGGCGTGGGGGGCAGCTAGGGAGAAGGGATGAAGGCGGTTAGGGGAGCAGGGGAGGCGTGGAAGGGCGAGAGAGGGGACAGAGGAGGAGCGAAGTGCACGGGCTGGAGTATGGAGGGCGATAAGTGCAGAGAGGTAGTTTTCATGTCCCCTTTCCCGTTCCTGGATCTGGCTCTTGGATCGTAAGAAGTGCCATACTGGGTTCAGACCAAAGGTCTGTCGAGCCCAGCATCCTATCTCTGACAGCATCCATTCTCGGTCACTTTTGAGAAGTTCCTAACAGGTCAGGATGGAGCGAACCGTTCTCTGCCATTCACTCCCAGCTCCTGAAAGTCAAAGGTTGTATGATCCCCCAGCCTACTTGACTAATAGCCATTTATGGATGTACCCTCCAAAAACGTATCCAATCTTTTTTTAAACCAAGCTATGTTACTGGCCTTGACCATATCCTCTGGCAACAAGTTCCACAAGTTAATTGTGTGTTGAGTGAAAAAAATACTTTCTTTTGTTTGTTTTAAATCTGCTGTCAGTTCATTTTGTGGAGTGCCCTCTAGTTCGGTTCAAAAGGGTAAATAACACCCTAGTTACTAGTTCTGCACCACTCATGATTTTATAAACTTCTATCCTATCCCATCTGTCATCTCCAAGCTGAAGAGCCTCAACCTATCAAGCTGTTCTGTATCCATACCCTTGATCAATTTTGCTGCCCGTCTCTGTACCTTTTCCATTTCTACTATATCTTTTTTAAGATGGGGCAACCAGAATTGCTCACAATATTCAAGGTGCAGTCGCATCATAGATTTATATAGCGGCATTATTATACTTTGTTTTGTTCTCTGTCCCTTTCTGAATAATTCCTTACATTCTGTTTGCCTTTTGGACTGCTGCTGCACACTGAGCTGAGGTTTTCAATGAACTGGCCACAGTGACTCCAACTAAGTCCTAATTTAGAACCCACCATGGGAGTAACTTTGGGCTAAAAAAAATTTGGAGGGATACTGACCCACTTAAGCTCTGCCTCCCAATCTGTGGAACTGTGGGGAAAGGAAATTTGCAGGGAGCATGTCCCCCCTGTCTTCCCCTATAATTACTTGCATGGAACCCAGCATTGTGTACATAAAGTTTGGATTATTTTTCCTTATGTGCATCACTTTGCACTTGTCAGCACTGAATTTCATCAGCCATTTGATTGGCCAGTTGCCCAGTCATGCAAGAGCCTCCTCATTTTACTTAAATAACTTTGTGTCATCTTCAAATTTGGTCCCCTCTTGTGTTCTTAGGGATGGTCTCTTGCTCTGTGTTTATATAACACTTACCACAATGGGACACTGACTTCAGCAGGAGCCCCTACTAATGATGACATTAGAAGGAAAGCCAGTATCAAAATCGACTTGAGAGCTCAGGAGTTCCAAACTTGACAACTGGGGCTCCTGCTCTGTCAAGGGCATATTCTTATGAGACCAAAACAACAACAACAATGAAAACAACAAAACAAAACAGCAGAACCTGCCCCCTTCCCTCATTTTAAAAAAATTGTGTAAATAGATTAGTTTGCAGGATGCTTTGCTTCTGATTCATAAATAATCCACAAGTATTAGGGCTCAAACCAAAATTGAATAATGGTGTTATTTCCTTCCTGCACATTTTTTGTAATGTGAGAAGGGATGCTTTCTGCTTAACTCCGCTTCCTGTGTAATAAGTGCCCCACAATGCACCATACCAAAACTAGCCATTCAATACTATGGGATTGCTAACAGTGACTGTGGCAATACCCATGGCAAAACGTACAGCAGGGGCAACAATGTGTGGAAGAACAAAACAAAATAGCTACCTCCCTCAGGAAACTAAAAACGTGAGAGAAGAGACTCGTGTGAATGTGCCCTAGGTCATAGCACCACTTCCCCGGTGACTCAGAGGACAGGAAATGAAATCTGCATTTGTTGTCCAGCCATTCTTTCGCCTGGTGTGCGGCTTAGCCCCAGGTCTTGCATTGGTTAGCTCCCAGAGGAGTGTTTGCTTAATGCTGTGAGCAGAATGCGTTGGATATCAGAGGCTGGATTTACCAAAAGAAATGACTACAGAGCCCCATGAAATTTTCCCTGCTCACTTGTGGTGAATGGAATCATTTCGCAGGCTCCGCCACGACTAATTGAGGCAGCAAGGAGTTTCCAGATGCGTTTACCAAGCTGGCACTAGAAAATCACTTGTTTATTAACACCTACCAGGTTTTTTTTAAAGCTATACATTTACAGTTTCTTTCCCCCACACCTTGCTTCTCACTCCCTGCCCTGAAAAGCTGAGTTCCTATTGGAAAAGCTCTCTTTCCCTGCACACAGGCAGATGTGACTCAGTGCTGTGGTCCAGGCCAGCAAGAGAAATTAAGTATCCTCCATTAGGGGACTATAACTGGGTATAAGACTGCTAGGTTTGGCACACTTGGCATTAATTCTGAGGAGCCCCCAGACTGGAGGACTTAGTCTCGTAAAACAAAAAACCACAAAAGCCTGTTTCCCCCAGGATTTGTTTAATTATGTGTCATGGGGAAAAGGGGGCAACACAGACATTTGGGGTAATGGGACACAGAATTTCAGGTACTGGGGGTAAATTTAGCTACTAAGAAGGACAGCTAAAGATAAAGATTACAAGAATGTGAGCCTTATCACCTTGCTGAACTGGCTTGGCAAGGCAGAGGGACAGAAAAACCCATTGTCAGGCAGAACCAAGCCATCAGTTGCCCAGGTGACCGATGGGGGGGGGGGGGATAGCAACCCACCTACAAAGACATTGAAATAACAATAGTGAAGCAGAAGGAAGTGACCCACGTCCCCTGTAAAGGTGAAGACACAGGATCTTGAGAAACTCTCTTCCATCTTGACCAGCAAAGAGAAAGCAGCTCACTGGAGAGGCTGCACAACCACTATGAACTAGAGACTTTTCAATGCACCAAAGGAAGGAGCCCGGCCTCAGCACCCAGGCCGAGAAGCACTGACCCAATCTGGACTGAGCCTCAGGGTAAGAGGACAGTTAGGGAACTTCAGTGTATTTTAGAATGTGTTGGTTTTATATTTGATTTATTGACTTACACTATCTGATCAACAGCCTTGTACTTGTATGTACTGAATATATGTTTTATAACCAAGTCTAGTGTGCCTGTGTGTTTATTCAGCCTTGGGGGGTTCACTAAGAGGGTACTCTATCTAGGTGAGAGCCTAGACTAACCTTTTTTTTATATATAAGACAACCCCACCGTGAAGTCTTCCAAGCTACGGGTGGCCAGAGAAGGTTCTCTGAGTTACGACTGGGCTGGGAGAATAAGGGGAGGCGTTACTGGGTGGTGCAGACCTCCAAAAGCTCCCTGATTATTATTATTATTATTATTATTAACAAACATTTATATAGCGCCAGCAGTGTACCTGGCACTTTACAAAGTAATAAAATAGACACGGTCCCTNCGGTTAGGGGAGCAGGGGAGGCGTGGGAGGGCAAGAGAGGGGACTGAAGAGGAGCGGAGTTCATGGACTGGAGTACAGAGCGAAATTAGCACAGAGAGGTAGGGGGGAGCAAGGTTGTGAAGAGCTTTATAGGTGAAGACTAGGAGCTTGTGCAGGATGAAGCCTAAGCTACAGGCTTGGAGGATGAGAAAGATGGTGACCCCGTCGATAAGGATCGACAGAGGAAGGATTGGGGGGGGAGATAAGGAGTTCAGTTTTAGCCATGTTGAGTTTGAGGTGACGTTGAGACATCCAGGTAGAGATATCAGAGAGACAGCTGGTGAGGCGACCTTGAACAGATGGAGAGAGAGGGAGTAGAGAGAGAGTTGTGTGTCATCAGTATAGAGGTGATATTGGAAGCCATGGAAGGCAATGAGTTTGCTTAGGGACAGGGTGTAGAGAAGAGGAGAGGGCCAAGGACAGAGCTTTGGGGAACACCAACACAGAAGGGAAAGGAGGAGGCGGAGTTGGCAAGAGACACATTGAAGGAGCGATCAGAGAGGTAGGAGGAGAACCAGTCGAGAATTTATCTTCATCGCCACTGTGGAATTGAGAGCCCCCTGGGCCTGAGGCTCTACATCCCTGGCCTAGTTGAGAAGGTGTTGGACTTGGAACTGGAAGACTGTAACAGGGCCTAGTTCCCTGGGGTAAGTCACGGCGGGATTAGGCCCGCACAAGTCACAATCCTCAGGGAAATCGCTCAGGTGTTCATTTATGTCTCAGTTCCCATGTAGGTATAAAGTCTCCTCCATAACTATTGTCACATGTACAAAGGCTTTACTCACTAACGCCAAGAAACAGCTCTCTGGCAACCCAAGTCCCTAACAGGCAGCAGGTCTTCTGGCTATTTATGCACAGTTCAGGGCCTCGGAGAGCATGGAGTGCCTGAGGCTATTTCCAAGCCAAGTCCACTAACTAGCCCAGGCACCAGGCTTCCCCTAGCTGTGAGTCAGTACCGTGGACAACACTCCTTTAATGCTCAGCTCTCCAGCAGATAGCCGGTCTTGTCCACAGCCAGACACTGACTGAATATTTCTCTCTTGGCCTCCTGTTATATCTCTAAAGTGGCCATGGCTAACGCTTCAGTATTCCAGCCCTTAAAGAGCCAGTCTCTTCCTATGCCCAGCTTTCTACCCAGCTCAGTGTTTATCCATTCTCACAGAACCGGCTCTACCATGCCCGTACTCGGCTAGTTAGCAAACTTCATAGCTGCAGCCCAGCCCGCTCAGTTCAGTTCCAATCACAGCACAGCTTGCCCAGTCCTCAGGCCATCACTCATGGTCCTCTTAAAGGGGCAGAACCCCATCAGGTTGTGCCCTGCCAAAGAGAGCAAAGATCAAATCCTGCGTTAGCCATGAACTCACTGGGTGGTCTCAAGTTGCTATCTTTGTCTCAGTTCTCCATCTGTAGAATAGGAATAATCATGGCCTACCTCACAGGGTTGCTGTGAGGGTGAACAAGATAAGGATTGTAAAGCAGTTTGAATGTGGAAAGCACGCTAGAAATGATTTTTAAAAATTAGGACCCTTGAGAGAAACTTGGGCCTCTGATACACCCTGGTAGCTGGGGGCCTCCTACCTTCCCCTGCCCCTGCACTACCATCTAGTGGTCAAGCCAATTTCAGACAGTCTTGTATTTGCTTGTGATCATATTTGTATGTTGTATTAATAATTTTTTAATCCGTTTCTGAAGATCCTAAAAGTACTTTATACGTGTGTCTTGCAATTATTATTTTAATGTACATATTGTACTATATAAATTCTCAGGGTCTGTCCCCTGAGCTTGAGGACCTAGTACAATCGTACCCTCTGATGCAGACAGGGCTATGTCTGCCATTTTGTGTTCATTGAGTCACCATTTTATTAACTATGCTGGGTCAGTTCTCTACAAATGGGCATTCGTATGGTGGGGATTGGCCTATGAAAGAGTTAATTATGAGCTGTGCAATTCTGTCTCTAAGCAGAACACTGATCTAGTTCAGGGTGGTTATTATTATTAATTATTATTATTATTATTATTAAGCATTTATATAGCACAAGCAATGTACCTGGTGCTTTACAAAGAATAAGATAGACACGGTCCCTGCCCGGAGGCTTACAGTCTAAAGACATGGGGAGGGGAGACAGGGAAGGGATACTAAACCTTTTTTAGTATTCTCCATCTTGAGTACGCAATATACCTTACATGGGACAGAATAATAGAATCCTTGCAAAGCAAAGGGCTTATAAAATGTTATGTTAATTTGTGTAAATAGTTACAATAACAAAATTTCCAGTTTATATTAGTACTTGCTTGGGTTCTGAATCTTGCTCTTTTTACTTTTTAGCCTTCTCTCTTGTTTACATCTGTTTCCCCCAGCACATGCATACACAGCACATCGGAAACCATACACCGGATAAGATTGTCGGGGAAAAACTTGGTGAGAACATTAGGGACTAAAAACTAGGGATGGGAATTACTGTTTCAGATTAATTCGTAATGACCCATAACAGATCATTACAGGCTAAACCATAAGAACCTGTAATTATGTCCTGCTAGTTACAGATCCGGAGTCCCACCCCCCCCACTCCCATCCCCGGGGTCCTGGAGTGGTACTTACTGGCCTCAGAGGGCTTGATTTGAAGCACCACCGCTGCCGTGGGGGCTCCTGCAGGCTCCATTGACGTGGTGTCCTCCCTGCTCCATATCACACATGTAAAATGACTGCTGGGGCCATTTTGCGCAAGTTCCAAAATGGTGGCGATGCTGCCTGCGCCTTTTTGGAAAAGGGCGTGTATGTGCAGAATGGCCCACTGGCCATTCTGCACATGCATAAGGTTTTTAAAAAAAAATAAATTAGAAGTTTTTAATTGGTTTGAATACAGATCCGTAATACGAATCCGTATTTAAACCTGTAAATTCCCTAGAAACGAAAAGAAAAAGAAACAAAACAGAATTCCCTCCAATGGACCATCCCTACTAAAAACTCCACAGACATTCTTTTGAAGGAAGGCACCTGACAAACATTCATTCCAGTCAGATCTGAGGCCCTGGGCAGGATCTAGCATTCTATGCTACATTTCACACCTCTTCATTTCTCATTCAAAGAAAGGCAACCTTGCCAGGGAAGGGCTACACTGCTGTTAGCTTTTTTTCTTCTTTTTAAATTAAAAGCTTAATTACATGCAGCAACCATACCCTTGTATGAGGGAGAGGTTGAAGTAGATAAATGTATAGGTTTCACTAGATTAATGTAAGTGTTTTGTATTGTGATCATTTACAATATAGAGTCCTTGGACTCGGTTTAATCCTATATTCCTTTGCTATTGATTTCCTTTGGAGTTTATTTCTGTTAATCCTTAGCAAGGGGAGGGGGTGAGCTGCCACACCAGCAGCCTTAGAGATACCAATCCACTCTCTTGTTGAGACCTGCTCATCAAAGACTCCACAAAGAAAATAATAAGATACCCGGCACATTTGGTGTGGAGCTACAGCAAACTCGAGCCATTTTTAGATGAGCGCAGCAGGCGCGTGTCAAAAAATCATGCATCCTTGAAAAAGAGCGTAGGTGGGTTTAGACGTGCGGGGACGTGCACAATCACGCGCGCACCTTTTTTTTTTTTTTTTTTTTTAAAGCTGCCAATCATCTTGTCTTTAATTGGTGGCTTTTAAAAAAGGCACAAGCGAGATAGTGCGCATCCCTGCACGTGTAAACCCTGCCTGCGTTCTTTTTCAAGGGCGCGTGACTTTTTAGCATGAGGCTGCTGTGCAAAAATGACCTCGGTGTCCCTGCAACACCATCACCCTCCCTCCTCAGGTCTGATAAATAGCAATAGCACTCTGTGTGTATGAACCTTGCGTATGGCATTAGATTAGGCTGACCACCTGTCTTGCCTTTTGCATTCCAAATGCAGCCAAACCTCTCAGGAAAGGTGGTTTCCCTCACCGAATAGGAGGCAGAGAGCTCTGGGGATGAAAGAAGTAGCAGAAATAAGCTAGATGGGGAAAAGCGAGTATCATGATGACCCTGGCAGGGATAGCAGGAACCGTAAAAGCTACTGCATCTTCTCCTGGACTTTAACCAGAAGTAGCCGTAATTAATCCTCTTCTCTTCTTGTCTCCCTTGGAACAAAGAGCTTCCTCTCATCCTAATTGCCAGACAGTATCAGTAGCTGGCTCTTATTACCCAGCAGAGGATCTGCCTGCCTCTTGTGCGATCACCTTAAGGTCAATGCAACTGATAGCTGGACATTTGGGTAGGGGCACCATAGTTTTTAGCTTTGCTGATCTTGGGTCACACACAGCCCCAGTGATGCTGTGGGCAATGACTATGGGGAAGGTTTGCCTCATACAGGTGTGGATGGGGAGGGGACATCTGGAATTTTAGGGTGAGGTTGGCATAGGCTCCCAAACTGTGGGCCAGAAGCCCAAGTAGGGTTGCACAGGGTTGGCCCTACGGAGGCTGGGTTTCAGGACAGGCGGAAGCAGAGTGGGACCCTTCATAAATGGATGCACTGCTGATGGCAGCTGCAGCAGGATCAGGGCCTGAGGTGGAAATCTGAGACAAGCTGGATAAAGCCAGAAAATCAGAGGCCAGAGGTCAATGCTGGGCAGTGAGGCAAAGTCCAGAATCTGGTGTCCCTTCCCGAAGTTCTGGTCCTGGCGACTCAGGGGTGTGGGCGGGAGGAAGAGAACTTGCCTTGACTCAGGGTTGAGAGTCGGAGGCATGAAAGCCTTGTGAAGGAGGGAGAGGATGGAGATGCAGGCTGCGAGCTGAGGTTAGATCAGGAGCAAGGTATGACTGGGCCCAAAGCTTGGGTTCTCTACCCTTTTTGCTGAGCCAGTGTCCTAGGCAGTTCGAGACGAGGTAGCCCTCTGACAGACTAATCTAGCCGGCTGGAAACCCCACAAGCCAATCAGAAGGCTAACCCCTCCCTGACTGGGAGTGACCAGTAGAGTGACTGCTGGTTCACAAGAGCAGACGCTGAAAGGAGCCCAACCTGGCTTATTAATTAATTAATTATTTTTTTATTATAAACATGTATATAGCGCCAGCCACGTGCCTGGTGCTGTACAGAACATAGAAATAGACGCAGTTCCTGCCTGTGGCTTACAATCTAAAAGACAAGCAGGGGGAGACAGGCAGAGGGGACAGTGGGAGAGACAGGGGAGAAGACAAACAAACATTCAAGCGGATGCGAAGTCTCAGGTGCGTGCGCTTGGCTTGGTTACAATCAGGTTGGTTGCAGCAGTCTGCAGAGGAGAGCAGACAGTGGGTATATGGGGAACGACTAGCAGGCAATGGGAAAGGCGGCGAGGAAAAAGTGGGTCTTGAGGGATTTGAAGGAGCGGAGGGAGGGGGCAAGGCGTATGTGGGTAGGGAGGGAGTTCCAGGCACGGGGGGCAGCGAGGGAGAAGGGTCGAAGGCGGTTAGGTGAGCAGGAGAAACGAGGGAGAGTGAGGGAGGGGACAGAGGAAGAGCAGAGAGCGCGTGCAGGAGTGCGTAGGGAGATTAGGTCCGAGAGGTAAGGGGGAGCTTGGTTGTGGAGTGTTTTGAACGTGAGTACCAGGAGTTTAAACAGGATACGTTCAAGAAGGGGGAGCCAGTGAAGAGAGAAGAGGAGAGGCTGCACATGGTC
>QEPC01002422.1:813592-879009 GCA_003113815.1 Sphenodon punctatus | reverse complement strand
GGCCTTTCGACGTATTTGTAAGACTTGGCTGTTCGCCCAGGCCTTTGGAGGGGAGGGTGGGGGGGTGGGTATATTTCTGTGTGGGGTGTTTTAAATTTGTTTTAATTAAGATGTTTTAGACTTTTTATGTTAAAAAATTATTTTATATTATGTTGGAAGCTGCCTCGAGATGCCGTAGGCATGGGGGGCGGCATATAAGGAAATAAATAAATAAAATAAATTTACTCTGGATGAGCTCCATTAAAGCCTTGGATCATGGCCCATGGGTATGTTGTGGACAGGGTCTAAAGCCGGCTTGCCCTGCCTCCTCATAAGCACAGCCCTCAGAGGACAGCTCAAGTGATGGGGTCCTGACTTAAAATAAAATTCAGTCAGGTGCCTATTTTTGGAAAATAAATTCAAAAGCTTCTATTCTTTCCTCTCTTTCCAGGGAACAAACTTGGCTCTAGGGGAAAAAATCCAAAGAAAACAAATGGCTAGAGTCCAGGACATGTTCCCATCCATTAACTCAAACCACAGTTCTTAGTAACCAGGAGAACACTCTTTAGTCCCTTCACTGCCACACCTTGATCCCGTGACAACAAGCTCTCCAACTGCCACACTCAACGAGCTCTTTTAACACAGCCCTTCTCAGGCTAAAAAATTAGACCTGAACCGAGTTCAAGTTCATCTGATTCATGACCAACCTGAGCCTGGTCCCGATAAAGCCAGGCCCTCCCAAGCTCAAGCCCAATGTAACAGGGGGGAGGGCTGCATCAGTAAAGGGGTGGAGGAAACACCTTAACCCTACCCCCACAGAGAGCTGCAATGTAATGGTGTTCTGTGGGGACAGGGAGCATGTTTGGAAAAGAGTTAGGTTACAGTGTTCCCTTGCCTCCCCCTCTCCCCAAGATGTGACCCTGCTCCCATGGAGCGTTGTGACACCACTACAGAGCTTCCTGTGGGCAGGGCTCCTTGCCTATGGGGAGCGGAGTCCAAAGGACTCGGGCCAAGAAGGCTCTGAGTCCCAGACCAAACTGAGCCCAATGGAACCACTTGGGTCCTGTCAGAGTTGGTCCAGTCTGCACAGCACTAACACCAAGCCCCTGGCAGTAAATTCTCCATTGCACTGACCCCCTGGCCAGCAAGCTCCCCAGCTGCCATGCTGAATCTCCTGCTGGGCGAGCTCCATGGCTGCCATGTTGAATTCCTGGAATGCTAACTCCCTGGTTGCCATGTCAAACCTCCAGCGGGCGAGCTCTCCACCTGCCACGCCAGACCCCTGGGTACTGATCTCCCTTTTGAACCTTCTGATCATAAGGTTCCAACTGCCAAAATGGCATCCTAGCTCACCCTGCCATGGCATTTTCCAAATGGCTAAAGTTTCCACATTGGCTGTATGAACCAGAATGGATTTTCCAGTTTCTCGTATGTTCAAAGCGGGACGCTGTGCCAGCAACATTTGAAATTCAAATTATGGCTATGTCAGCATTCCTGCGAGCCTACCCTCTGCTGAACCTAACACAGAGCAGGGGGAACCTACAGATAATACCCACCTTGTCTGCATTGATGGTTCTTGGACACAATAAAATGCTGAACCCAAATGATTTTACCACCCAAATGTATTAATTTCCACCCAGTGGAAGTAACCACCCCATGAAAGCAACCAAGGAAAACTGTGTTGTGCACAGAAACGACACCGACTGTTAAATGATACCTAAACTGTGTAATTAAAAGCCACTAATTTATTTTGCTAGAAATATTTTACCTTTAAGCTCTGTTTGGAAAAGTTTGAGCTGGTGAATTGCACTGGGGTAATCCGCATCACAGGTGTAGGAAGTAGAAAAGTGCTCTAACTAATTTATAGATTTTTGTGGGGAAGAAGAGTGCATGAAGATCGGAGTAAACAAGCAGACTGACAACCACAAAAACATTTTTAGAGTGAGGGGGTGGGAGCAGGGCTAACGCTCTGACCCCACCCTTTCGGAAAATGTCCTAGTTGCCCTCAGCTTGCTTGCAAAGGGCCCTGCCAAGAAGGAAGTTATTGGAGTGGGTGGAGGAATACCCTGCCCTCCTTTCTTAAAACCCTTGCTGCCACATTAGGGGGCTTGCTGGAAGCCAGAATGGCACCTAGGGTGGCCAGATATATTTATTTATTTATATTAACATTTATATGCTGCCCCCTCCTGACTCAGGCATCTCGGGGCGGCTCACAACATCTTAAAAAGCATTTTAAAACATTAAAATAAACAATAATTATGATTAAAAACAATATAAAACCCCATCCCCCCCTACCCTAACCCAACCCACCCACCTCATCTGCCTCGGGAAAGGCCTGCCGGAACAGTCAGGTCTTACATTGCCTGTGGAAAGAGGGGAGGCTGGCAGCCAAGCGGATCTCCGACAGGAGGGAGTGCCACAGCCACAGCGCAGCCACGGAGAACGCCCTCCTCATAGTAGACACCCGGGAAACCAAGGGGACCCCGAGGAGGGCACCCCCAGCCAACTGTAGGACTGGGGGATGAAGCGGTCCTGAAGTTAGGTGGGACCCAAGCCATTTAGGGCTTTAAAGGTCAACACCAACACCTTGAACTGGGCCCAGAAACCTACCGGCAGCCAGTGCAAAGACTGAAGCATACCGGTGTAATATACTCATGTCGGCCCGTCCCCGTCAAAAGATGGGCCATCACATTCTGGCAATGAAAGCATGGATGACCATGGCCAGATCCGAGTGTGAGACATACGGCCTAAGCCGTAAGCCGACACACCAGATGTAACTGGCAAAATGCTCCTTTTGCCACAGCCGCCATCTGGGCATCCAGGCGGAGCTGCGGGTCCAGGAGCACCCCCAGACTCTGGACCTGAGAAACCAGGGGAGGACGGACCCCATCAATGAGGGGGGCCACCACTCCCTCGGCCCTCCCCACAACCATCACCTCCGTCTTGTCAGGATTTAGCCTCAGGCGGCTCGCCCTCATCCAATCCCCCACAGCTGACAAACACTGGGTAAGCACCGAGACTGCCGGGTCTAAGTCAGAGGAAAATGAGAGATATAGCTGGGTGTCATCAGTATATTGATGACATCTCACTCCATACTCCCTAACAACCTCTCCCAAAGGCTGCAGATACACATTGAACCCTGCGGCACTGAGGCAGTCCACACGTGAGGCCCCAGGGGGAAGATGAAAACTCTCCCAGCACCACACACTGGGTTCTCCCAGCCAGGAAAGAGCGGAACCATTCAAGAACAGTCACGCCAATCCTGCCAATATATAAATTGTAGAGGACATTTATGAGAAATATAGGTTGTAGGGCTGCATTGGCTCCATCACCTTTGTGGGAGAAGATTGAGGCTGGTTGGGAGAGCTGCTGCTTAGGGATACCTGCTCCATTGCCTTTAGGGATCCCAAAATTGGAGCAAGCAAGAGCCCTGGCCTGCCTCAGGCTTGCTGCACCATGATGATGATCCTTCAGTCAGTGCTGGATTCAGGGAAGTTGGAGCCTGAGTGAAATGGTCCATGTGGGGCTCCTCCTTCTGACACAAGGGTGTTTGATGGACACACACTGATTCGTTTTTTGAAAAAGGAAAATGTTACTGTAGTTAGTTTTCTTCATTTAAACAGAACCTCCCCTCCAGAAGCTGAGGTTCCCTGTGTTGCAGGACATGTGAGCCCATATTTTATGCATAAGTTGTTAAAACTAGTTTACTCATGGGTTCCCTGCATTGCAAGCTCCTTCCTAAATCACTGTGGGCCCTCCACAGACTGGCTAGCCATGTGTTCAAGGCTCTGTGGACCTGTATTTTACATCAGTGTTTCTCACACTCATCATTTCAACCTTACATTTCAGGGGGGGGCTGTGTGTGGTTGCACAGTCTGCATAATTCCAGATCCAGCCCTGCTTTTCATTTCTGGGACAAGATCCTGGACGTGTTTTTGCCACAATGGTGAATGCTTGGTCGTAATCCACTACCATCCACTCTTAGAAACATAAGAAATGCTGCACTGGGCTAGGCAAGTGTTCCATTTAGCTCAGTATTCCATTTCTGAGAGTGTGACCAGTAGAGAATGCTTCAGGAGAAGAGCATAAGCTAAGGGCAGAGGGCCAGTGTAGCCTAGTGGATAAGGTGTTGAACTTTAATCTAGGGCCCTTTTCGAACGGGATGGGTGGGCGGTGCATGGGGGTGCATTCCCACGGACCCCCACCCACTTCCACCCATCTCCATGCACAGAGCAACGGGCATTAGTGCCTGTTGCTCCATGCGTGGGTGATGAGTGGAGGTGGGTGGAGCGCAGGAGCATGCACGCACCCCCACCCACCGCCCGCGATGTTCCCACGGGCACCCACCAACCCCCCCTGCACCCACTGCGTGTTTGCATGGGTGCCCCCCGTACCCGCACACGTGTGCAAAGGCGGGGGCGTCCGTGTGAAAACAGCCTAGAAGATACAAGAAGATACAAATCCTGCCTTAGCCATAAATTTACTATGTGGTCCTAGACAAATCACTAGCTCTCTCCGCTTCAGTTCCTCATCTGTAAATGAGGAATGTACGTCTCTCTCTCTTCTTATGTTCACTTTCTCTCCTAGGTTGTTCAGCATCATATTATAAATAATAATGAAAGAGCAAAACATTGGATACATCTTCTGCTTTGCTTCTAGCATTTTAAAATTTTTTTTAGTTCTGCTTTTCTTAACTTCAGCACCTCCCAGGATTGGGACCCGTGACTATGAAGCTAATGCTAAAACCTGGCAATTGAACCCAGTGAAAAAGGAGGCATTTATTAGGAACAGTTGGTTCTGAGTTGCAAACAATTACAAACAATTTTTCGCAAACAAAAGCTTGATTTCCCCCGGCCGCCGATAAATCTGCCATGCTAATGTTCTCTGATGAGTCTTCATAAATAAGCACAACACAGAACAGAAGGGTCATACAAAATAATGAGCCATAATGTTGTAGTGAGACTATTGGGGAGGAGGTGATTAATCAGCCAAGCTGCTTGCAGTAGCAGTTGGGTTGGAATACCATAAAGATTCAGGTATTGTTGTTGTTATTTATATAGAGCAAGCAATGTACCTGGCACTGAACAATTGTTAATTAGAAACAGGTCCCTGCCAAAAGGGGCTTATAATCTAGAATAGATGTGGGAAGGGAAGGCCAGGGAGAGAGGAACATAGGGAGAGACAAGGATAATAAGCCAAGAAGTCACAGGTGCACATACTTATCTTAGTTACAGCAGAGAAGAGGACTTTGAACGATGGAGTTGTTTGGGGGTACCATGTCAGCTGGAGCTTTCGTGGCAACATCCCTGTAGGGGTAGGAATTTCAGTTTCGGTTTTAAACAAAATAGTCTGAAAATGACTGTTTTGGTTTAAAACCAAAGCTTCAAAAATCAGGCTGTTACAGTTCCAATTTTCAGTTCTGTATCCTTCTCATCAAAGTTAATGGGAAATTTTCCCATTGGTTTCAATAGGAAGGGGAACCAGGGTCCAACCTCCCACACCCCCATTCCCCGGGTCCCACTACATTCCCCCAGGGCCCTAACATCCCCACCCCTCAGGGCCCTGCCGGCTGGCATGTACTTACCAGTCTGGGACTTGGAGGATGGGGATGAGGAGCCACTGTCTCCTCTGCCGGCCGGGTCGGGTTTCCTCTATTGCTGGGTGGTTGGGTGGCCTCTGCTGCTGGAAGGCCAGGCCAGGTTGCCTCTGTTGCCGAGAGGCCAGGCTGGGCCACCTCCACTGCCGGGCAGCTGCACCACAGCCACTCTGGCTGTGGAAGGCCTGCCAACAGACCTCCTTCCAAGTTCCCAGGGCGCACTGCAGGAGCTCCCTGCTCTGGCAGCACATGTGCAAAATGGCAGCCGGGGACATTTTATGCATGTGCACCCCTTTTTCAAAATGGCACCATGGTTGCTGGTGCCATTTTGGAAAAGGGCAGCCATTCTTCTGCACATGCACTGAGCCATTTCACGCATGTGCAGAATGGCTGCCCTTTTTCAAAATGGCACAGATGCTGCTGGTGCCATTTTGGAAAAGGGCTGAACATGTGCAAAATGGCCTCGGCAGCAGACCCTGGGAACTTTGAAGGAGGCCTGCTGGCAAGCCTCCCACAGCTGCGGTGGCTGCAGTGCGAGTGCCCGGCAGTGGAGGTGTCCTGGTCCAGCCTCTCAGCAGCAGAGGCGGCCCAGTTGCCAGGCAGCAGAGGAGGCCTGGCCTGACCTCGCTGGCAGCAGAAAGGGCGGTTCCTCCCCCCCATCCTCTGAGGCCTTGATTGGTAAGTACATGTCAGCCGGCAAGGCCCCGGTGGGTAGGGGGGCGGGGATAAAGATGGGACCCGGGGGTGGAGGTGTTGGGACGCAGATCCCCACCCCCACCCTCCAAGTTCGGTAGTGGGACCCAGGGAATGAGGGAGGTTGGATTCCCTGCCCCAGGGAATGGGGGTGATAGAGGTTAGGGGTGGCGGTGTTTTCGGTCCCAGACACCAGTTTTGGTTCCCTTTTGGTCCAGTTCCCCTTCCCATTGAAGTCAATGGAAACAGATTTCCCATTGACTTCAATGGGAAAAGAAACAGTACCGTAAATCAAAACCCCAAACCGAAAGAACCGAAAAGCAGGGATCCAAAACTGGAGAAAAAAAAAAGAAAAAGAAAAAAAGGCCCTGTGTCCCACCCCTACCAAAGAGGGATATTTTACATGGCAAGGGAGGATGGTGCAGAGAATCTGATTCCAGGAAGGAAGGGGTTAACCCCAGCCATCCTTTCCTTATGTACAGGCTGGCAGAGGATGTGCCCCTGCAGTGCAAAAGCACAGCTGAGTTTGTTGTGGTAGGATTAGACTGAACATCCTAAGACCATGATGATCTTTGCAGCACTTACTCCTTAAAGTCAGTTGAACTGCTCCAAGGTAAAGTGGTTTGAGGATCACTTCCAGTGCGATTTTATGTGAGGGTAACACCCACTCTAGCAGTTAGTATGAGCACAAGTCTCATTCACTTCAATGAGACCATGCTAACTGCTGGTTAACTTACCTTTCTTTCCGAGGCTCTGGAGACCGGCAACCTGCGGGCCCGATGCAGCCTTCTCAGGGCTGCGCCAGGCAGAAATACAAGAGAAAATAAGTGTGCATGTGCAAAAATGCCCACCATGGCCGTTCTGTGCATGTGTTGCCATTTCCCCAAATCGTGCCTGCAGTGTCGATGCCGTTTTGGAAAATGGCACCTCGGACCGCCCGCTGAGCATGCTCAGACCAGCTGCCATTTCCCAAAATGATTGTGCATGTGCAGAACAGCCATGGAGGCCACTTCTGCGCATACATAGTTATTTTCTCTAGTATTTCTGCCCAGCACGGTCCTTAGAAGACTCTGGGTGATTTCAGACGTGACGAGATCACGCTGAACCACAGTGAACCACGGTGAACCCCGCGGCGGGGCGAAAGGCCCCTGAACGTCTGCACAGCGTGCGCCAGATGTTGGCCACGCTGAATCTGCACATGGGGTCAATTTGAACCACGCTTCCCGGGCTAGCCGGGGGAAGGTCCCGGGAAGCGTGGTCAAATGGACCGCGGGCCGTGGCCAACAAAAAGTAACGTCTGGCCGCGTGCCACGGCCCGGGATCCCCGGCGGGATCCCGGGCCGTGGCACGATCGGCCAGACGCGGCGGCCGCATTGGCCCCGCCGCCCGCCCGTCTCCTCGGAGGGCGGGCGGCGGGGTGCGTGGAGGGGGCGGGGCCGTGCGGCCGCACGTTGCGCCGCGCGGCCCCGGCCCCTCCCACTTTCCCCGCCGGGATCCCCCCGGCACGTCTGTTGGGCCGTGCAGGGGTGACCCCGGCGGGGAACGAAGACGTTGCTTCCGGTACGGGGCCAAAGGGCCCCGTATCGTCTGAAAGTACCCTCTGTCGGGCACCGTGGGTCGGGGCCTAGGAAAAAAGGGTAAATTAATCAACTACCCCCCTCCCACCCCACCCAGCTCTGCCTCCCAGGACCCCTGCCTGGTGCACATCTCCCCCAGACTCCTGCCCAGCTCCCCGTCTGCCCCAGCACTGCTGCAGCAGGCGCTGAGGCAGGCATGGGTTGGGGTCCAGGGGAGGAGGGTGCCAGTCAAAGGTCCTGGGAGGCAACTACCCCCCCCCTTCCCAACCCTGCGTGGCTCCTGTACCCCCAGCTCTGCCTCCCCTGGACCTGGCAGGGGTCTGGGGGGAGGCAGAGCTGTGGGCAGTTTGGCGCATGTATAAGAAGCTGAAAGTTCCTTTGAGTGCTGCCAGCGCCGCTCCAAGGAGCTTTGATAGACCCTGTCGGGGGAACTGAACCTTTTGGATTGTATCCCCCGGTAGGACCAGATTGCTTCTGATCAATTCAATTCATCCAAAATTGGAGCAGTTGTATTGATCCGATCCCAATCCTCCCATCCCTAGTATTTAGCAGCTGAGAGTGTTGTACTTTTAGCTTGGGTTTCTCCTATGGGATGAAGGCTTATCTAGGGGTGGGGAACCTTTGAAAATTAATAGCTGGATGGAAGTTGGGGGCAAGGGTGGCAAGGGATGTGCTCCAAAGAGAGGAAGGAAAGGGAGAGTCTAGATCATGGATGTATATTAGGGGAGGGAACCTTTTCCCTCCTGGGGCCACTTCAAAAATCCTTGGGTGCATGCATTGCCCTCATGTCCGCTCCCTTACTCTGAGCTCACTTTTTCAGTTCTTGGGGGAAGCAAAGGCAGAACTAGATCCAGGGGCAAGATAAAAACTGTGGGCCACATTTGGCCCTTGGGCCTGAGGTTCCCCACCCCTGACCTACACCATGGATCTGTCCCCTGTCCTTGTGGGCATGTCCTCATCTCTGCTCCCTTCCCCAGAGCTCACTCTTTCAGTGCATGAGGTTAGGGACTAGATCTATGGGTCTGATCCAGGAATTGGGAAAGGGGCCACATAAACAAACAAACAAACAAACCACGGTCTGGATTTGGCCCATGAGCTGCTTTCCACCTCTGCCCTGCCGAACCAGTTTAATTTCCTAGTCCTGGAAGCTAAAGAGCCCAGTTCTTCAGCAACAAGTTTTGAACCTGCAATTTACTTTGTACTAAGAACATTGAAGAACCAAGTCACACCCACAGTCCATCTAGCCCAGTATCCTGTCTTTGGCAGTGACCAGCACTGGATGCTTCAGAGGAAGTGTACAAAAACAGGATATATATCAGGGACGGGGAACCTCAGGCCTGGGGACCAAATGCAGCCCACAGCTAATTTTCGCTTGACTCCTTTCCAGTTCCTGAATCTCGTCCCTGGTTCCAATACCTACCCCTAGCACTGAAATGCTGAGCTTAAGGTAAGAGACCAGAAATAAGGGCATGCACACAATGATAAAGGACAGATCCATGATCTGGACCTGACTTTCCTTGAGCGCACCCTTAAGTACCTATATCCCACAACTTTTATATGGCCTTAGGAGCTAGTACTAATTTTTCAAAGTGGCCCCTGGGAAGGAAAAGGTTCTCCACCCTGATATATATGGAATAATCCATTCCCTCTTGTTAACTACCAGCTTCTGGGAGTCAGACGTTTCATCCCATAGCCCTCCTTGCTAATAGCCATTGATGGACCTGTCCCCTATGGGTGTTTTTAAACAAGCAAAGCTAGAGGGGGGAGTGGGTGGTCCATGTCCGCTGAGTGGTACAGCCACGGAGCATCCATGCATGTGGAATGAGTGGGGAGGGTTTCTAACAGGCAGCTCCCTGAGTGACCACCACAGCCGCTCAGGCAGCCTCCACGCATGTATGCTACCACAGACCGGACCCGAAGCAACTCATATGTACAGTACAGCCATTACCCCTTTAAGAGCTCCCAGTAGGGCTGGGGGTGGAACAGGAAGGCAGCGGGGCCATGGACCTGTCCACTGGTGTAGGTGAACACTCCGGTTCAAACGGGGCAAGGATGTGTGGGTGCCTGTCCCCACGCACCACTTTGCCTTAACCCACATGGCGCAATCCAGTTTTTCCTTCGGAGCACCATGAGTGTCCATGGGTGGGTGCTGCGTGGGTCACAGGAGTGTGCCTCAACCCATGCCACCTTCAAATGAGCAGCTGGGTAGGTAGGCGATGGGTAGCCATGTGTGGTACCATCTCATTTAGAAACACTATGAACATAGCCCTTTCTGGAACCAACCGGAATTCACAGCATCCTCTAGCAGTGAGTTTCACAGGTTGTGTTTTAAATCTTCTGGCTGTTAAGTTCACCAGGTGCCCTAGAGTGTTAGTGTAATGAGGGAACGGTAAAGAGTAGTCCCCTGCTGACTTTCTGTGCAGCATTCACGATGGTATAAACCCCTACCCTGTTTCCAGTTGTCTTTTTTCTTTCTTTTCTTTTCTTTTTTAAAAAGGAGCCCTAATCTTTTGAGTCTCTCCTCCTATAAGAGCTCGTTTATTTGACATTTTCCTCAGCAGACCAAGCCTCAGACTGTGCCAAGTCTTATCATTCACCACTGCTGAATTTCTCCTCTATTAAAAGAGTATGCAGAGTGGCTAATGGCCAGTTTATTTCCGTCCAGCTGCATTAGCCTCGCCTGCTTCCTAACATCCCTTAAGCTCTTTTACTTGGGGGTGACCTTTCCTCCTGTTTGAATGGTCTCTTTCTCAACCCCTTGTGCTTTCTGTTAGAAAAAAAAATAACTAAAGCTGCTTTCTTTAATGGTTTTGAATCTTGGAAACCTTCCAATTGTCTCTTCTGCTGTTCTCTATTTCTGTGGCTGATGGCAACATTATTTGGGAAGGGTGCCATGCTAATTTTCTACCTCCTTTCAAAGCGCCGTACAAACATAAACTGATCAATTGTTACAACATCCCTATGGGGAAAGCAGAATCATCCACTCTTTATGGAGTGAAGAAAAAGAGAAATGACTTTTTCATAGTGAAAAGGGGAGTCAGTAACAGAGCTATGGGAAGTGAACTGAAGACAGAGGGATCACCTAGCTCTCATGTTTATGGGAGCACAACTGGAGATAGGAGACAGGGCCTTGGCATCCCACACAACATGTAGCTGTAGTAGACACAGACTGAGAGGAGGCCTGGTTTCCTAAGGGTGAGGGACAGCCCTCAGGGTATAGTAAGTCAATGGGATTTGAAGCATACAAGAGACCTTATCTCCCCGCCAGGTGCACCGATTAGTATTCAAATTTGGCCCCCTATTTCCCTGTTGCCATGGTGGCTGTTGGTAAAAAAAGGAGGCTTTAAAAAATGTACTGCCTGCCCAATGGCAATTTCAACTCCCATCATAAATCCGCACGATCAGGGCCTAGTTTGCTTCAGAGAGGTACATAAACTCCTGGGTTGCTCTGCCTGTCCAAGCTTATCAGGAAGAGCCATAAAAGATTTTTAAAAATATGCCTTCAGTTTTTGCTAATCAAATAGGCACTTGAGGAACCAGAACTCTCTAAAACATCTCTTCGATCCTGGCTACCACTTCATTGAAGTCCAGCTCGGCACTGTCCTCTTTGGCACTGCTTTCTTCCCCAGCACCGATCTCTTTCCCAGCACTGATCTACTCAGCACCGACATCTTTGGTACAGACCTCTTCTCCAGCACCAACACTCTCTCTGGTACTGTCACCATCTCCAGCACCGTCTCTCTCCTCACCAACTCTCCTGCTGCTGGTGTCATTCTCTTTTCCAAAACCAAAGAAGCTGAAAATCATAATCTCTTCCCCAGTACTTAAAAGAGACCAAAAAGAAGTAAAAGATAGTGAAGAGATCTGATCAACCCAAAAAGAAATGGAGGGATAAATCACCAGAGGATGAGAACCCTTCCACAAAAAAAACACAGAAAAAAAGGAGGTTGTCCTTTGATCACTCCACTACACACAGAGGGAGAAACAATCACGCTCTATGAATCACCACAAGCTCCTATCCCTATTCCAGCCCCTCCCTCGGGAACCCCAAAGGGTTCTTTAGAGGGGTCACTTGTGTTTTCTCACCATTCATCATATCTGGACACAAATGACTCAATTCAGGGCTCCCTGACTCATCTCAACCACCTATCTCTGGCCTCCCTCTTACAGGCAGAAATAAGCAGTTTGCACTGAGCTCAAGATCCCCATCCTTGTCACCTTATGGACAGCATGCAATGCCAGACTCCGTAGCATGGATGTTGGGACAGCCACCCTGGGCTCCTTGGATGTAATGGTCATCACCAGAATACCAGTGTCCTCCAGGGAGACCTCTGTACGAGCCCCTATATCGCCAGTTCTACCCTCCCAATTCCACATCTAAGCCAAACGGAATAACCCCTCCACTTCTTTAGTCGGGCCACCAACTTTAACCCCATTGCCTGCCCCAATCGTAAGTAGTGGGGTGATTCTTCCCATAATGGAGTCTTATACCCCGCTCACTCAGTTAACTGCGGCACTGAGAGCCATACTGGGATCAACAAGACCTATTGTGCCCTCGACTAGTGCATCTTCGGACCCCCAATCACCAACAATCGCGGCAGCTCAAGTTTAATCAGATCAACTACCTCAAACTCCTACTCTTTCCTTACCCCTGGTACCAATGATGTCTCCAGCACCATAGCGTCTCAGTATCTTCAGCACCACCAATTCTGAAAGCGCTTTCTCTTGCCTCAGCACGTGTATTCCTACCACTTGTCCTTCAGCGGTACTGCAACCCACATCGAACCCCCCATGGGACCCAACAGCTATAATGGCATGAAGTGTGGTGAATACTATGGTTTTAGTACCATTTACATCCACTATACCTACAATGACAAACGCTCTTATCGAGGACTGACAGCTACCAAAGGAGGACTCCCTGCCTATAAAGAAACCCTTCCACCCCAACTTGGACACTTCTCAAAAAGGATACTTTGTCATCTTCAGACACACCAAATACTAGTGTAACAACCCTGGGGCTTAAGTCCTCTCAGGATCAGTACCTCCAATGAGGCCAGCCCACACAGGATCTTTGCCAAGTATCCTCTGACTGGGCACAATTCCTCCCTGACAGGCTCTATACATACCCTTGGCCAGGCACAATCCCTCTTGCAGTCAGGTGAAGAGGCAGAGCCTTTCCTGGCTCCTGCCTCTGGTTACTCCCCTCTTTTCACCACTGGCCAGCTTAGCCTTTATGAGGCCTTCAGGCTGGCCCCATTCAGACACATAGCTGTCAGAAGCTTTTGCACCTGGGGGCCACGAGGGTCTATTGTCTTTTAGGCCAATGCCTTAAGCCACCATTAGCGCCTATAGTGGCAATGATCCACTATTAGCATGTGCACCTGTGTCTTCTCAGGCCAGTGCTAACACTTCCCTGCTACAACTAGTTCCACAGAATCTGAGGACTTACCATCCTCCCCTCCGGACAACATCTCGGACCTGGACCAAACCACCACCTCTGAGGACCAGAAGAAGTTCTAGTTTCTAATCTGTAAAATAGCAACTGCTCTCTCTTTAAAGACAGTCCCCGTCAAAGAGGAAGAGGATAGGATTTTGCACAAACATACCCCTACTAAAATTACACTGGCTCTATCCAAAAAAGTTATGAAGAATTCATTGGAAAACCACTTTGTCCACACTTCCGGTCAACTCACAATACAGCACAGCCAGGGGCCCACAAGATGTCTATAAAGCACCCTATGTCCAACTCCATGATCATCCAGGCATCTATAGAGAGACAGTAGAGTAAGTCCACTGAGACTTCACCAATGAATAGAGAAGGTTCAAAAAATGACATATTTGGCAGATGTTCCTTCTCCCCAGCTACAATCTGACTGTGCTGTGGTGATGTCCACGTACAATCATCTCCTTTGGGAAAAGATGACACCTATCCTTCATCATCTCCCACCAGAATTCAAGCAGCAAGCTGATATAATCAAAGCAGAGGGCCTAAATGTAACAGGGATGGTCATGCCAGGGTATGTATTGGCAGGATTATCCCCAAACATCACAGTCTATGGGGGAACTTAGCTCTCCAGTCTCTTTTAGTACCAATACAACGTCCCATTCACCACACACAGTCTCGTGTACAAACAGCTCTACCTTTTGGCTGACACATCTAAGGTTTCAGGGTCTAGCGCCATCTTAATTAATTAATTAATTAAAACTTACTGGCAGCAATAAATGTGATCGCTAGAAATTGGAAATTGGAGATGGGCCCCGGGGAGGGGGAATGGCTAAACCGGGTGTGGTACATATTTTCAATGGAGAGACTGCTGGCGAAATTGCACGACGACTTGGAGGACCTCCAGGCTCGATGGCTCCCCTGTCTACAGGTCATACAGGATAAACCCTTAACTCTGGACGAGAAAGCCTACCTGTCTGATTTTTACATTTGAACGTATGGATAGCTGTGTGACACGTATGAAGAAAGGTTTGGGATGGAAAAACAAGTCAATCGATGTTGTTTGGGTTAGGGCCCAGTTCGGGGTTGGACTGGGGATAGTTTTATCCAGATGTTCAACTGGGGTTTGAATTTGTAATGTTGCATGTTAATGTAATACAGAGAACTTTCAATAAAAAACTGTTTAAAAATAAATAAATAAATAAATAAAATTAATTAAAACTTATATGTCAGCCTTCCCATAACAGCTCAGGGTGGATTACAATCTAAAAACTCCTAAAACATATTTAAAAAACCAATTCCCTCCCCAGGAATCCTACCCCTAAGCCCCCTTCCAAAAACCTCCCTAACACCTTCCCCCAACCGCACATAACCTCACAACCAACCCAAATTCCTATCTCTGCCTGCCAAATGCTTTGCCAAACAGAAATGTTTTACACTATTTCCAGAAGATGCTTAGACTCGGGCTCAAGCAAACGTCCAGGGGAAGAGATTTCTATAGAACTGGAGCAGCAACCAAGAATGCCCCCCTGCACATGACTGTCCCATGGACAAGAGTAACAGGTGGAACCTGCAGGAGGACACTCCCAGCCAACCGCAGGGGCCAGAACGGAGCATGGTAGGATAGGTGGTCTTTCAGATATGTGGGGCCCAGGCTGTTTAGGGCTTTAAAGATCAAAACCAGCACCTTGAATTGTGCCTGGAAAGCTATAGGCAGCCAGTGCAGACTCCAGAGCACTGGTGTAATGTGCCCCCAGTGACCCATCCCTGAAAGGAGCTAGGCCGCTGTGTTCTACACCAGCTGCAGCTTCCGAAGAGTCCTCAAGGGCAGCCAAATGTAGAGTTCTTAGTCTAGCCACAATGTGATAAAAGCATGGATGACAGTGGCATGGCCCGAATATGAAAGAAAAGGCTGCAGCCTCCTCACTAGATGTAATTGGTGAAAAGCACTCCTGGCCACAGCTGTAGCCTGATGATCCAGGTGCAGCATGGGGTCCAGAAGCACTCCAAGGCTGCCAGCCTGAGTGACCAGAGGGACCTGACCCCATCAATAACAAGAGTCCCAATCCCCACCAAGTCACAAGGCTGGTCCACCATCATCATCTGTCTTGTTAGGATTCAGCCTCAATTGGTTCACCCTCATCCAGTCCCCGACAGCAGCCAGGTAGTGGGTAAGCACTGCACTGAGACTGCAGGGCCTGGGTTGGATGAAAATGAGAGGTAAAGCTGGGTGTCGCCAGTATACTGATGATACCTCACACCAAACCTCCAAATGATCTTGCCCAGCAGCCTCATACGCACATTGAACAAGAGGGGAGACATGATAGAACCCTGCAGGACCCCACAGGGCAGGTCATAAGGGGATGACGAGCATTCGAGCAATCGCCCATCACTACTCGCTGAGACCTCCCCAACAGGAACGAACGGAATCACCCAAGGGCAGTCCCCTGCCAGATCCTGCAGTCGTGTCAACAACACCTCATGATCAACTGTGTCAAAGGCTGCTGAAAGATCTAACAAGATCAACAGAATACAATTCCCCTTGTCAACCTCCAGGCGCAGATCATCAAACAAGGCCACAAGTACAGTCTTTCCAGGAGGAAAGTCAGACTGAAAAGGGTCCAGGAATCCAACAGCAGTTCAATAACCTTCCCTAAAAAGGTGCATCTGGCTGCTATCTCAGCTTACCATGCACCCACATATGGTAGACCTGTTTTTCCCCCCACCTAATTTTAAAGAGGTTCATGAAGGGTCTTTCAATCTATGCTCCCCTCCTTATTAGAGAGTGAGACCCCTGTCCCCCTTGGGATCTAAGCTTGGTCTTTGGGAGGCTCATTTTACCATGCTTTGAACCCCTAGCTACTTTCTCCTTTAACCTCTTGTGTCTCAAAATTGCCATGTTAGTGGTTCTCACTTCAGCTAGGAGGGTGGGAGAATTAGCAGTCCCTAGACTCCATTCTTAAGGTGGTTTCTCACTTCCACATGTCACAAAATATCAGTATGCTGATCTTTTTCCCTAGACATTAGTCTATCAAGGCAGAAATGGCTCTACGCACTATAGATGTAAAGAGAGCTCTCTCTTTCTGCCCAGAGAGAACTGAGCTATTCCCCAAATTCTCTTTTTATAATCTCTTCCCTAGGATCAAAAGTCACCTCTTCGACTATGGCTGGTGGAATGCATTTCCCTTTGCTACCAGCTCTCAGAAAAGGAACCCCCTGCAGGCCTTAAGGTCCACTCTACAGAGAGCCGCGGCAGCTTCAGTAGCCTGTTTCAGAACGTTTACACTGGACTGGATCTGTCAGGCTGCTACATGGAGTTCTGCGCACACATTTATAAAGCACTATGCACTTGACTTCATGGCACAATCTGATGCTGGTTTTGAGAGGGCTGTCCTCCAGTCCCTCTTTAACTAGGCCTCAGCCTCCTCCCTACAGGGACTACTGCTTGAGACTGTCCCATTGGTGTGAGTGCACAGAGCCTCCCACAAAGAAGCTAAGGTTACTTACCTGTAACCTTGGCTCTTTGAGATGTGCTGCATCACTCACACTCGAGTCCTACCCTCCTTCCCTGCATCAGAGCCCTAGTTAAAAAATGGGATTTTCTTGTGTAGAGGTTGGAAGAAACTTAGGTACTTTGTGCTCTGCCCCTTCAATTTATAGCCTTGCTACAAGGCCGCCAACAGTGAGAGATGTGAGGGGAGGGACTGTGGAATATGACAGATGAACTGCTTATAGAAGGTTCCCTGTAAGCCGAACCTTTGAAGCTGATCTGCACAGGAACAACTCCCATTGGTGTGAGTGATGGAGCCCATCTTGAAGAACCAAGGTTACAGCAGGTAAGTAACCTTAGTTGTGGTTTTTTTGGGGGTGGGGGTGGGGTGGGGGCATTGAAATCTTGGTACTGGCAGCCTCCTGGCTCCCCTTTGGTTCTGGTACTACTGGCTAGCCTGTCCTGACATGTCCCGATCTGATTTACAGGTTCCACATTTTTCAGTGAGAGAGGAAGGACTCAATAGTGCAGAAACTTCCATGTGCATGTGCTTAGTTTAGTTACAGAGAAGGGAGACCCTGACTGATAGGACAGTAGAGGAAGCATCAGTGACCAAACTGTGGGGGTGAGAAGCTAGGGAAAGCCTGATGGAAAGAGGTAGGTTTTTAGGAAAGAGGAGGAACAATGTGAATGTGTTCAGGGATGGAGTTCCAGGCATAGGGGGCAGCATGGGAGAATAGGTGAAGATGGCTGAAGGAGCAGAAGACTTCGAAGTGGGTGAGGTTGGTGGCAGAGGAGGAACAAAGCTCCTGCTTGGGAACATAGTGAGAATTACCCTTTGCCACCAGAAAATTTTGTCTTGCCCCCTTCTCCTCCCCCAAGCAGGACGGAGAGGAGCGGGAACGCTCGGCCGCTGCAGGCCGTCCTTTTAGGGGGGGGGCGGCACTACTGATTGGGCGTTGCTGTGACAACGGCCCCTGGAACAAGGCGCACGCATGCGAGCTTCGTGGGGCAGGGAAATCCTGCCCTTGATAGAAGGGGGGTTTCCTGGAGGTGGGAAGAAGCCGCCATTCGGCTCTTGGAGGGCAAGCGAGTGGCAGCAAGGTACTTCAGCTGCTTTTCAGCCAGCTTGGCCCTGCCTAGAGCCGAAGTCTCAGCTCAAGTCTCCCTGACCCTGCAGCCAGCATGGGGCGGGGAAAGAAGAAGGGAGAGGGGCAGAAGAGAAAAGGGAAAGTTGAGGAGAGGGACAGGTCCGAACGGAGATCAGAGGAGTTGCCGGCCCCCTCAGGGGAGCCTGTGGGGGAGGAATCTCTTCCCTCCTGGGAGGCACTGATAGAGCACCTCCTGGCCTGCGAGGCCCTGCTCCGGGCGCAGGGTGAGTCGCCGTGCGTTGGGGGCGGGGGAGTGGACATTGAAGGTAGTGGGACGTCAGGCCCAGGGACAAGCAGGGGACCACAGCCCCCACCCGGGGAGCCAAGTGGGACAAGTGGGGGGTGGGGTTCAGAGGAGAACCTGGGTCCCCAGTTGCGGGGGCGCAACAGACCGGTGGTACCCCCTGTACGTTATGGGGGGCGTTATGTGGCCCATTGCTTTGGAGTAGCCCAGCAAGGGGGGCCAGAAGGCCCCAACCAGAGATGGTACCCCAGACATGGGGATGCACCCAAGGTGCTACAGGTAGGGCGTCCCCAGAAATGGGGACAGGACCCGATCAGTCTGAGGCTGGAACCGGGCCTAGGGATGTGGTGCCTGGGCATGTCCAGGCCGGGGCCAGAGATGGCCATCGGGTCTCCTGGAGTCGGGTGATATTCCACCCCGAGGATGGGGGGAGGAGGAGCCCAGGGACACTTTTTGGATTACTGGGATGGGTCTGTACCAGCGACAGGGTGGGGATCCCTGTTTACTGGGGCCATCTGGGGAAAGGGGGGAAACAGGGATGGCCTCGGGGGGCAGGGGTGCTGCTCCGGCATTTGCTGTACCCACTGCAGAGGGATCACCGCTGGTGACCCGGAGATGAGTGGAGGCCCCCTGCCATTCCGAAGGAACATCCGAAGTGAAAATGTTGAGAAGGATTGAGGCAATACAGCGGGAGCTGCGTCAATGAAGCGCCGAGGGTGCAAGACCAGCCTACAGGCCCCCGGCTGAGGACACTGGATTACAGCCATTGCTACAAATGGGTGAGTGCGGCATGGATAGCATGCCAACTGGGCAGGAACAGGGCGACAGAGCCTGAGACCGGCACGGCCAGGGTGTGACCCAGGTCGGGCAGGGCAACCAGCTTGGGCTGGAGCTGGGCAACCCATCGGCCTGTCCCCCTGGTGTTCCTTTGGGACCCCTTGCCCCCCCCTTCCCTCACAGATGGTATGGTGGGGGAACCAGTGGGCGTGAATAACCCCAGTTAATGTCCAATCACCGGCTGCGGGGCTGGACGAACAAATGGTTGGGCTGAGTCAGGTGGGGATGGTAACAGGAGTGGCGCCAGGGGCTGAAAGGAGCATGCTCCCTCAGAGCACTACGAGCCCGGCATGTGTGGTGGGTCAGGCGGTATCCTGCCCGGCGCCCCCGTCAGGGGGGGCAATTCCAAATGTGGCTGCCCCATTTGACGAACATTTACATCCCACAACAAAAGAAAAGATCTTAAAGGGTGAATACGTGGACTTGTTTGCGCTGCTATTCAGTGACCCGATCAGTGATCACCCTGAGCAGGAAGAAAACAAGGAAAAGGAGAAGTTCCGCCGCCCTAAGGTGGACAGGAATTGGGAGAATTGGATGGCGGCTTTTGCAGTCTATATGGGGGTGTTAATTCAGGCAAACCCCAAAAGGGGGCTTGAGTTGCACAAGTATGGTGATATAGTCAGGAGGGCTTATGGAACTGGCCCACCGGGAGCGTGGTTGCGCTATGACGAGTCATTTCAGCACAGGGCAGCCACAAACCCAGGATTGCGATGGGACATGCATGCACCGGACCTCTGGTTCGAGTGCATGATAGACGCAACGCGGGCCCCCAGGGTGGCTAGTGGCCACCCGTTGGTCATGGGGAGTGTTGCCCCTGCCAACGATTATGGCAAAAGTAGAGGTAGGGCGCAAGGGCAAGCTGGGCCCTGTTGGCAATATAACAGGTCCGGCTATTGCAGTAGGACGTCCTGCCACTTTCGACACAACTGCTCGAACTGCGGGGGAACACACCCAGCAACTAATTGTTTTCGCCCGAAAATGTGAGGACAAAGAGGTAGTAATGGGCAAAAAGGGGGAATGGGAAAACCCAGTCCCGGACCATCCGGGTCAGGGCGGCCTACAAAGGGGACCGATGCCAGTCAGGCCTGACCGCCTCGAAGCAGCACTCCGGTTCCACCCCCACAGGTTGGAGGTCGAATATGTAGTGGGGGGATTTAAAGTAGGTTTCTGCATACCAGCGGGTCCAGTACAGGCTGGCCAATTGCCTTCGAACTTGAAATCCACGCAGGGGTTAGAGCATATCGTCCGGCAGAAAATTAGGAAGGAATTAAGTGAAGGAAGGGTAGCAGGTCCTTTTAGGGAGCCCCCCTTTGACAATTTGGTAGTATCACCTTTGGGTGTGGTCCCAAAGAGGGTGGCAGGCGTTCCGGATGATACATCACCTTTCATATCCCAAGGGTGGATCGATCAATGATGCCATCCCTAAAGAGCTCGCGACAGTTAAATACGCATCTTTCGATGTGGCTGTTGAGAAAGTCAGAGCAAAGGGAAAAGGGGCCTTGATGGCCAAATGTGACGTGAAATCCGCATTTCACCTGCTGCCCGTTAATCCAAAGAGCTTTCACCTGTTGGGATTTCAGTTTGAAGGACAGCTTTACTATGATCGAGCCATACCAATGGGCTGTTCGATATCATGCTCAGCTTTTGAGAGATTTAGTTCCCTCGTAGAGTGGATCTTTGGGCAGAAGGTGCCGGGGGTGGGCGTGACCAAGTATTTAGACGATTTTTTGATCATTGGGTCCCCCCGATCAGATGAGTGCGCAGTCGCCTTGGATCAGTTCCAGGCGATGGCGGATGAGCTGGGCATTCCGTTGGCACCAGAAAAGACAGAGGGCCCCGCCACCGTCCTCGCATACCTGGGAATTGAGTTGGATTCAGTCAGCATGATATCTAGGCTGCCCGCCGAGAAATTGGGGGCCTTAAAAGATAAGATCACGGCAGGTTTAAGGGGTAGCAAGATCACTGTCCTTCAACTGCAATCGCTTATAGGTAGCTTAAACTTTGCCTGTAGGGTGATAGCGCCCGGTAGAGCATTCCTGTCCAGATTGTACAACAACTTAAAGGGGAATTTGCCACCGCATTACCGGATCAGAGTCACCAGGAAAATGAGAAAAGATCTAGAATTGTGGCTAACCTTTATGGAGGAATTCAACGGGGTCAGTTTTTGGAGGGACCAGTGGTTGCTCAAGGACAACCTGCAGGTGCACTCTGATGCTGCTGGTGGCAACAGGTTTGGAGTGTACTTCGAGGGTTCATGGGCCGCAGCACCCTGGCCCGAGAGGTGGCACACAGCAGGAGTAACCAGAGACCTGACTTTCCTAGAGCTATTTCCCATCTTGGTGGCTGTGATGTTGTGGGCAAATTGTTTTGCCAATCACTCAGTGCTCTTCTGGTGTGACAACCTAGCAGTTGTTCACGTAGTCAACTCACTGTCCTCCAGATCAACAAGGGTGATGGGGCTGGTACGGTCCCTGGTACTCACATGCCTGAGATATAATATCCGGTTTAGGGTGTGTCATGTCCCTGGAATCGATAATGGCATTGCTGATGCCCTTTCTCGGTTCCAGATGGACCGATTTAATCAACTGGCACCAGAGGCATGCCCGGACCCCGAACTATTGCCAGAGGGAATATGGAACGTTGGGAGTTAGATCTCCTGAATACCATCCAATCCTCCATTGCCCCTAAAACGCAGGTCGCCTACGGTAGGGCGTTCAGGGAGTTTCAGAATTTCTGGGAGCAAAAGGGTTGGGTGACAGGCTTCCCCATTTTGGAGCGGGAAATGCTGCAATTTGCCATGCTCTTGCATGACAGGGGTATGTCAGGCGGCACCATATCAGGTAAAGTGGCGGCGCTGAATTTCATAATTAAAGCCAGGGGATTTCCCCCTCCTGATGGAGGTTTCTACCTAAAACGTATGCTCGAGGCATGGGCCAGGCCTACGAGGGGCCGGGTGCCCGGCCCATGCCTCGAGCCAATCCTTGAACGTATCGCTGAATCTATGGTTAGGGTTTGTTATGACCAGTACGAGGCCCAGTAATTTAGAGCAGTGTTTGTAATAATGTATTTTGGGGCTTTCAGAATCAGGGAGGTGGTTTGCAGCACCTTGACCGATGCTTCGTGTCGGGCGCTTTTGGTCTCAGATATGAGGATGGCCCAGGCTAGGATCAGTATCTGGTTAAGAATTTCTAAAACAGACCAGAGAGTGCGAGGCCACACCATTGATTTGTTCCCAGGGGCACCACCCATTATATGCCCCTTACAGCAAATGATGCACTATATGGCTATCAGACCCAATCAGCCAGGCCCCTTATTCATACACCAGCGGGGGACACCGGTGACCAGTTATCAGGTAGGGGCTGTGCTCCGTGGGGCTCTTAAAGAAATTAGACTTCCCCCGGGAAGTTATGGGACTCATTCATTTTGAATAGGGGCAGCCACCACAGCAGCAGCAGCAGCTGGGTTACCAGAAAAGGTTGTTAAGGCAGTGGGGCGCTGGCGGTCTGGGGCATACAAGAGGTATGTGCGTTGCTACCCACATTAACCCTTGTTTCCTTCTCTATTTTCTGTCAGGACAAACGGGTACCCAGCCACCTCGACGAGTTGTGTGGATCATTGGCCACAGTTTGGTTCAATGGGCGAGTAGGGCCGCGCTTGAGACCCCCCGACCCCGGTTCACAGATGGGTTTAGGGGACAGGGCATCAGTCAAGTGGTTAGGAAAAAGCGGAATGCGCTGGAACCACTTACTACCTACGTGGAGCAATCTGAGGAAACTACCCTCCCCAGACATATTAGTTATTCACCTGGGGGAAAACGACCTCACGAGTTGCAAAGCGGTTGGGTTAATAGTTCAAATTAAGCAAGAGTTACTTCAGATTAGACATTGGTTTTGGGGGGTTAAGGTAGTATGGACCGACATGGTACCTCGGGTTAAGTGGGCAAACGTGCTTAGGCCGGGTAGAATAGATAAGGCCCGGAAGAATGTGAACCGGGAGATGGGTAAGTGGGTGTTGGGACTTGGTGATTCCACTTTACGTCATCAGGGGGTGGTACACACTCGACCAGAATTATACAGGGCCGATGGCGTGCACTTGTCTGAAATAGGTAATGAGATGTACTTGGCCCAATTGGCTGGACACCTGAGCGGCCTATTGATGGAATAGGTGGTGGGTGTCGGGGCAGGTCGTAACCACCTGCCCCTATATGGCAGGGGTCTAGCGTGCTATATAGGATAAATAGGTATTGGTAGGAAATAGATGAGGCATCTCCTTAAGAGATGGGGGTTGACACTCGGTGTAATGCAGGGCCAGCATGCACTGGGGTCATCCCCTGGGGAGGCGTGGCCTTGACTCGGTGTCCAAGGGGCATGCGCTGTCTCCGCACCGGATCGATGCTTCTCTCATTACCCCAAGAGAATGTTTGTTGGTTGTCCCCACCTTCCGTACGGCCTGAGCGCTGTCGAGGGATGTGGGGTGTTAAGGTACTGCCAACGGAGGGTGCATCCGGGCAGTGCCAGAGTTAATAAGATAAGTTATATAGGTAGCACGCTGGACCCAGAATTGCTGAGGCAATTACCCACCGCCTATGAAGGCTAAGGTGTTGTTAATAAAGAATGCAGCCATTTGTAACACCACTACAGTCTCTGTGTCTCATTGGGGGGGAGGGGTGCGTCAACAAATGAGTGCAGAAAGACATGTTTGAGCATTGCAAGTAAAGTTAATAATGTACGTGAAGGCCAACAGCATAACTGGGTTCAAAAAAGGACTGGATAAGTTTTTAGACTTATCTAAGTGTGAGCACTGTCTGCTGTTGACAGTGAAGCAACCAAAGCTACCACTGTCAGAGACAGGATGCTGAGCTAGATGGACCATTGGTCTGGCCCAGTCTGGCAGTTATTATGTCCTTAGGATTAGAACTACAACCAGGCACTTGAAGATTCAGGAACCCCTATGAATCTGGGGTGCCCAAATCGACGCGGTCCCATTCAGGCACAATTGATGCCCGAATGGGACCTGATGGGCTGCTTGAATGCACTGGCTGGGCTTTGAAAAGGACAGACCGCAGTTGGAACCACTGCAGAGCCCAGCTCTGCAGCATTTCCAGTGGGGACCTATCACTTTTAAAGGCTGCTTCTCCCCCTAGAGCAGTGCTCACCTGCAGGGGCCGGCCAGCGTGTGTGTGTGTGTGTGTGTGTGTGAAATGCCAGTCAGCCGTTGAAAGTGATGGCATCGGCTCGGGCCTGTCACTTTCAAAGGCTGCTCCCCCCAAGTGCCTGCTGTAGCGGGGGAAGCGCTGGCTACTCGGCCAGCCTTTGAAACTGATAAGCCCCAGCTGGGACCACGAGGGTGTCAGTTTCTCAGGGTAATGTTTGCATTTTGGGGCATTGGGTACCCGATTGCTCCTCAGGTAGCCTGTCGGGTGCCTGAAAATGCGGGCATTACCCACAAGTACTAATTTTAGTACCCATTGCAGCTCTTGTTTATAACTCCCTAATTCTGCCTCCACTGACTCTCTTTGCTGTCTGTGTTGAGATCCTCAATTATTCTGGCAGTTTTGTGGGGTGGATGCATTTGCTAAGGAATGTTCTGAAAACACCTTGTCAACTCAACTAGCCCAGTCCTGCTGCCAGAAGCATCTAAATTATTTATAGAACAGGACAATTGGTAAAAACACCACCTCTCTCTTTCTTCTTCTAGAGGGATGTTTGGGCAAGTGAATTTAAAAATAAAAATTTGCTTTCCAAAAAAGAAAACCCATTCAGCTGAAGATGATTTAGCAACACACCTACTGGGGATACTAAATTAACTCCACCAGTACCTTGCTTAGCACTTGTCCCCCATTCTATCTTTCACCGCAATCCTCGGGGCAGTTAGTACCAGGACACTATTGAAGTGGCTGTGCTTGGATTCCACTAGCAGTCATGATTTATTCATGGGGATGATTTATTTGTATGCATGTACAACTGTTGTATGTTTTGGGGCCTGGCTCCCATAGATCTGCTTCGTTTTACCCGAGGAACCCACGGTATGGGTTGGGGTGGAGGTGGAGACAAGTAGGACAGGGCTGAGACCAGGAGACTTCTTGAGTCAGGATCCGAGCAGGACAGAAGGGGAGTAGGCCAGGTGGGAAGCGGTCTGGGGAATAGGGCAAGCAAACTCAGGGAATGCTGGACCAGGAGTCAGACCAAGGCTGGGGCAGGTCAGCTGGAGAGTCAGGTAAAGGTGACCTGTACTTTAAGATTTAGGCCTCTATCATTAAAT
The DNA here is from genome assembly GCA_003113815.1 of Sphenodon punctatus. Taxonomy (NCBI): domain Eukaryota; kingdom Metazoa; phylum Chordata; class Lepidosauria; order Sphenodontia; family Sphenodontidae; genus Sphenodon; species Sphenodon punctatus. The sequence goes on along the minus strand of QEPC01002422.1, from coordinate 853,738 downwards.
TGTTCCAGGGGACTGCTCATGTCAAAGTTATTTGCTCTATAAACTAGAGCTTCTAATTTCCTTGGTCGCACATCATGTTGCCTCCCATCAAGGCAAGATGCTGTTGATAATAAATTGTTGCATGAAAGCCACATCCCAGAGCAACAGACCAGGGAGCCAAATGTCCCAGTAACCATGTTGTGTGTGGCCAGACTCCTAGTTACTGGGTGTGGAGACAGAGGCCCCTACATTGTACGTTAAAGCCAAGTATGGAAGGGGAGGTGGGATTACTAGGCTTGCCAAAGTGTTGATTGAGACACTGTTGCTCAGCAATTGAGGAGGCCTGCAAGCCTTTAAGGGTGCTGAGGGCTTCATCTTCGGCAGCAGCTGCTCAGAAGAGCCAGCGGCTGCAGCCTGGAGGAGGAGGGAGTTGGTTTCCTGCCCCATCTTTGCCAAGCACAGCCCATGAGGTGGCTGCTCCCAGACATTAGGTCATTGGGCACTGCACCAGTAGTAACAGCAGAGGGAATGCTGGGGCTGTTCCCCTGCCCCTCCCTTCCCCAAACTTTATGCAAAACATAGCAACAGGGCACGGTGGTAGCATATCAAAGGGGACTGGGGTGTGGATGAGACTGGAGTCTGGATGATCGTTGCCCCCAAGGCAACTCCTTTCCACTCCCCCCCACCCAAGAACATCCACTTCCACCTCCTCGGCTAAATCGCTAGTGACATAACTAATGGGGGGCTCAGAGGTGACAGTGTTTGGGAGCCGTCAGCGTGTGTAGCTATGTTCATGGAGCACTTCTCCCTTCTACCCTTCTTTGGCTATGCCACTGCAAACCCCACCTCTACTCTGCCAAACTCCACCTCCTCCCATTGCCTAATGCAGTCCAGCTGCCCGCTGCCCCCTTGCCAATAGCCAGTCTCTTCCCTTCTCTCCCATACGCCAAGCCCCATGTACCAGCCGCAGACACAGCCCCCCTCCGACGATCCTATTAGTCACAGGCCACAACCACCCATGGCGGGGCCCCGGAATCCAGCCCCGCCCTCTTTCCTACCAGACCACGCCCCTACCCCTAGAGGCGCCGCCCCCGCAGGACGCCCGGGCAGCAGCTGGCGGAGGCGCCTGCAGTCGCTCAAGCAAGGGCGGGTGCAGGGAGCAGCGCCGTCTCGTTCTCTGGATCCAGAGAGCAAGCCCGCGCGCTGGCCATGGCGCTCTCGGTGCCGGTGAACGGGCTGAAGGAGGAGGGCGACAAGGAGCCGCTCATCGAACTCTTTGTCAAGGTAGAGGAGGCTCCTCGTAACTTGCGGGCAGCGCCCGCCAGGGTCCCCCTAGTCGCGGGGCTCCAGCCCCCTAGGGAGCTCCCGCTTCCCAGCCCTTCCCTCGGGACGCTCCCCACACACCCCACCTCCAATAGCCGCTCCTGGGTCTTCCTCCCCCCCCCCCTCCCTCTCAGGGCAGGGTCTGTTGCTCCCCAGAAGGACTCTCTCTTGCCCAAGGACCCCCTCGCCTCAGCCCTGCCGTCGCCCCTGTGTGCCTCCCCCCACCCCCATCGCCATCTCTTGGGGGCTGTCGTCCTCCCTGCTCCTCTGAGACCCGACCCCACCGAATGAGGACCCTTCCCCCCCGCCCCCATCTCCGGAGCAAGCTTGTCGGCCCCCGACCAGGATCCCCACGCCCCATGCTCTCGCTCTTCAGTCTCTGGGTGGGGCCGCCTCAGTCTCACCCATGGGACTCTCCAATCCCTCAGCTGCGAGGCGGATTCTACAAACCCTTGGGACATCTGGGTGCTCCCATTAGTTATGACAGAGGTTAGACTCGTCCCCTCCCCCCCCCTTCCGATCTCAAGAATGATTTTCCGCTGCCGCCTCCTTGAATCCTTTCCTTCCCCACCGACCCTTTAGCCTTCCATTCCCCCTCTCGGCCAATATTTTTCCTGCCCTTCTGGCTGGCTGTGTGTAGGAGGAGGGAATTTCTTTAGTGCTGGATGCATGCCATCACTTTTTAGAGGGAGCAAAGTTTGCTATCTTACTTTATATTAAAATACTTTTGCTTCACTCACTAGTCCTTGGAGTGTGGTGGAACAGACAGAATCAGGCTCTCTAGAAACTTTACCCTTTATAAGAGATGAGTTTCTACCCCCATCCCCTCCAAGAAGCTCTATGGCTTGTGTAGGGTAGAGCAGATGACAACCGTCTTCTACTGGCCTTAATAGCTATAAAATGTAACTTTATTGCGTGGCATTTTTAGAAGTAACCTTTGTCCTCTTTCTGCACCCCCCCATTGTTAAACAGGGTTTTAGGGGTGATAAAGTTAATGTTTTCCCATTCTTTTGTATGCTGTTGCACTGCCCAATTTAAGGGAGAGGGGTAGCCCCATATCTTTTTTGATTGCTCCCTTAGCTACTGACTTTAGAAGGCTACATGATTTCAGTGATGTCTACCCTTTTCCTTAGAATCAGAGCCCTGATTGCTGCACCCACCCCAGATCCCTCTGGCATTTATTTAAGCAACAGATAAGAGGGACGAGGTCTTAGCTGAGTTTGAGGAAGAGGCAGAGACTTGATGCAACAGCAAAATAGGGTGTCTGGATGAAGTAATGGTCTGGTGAAATCACTGCTATTATGCTGGCTGTGAATAATCAATTACTCACCTGCCTTTGTCAATGGTGTAAAAAATGACTAGTTGAATTATCCTCCTCCACTCCCCCCCCCCCCTTAGTTTCTTGGAAATATTTTCCTAGCATTCTGTGCTGCTTCTAAACTCAGCAGTTGCAGCAGTTAACGCCCAGTTTCTTGCAGTTCATGCATCCGTGACTTGCCAGTGAGTGCTGAAATATGCTGTGAAGGGTGGGTACTAGTAGCCTGAACAGGTTGGAGGATACTGTCCTTTCCCCATCCTGTCTTCTCATGATGACCGGGTTTGGGAAGAGGAACAAGATCTGCTTTCTAGTTCTTCACAATTCCTCCTTCCACCTTACAGTGGAGAGAAGGGGAGTCCTGAACACGTGTGTGTGAGAGTGTGAGAGAGAGATCGAGCGATCAGGGCACTGTTTCTAGGGATGTTGGATTCTACACACAAAGGGGGCTGGAAATGCTGAGGAGTTTTCCTGTACTCTATGCTGTAGAGTACTCACAAATTTTTTCCATTGGTGCCTGAGGCCCAGAGCACCCATAATCTCTGCCTGTGGTTAAGGGGGTAACCCTCTGAAATCTTCAGTTCAAGGAAGGGTGTGCCTGTTATATGAAATTCCTTGAGATCAGAAACAGCACAAAGATCTGGGAACTGAAAGTTATAGCAAATATGGCAATGTGTAGCAAATGCTAAAAAAAAGTGAGGAAACAGAAATGCATGCGTCCTCGGAGTGGAATGTTTATTTACAGTTATGAAGTAGAGGTGGTTCATTGCTGACAACGTTCTTAATGTAGAGAAAGTAAATGGTTGCTGTGCTGGTCCCAAATATAGACAATAGAGACAAAGTAATACAGTGATATCTTTTATCGGACCAACTACAGTTGTGCTTAATGTATCTGAAAATGGGAAAATAAACTTGTATTTCTCCTTTCCACAACAAAAATATGTGCACTCCTAGTTAAGGTGACTTTTTTTGCAGGAGGGGGGTAATTTGTGAGTGAGTGTATGTAGTCAAAGTATATGTAGGAAAGGCTAATCCTTTGTTTACACTGCTGTAGCAGTTTTAACTTTTGGTTTAAACATGAGACTTTAAAACCCACAACCTGTTATTTTTCCAAGGGAAAAGGCATGAACTGGTGTACTGTATTTGCCTTTATCACTAGATTAGATGCCATATGGTTTTGAAATGTTTGCATTTTTCTGATGCAACTTGTTAAGTCTGGGATATTTTGTTAAATGTAGTCTTTCAAGTTGAAGGAAATAGTACTACTTTGTATGCACATTCTAAATTCATCAAGAGTGGAAATGCTTTAATTATCCCTTTGCATAGGAGGCCTCCATACAATGAAAGAATAAAGCTAACTATTAATCTTTTATTTTAGAAACCGTTCTGTGTACCAGCCCCAAAGATCAGTTTGAGATGTTCAGTCTTCCACTAACGCATGTTTGACATTGCATTGAAGTTATATAAATTAAAGCAGTATATGTTAAGCAGAAGCTCACCGCCCCTTAAAAAACTTACTGAAGCATCCTGCTTGGAAGATATTTCAGTGGGAGAATTTGAGAACATTGTAGTAGCATATTGTTACTTTTTGCATGCCCTTATTGACAGTGTTTAAGATTAGTGTCAAAGCGTGTGTCCATGAGAACAAAATTCTTTGTCACATTTGGTTCCCAGTTGCAAGCTTATGAAGACAAATCCTGTATCTAGACTACTTATGGGGATGAGAGAGTTAGATTGGCACATTTATGTACATTACATTTTTTTGATGTCTTTGATATTGTTTCTGTTTAAAAGTAAAACTTGATTTGCAAACACAATCCATTTTACCACCTTCAGGTCCCAATCTCTTCAGATATACACTTGTGGCTGGTGTTTGGTCGGTTTGTTTTGTTGTGTGTGGTGATAAATACAGAAGCAGCATCTTTGGGATGCCTTAGAGATGTAAAAATGTCCTGAATAAGTAGCTGTCCCAATTATAGTATTGGGAAGAACTATTCTCTGAGATCGGTCTCCTTTAAGCAGCTCTCACTGTTATCTGTTATCGGTCTCCAGGTTAAGTGGAGTCAACTGTATAGAAAACGGACCTACCCTTTTTGTCCTCCAGTATGTTATATTACAGTGCCATCCTGACTCCATTAAAATCAATGACTCCGCTACTGTTGTCTTTCATAGGTGGGGACTACGTTTTTACAGGCATTGTGGTAGGGATGGGTCTTGGGAAAATAGTGCTGTTCTGGATTGATTGCTTGGCGGGCTGGGGTGTATGTCATTCTGTGCATAAGAAATGTTTGGAATCAGCCAAAATATTTGACATTCCTGTAACTGGGAGGTCTGAAGAATTTAGGAGCGCTCAAGAAGAGTAAGCCCTCTACCCCTTCTTTGCAGTTGGAATACATGTGTGTATTGAGGCTTTCTGACATGAGTTCAAGGTAGTTACAATCAGGGCTATCAGTGAGTACTGTGTCCTGATTGGAAGTTGGGAATCTTCCTTTTTCAACAGTATAGAATTTCCAATGAGCTGTGAAGTATATTGCCTTGAACTAAAGGCAGAATCTTGCCCATTCTTGGTGTCAGGGTCAGGAGAGTTTTAGAGGAAAACTCTCTTGAAGAGGAGAGAACTCCACCTTTAATGTGCACGTGGTTCCCCAGTGTTAAATTCAGTATTTCTGGGGCCAGAGTTCTTTCCGTAGATATTTAGGAAATCTAAGGGGGCATAAAATCAGCAGGGCTTAATAGAGCTATTACTGTATAAGCTCCATCCATCCATCTCCATAGTCTTGGAAAGGAAGGATATGAATGTTGTTGATGGGATTTAAGATTAATACATTGGTGAGGGGCCCTCCTTTGTCACTGACCCCAGTGTTTGCTTGCTGGCCAGCCCTGTGGCTGGCATCCAAAACTGGCATGTAGATTTGGGGTGGGACACAGGAGGAACCAATTAAGAATTTTTGCCCAGGCATTCCAGAGGGCTTAGACTAACTGATGCAACGTTACCCATTTGTTTGGGTGGCAAACACTCATGGGCAGTTATGTCCATGATTTGCCACATGTTTGCCACCCAATTGCTACTCATCTTCTGCCAACAAATATTGCAGGAGAGCAAGGAGCAGCTCTTTGCTTAAAGCCACTGCATGTCTGGTAACAGCAGTTATGGTTGGGTGTCTGGAAGGCCACCAGAGGGGGTGGAGCAGGGCTTACCTGCAGTCCAGGAGCAAGCAGCCCCTGGTTTCCAGTTATTGAGTAGCTGATGCATATTCAAGCAATCATCGGCTAGCTGGTATGTCAGTTCAATCAGCTATGTGCTCAGGATTGCCTGCTGGGGATGGGTTTTTCCCCATAGCTGGTGGTGTTTGTTAATACCATAGTCAATTGTCGATTCAAAATGACTTTATAAGGGTGTGTGCGCTGTATTAGGAACTTGTTTGGGGCCCTTAAATTTCTGTGGTTGGAACTCTCAGTATCCTGCTTTTACAGCCAGAGAACTGAGGCTGCGTGAAATGAGTTGGCCCAGCCTCATGTAGTAAGGACTCTGGCTCCAAGTCTAATCTTCTGTGTATTAAACTACATCGTCTCTCAGCATACAGTCTAAATAATATTGTGTACGCGGTGATTGCTGCTTAGTTTTTGCTAAGAGATGTGTAGTTCTGACAGGCTTTGTTCCCGCAGCAAGGGAGCACAGTGAACATATACACCAGCATTCAGAAATTTGTAGACTCCATCTACAGAATAGATAAGTCTGCTAGAGACTGAATGGAGATGCATAACACATGTAAAACCAAAAAAGCACACATGCCCACACTAAGGGAGAAGAGCTAATCTTCCAAACTCACAGTAGGGTCTTGGGCTCAAACTCTTGCCTTATCATTCAGCAAGACTCTAAATATAGAGGCAGTATCATGGCAAGACTCCAGTCTAGTTCATGAAGTCTGTGCCAGCAACAATAGTGAATGGATGGTAGCTGTAAGACCCACCCATAAAGGCTTGTGCCAGTCAGACTGAGATGAAACAAAAGTTTGGGTTAAAATGTCAGGGGGAGGAGGGGCTAATGCTCATGGGTTTCTGGCTGGATTCCCAAAGTTTTGGTCTTAAACACATCTCACTAGATTGTGATTACTGACAGAACTGTTGGGGGAAATGTGCACACATGGCTAGCTTTCAGTCATGTACAACCCTATAGGGCTGTTAAAATAATCAAAGCAAATTGATGATGCTCGTAAAGAAAATATTTATACAGGGGTCTGCTGTAATTCATATCTGCATTTTCTGTGCAAAAGCATAATTGCAGAGCAAGCACTAGATTTATAGATAAAGGCAGTTCTTGTAGTACAAAGCTGCTGATGCGCTATATGATTACATTTTGCTTGTAGGATTCCAGTGGTCTCTAGTAATGAGTAACGTCAGTCTTTGTGTTTTTTCTTTTCATTAACCTTGCTGGTGGGTTGCCTGCAGCCCATTTTAACTTACAATGCAAATGTTTGCTAAGTCTTTTCTTTAAAAGCTGATTAGGAAAAACTAGTGATGTATCTCATTTCCTTAGGAGTTTCCTAGCATGTTCACATGCATTATTGATACGGAAAGCCTGCTTCCATTGTCTAATTGGAAGGTTTTAAAACACCCAAGTGGCATCTTACAGTAGCAAAGTCTGAAATGTAATGAGCATGGTAAGTCACACCTAGCAACATAGGCAGTATTTGATTATAATTCTTCTGAAGCAATTCTTCTTAACTGCAATTCAATTAATCTTTTCCAGCTTGCTTAAAAAAAAATTAAAAAAAAAAATTAAGCCCATTGGTGGAATGTTGCTTTAGTCAAATAAAAATGTTTGTCTGTGAAACCAAGCCACAGAGTAGCTGGAACTGCATGTAGGGCTTGATGTAAAGGTATCCCTCACTTACAGCTCTTTTGAAGTTAAGGCCACTGCATCATAGGGCTGACCTGCAGTTGTCTCCCCTCTGAAGCAGAAGATTGAGGACAAAGATGGTAAATGGAACGTTAACTTCTGGGGAGCTTAATAAGCAAGCAATTTTGTATTTATGCTCTCTGGATTCCAAAACATTCTAGCAGTAGATAAAGTGAGTATCAAGGAAGATACAAATATAAACACATTGCAAAATAGCTTGCAAATAACTGACAAATGAATAGACAATATTTTCTCTAGATATGGTAGGCTCATACAGCATTTCTAGAATAAAGTAAGAGTACAGTGTGTGTTTGGAATAACAGAGGGACTGGATATGGGAGGCTATATTTTGTACATGTGTTAAACTAAATACAGTCCTTACCTTTGTGGCACTGTCATGTTGTAAAATTGGGCTCCCTGTTGCAATCAAGTATTAGCTAGCCATCTTTCAAATAGTCACCAAGTGGCTTGTGGTCTTCAAATGCTTGTAGAAATGTGCATGAGCTTATGCACAGTAGATCTCTTGCCCTGAAATGCTGCCTAGTGCCTAACAAGGGTATCTAAGTTGCTAGTAGGAGCCCCTCCTGTTTTTGCCTTCCAGCTTGTTATCCCTGGGTCCTGCTCCCTGGCAGGGAGGGAGACACTGACCCCCGAGCTCGACCCAAGGGAATCCCGCCGCACCATCCCTTGCTGTGAGCCCCTGGGAGTGGGTATTGGAAGCAGCTGTGACTAAGGAGGAGCCACACTGCCGGGAGATTTAAACCAGCACGGCGGCGCTGGAGGCGCACGCATGGGCAGCGTGCCTAAGGGCTGCATGCGCAAGGGCACAGGCCGTTTTGCTGCCTCCTTGGAGGGTGGTTGTTTCTCGGGTGTAGGGGCAGGGTAGAAGAGTTATTTATATTTATATTAATAATTTATTCTTATAAAGTATTTTATTTGTATTATATTTCATTTTATTTTACTTTTCTTCAGTGATACAGTTATTAGGAATATTATGCCTAGAAAGGTTAAGAAAGTGGGGGCTACAACCAGGTCATGGGCCAGGCAGCAGCAGTTAACCGAATGCTTTGCCTCGACAACAGTGTTGCCCAGGGCTAAACAGGATGGTCCTTTGCAAGAATCTCGAAGCTCTTCTGGGGCTGATTCTGATTTAGGACGGGTTCCCACGGTTGGTGGTACGGGTGCTTTACCCTTGCCATTGTTGCAGGGTCCTGGGCTTGTGGCGGTAGGGACTTCCGGCAAAGGTCCTGTTTTGTCATCTTTACCTAGGCCGGTTTCCCCAGACCCTTCCCTGTTGAGGTGTGCGCAGGCCTTCAAACACCAGGGAGAGAGATGGCTTGCTATGGCCGCCAAATCCCGGGGGTGTTCTGGGGTTGCTTTGGGTCTCCGGGCGCCCAGAACCGGGAACAGTATCTGTTCTCCACAAGCCCCAACAGAAGAGATTGAGTCTCGGTCTCCAGCCATTGGGGCTGTGGAAGGAGAGAATCTCTGCCTGAGTGTAAGGTCAGCCAAGCAGAGGGATTTAGTGCTAGAGTCGCCATGCGTTCCTGTTGAACCTTTGCATGCTCCCTCGGATCAGGGTAGGGAGGGATTGGGGACGTTGAATCCAAACAGCCAGGCCAATTTAGGACTAGGGGGACCCCTAGAAGAGCCTCTCGAAGTGCCAAATTCCTCTAGAATTAACGTCTTGGGATGTCAAGAGAATCATGTCTCTTGCCATTCCCAACAGAAGAAGGAGTTAGATACCCACCTATGTGGGAGTATAGGGAGGGAGGGAGTTACCATCAGCCCTATGGGTTCTACTCCGAATCTTAGAACTATCACCTCCGAGATTCAGGAGATCCGGGCTCAGGTCTGTGGCAGTTTATTGCAGGCAGAAGCTCATAGGGCACTTATGATACGAATTGATGGGATGGAGTCTAAACTTCAGGCCCTCCAGCTCCAGCTGAGTAAGGTCTGGGACTGCGTTAATGAACTGAGAAGGAATAAGATCGAGATGGAGCACCAGAGAGTGGATCGGTCATCCCAAACAACATCTTGGTGTGATCCTGCTGGCCCTAAAGCTCCATCTTTGACGGCGAAGGAGGACTAGGTAATCACTCCTGTAAAGGATGCCTTGACCATTACTGTTCACCCATTGCCATCAGGAGTATTTCCATCCTGGGGCTCAAAATTTGAGATTGCACGTCATGTTTCTGTTATACTGGGTTGTTCTTTTTTGCCGTCTTACATAAGTCGGTTTTTTTATTTGCCAGATAGGGGTAGTGTTTTACGTTTAGTTATATATTTTCGTTTACCAGTCATAGCAGAACGACTTTTGTCCAACGCCCACTTTTTTATACCATGGGGGGGTCCATGTAGCCAAAATTTATGCTAAGAGGGGAGTTGCCCCATTGTTGATGCCCCAAGTTTTATCCACTACCCTAGCTCCCTTGGTGGGAAACCCAGACTTGCCCCAGCCATCCAGGAGGAAGGTAGATACTATAGTGGACACTTCTGATGTTCCCGGGGTTAAAGATTTGGCCCAAATAGGAGCCCCCTCTGCTTTTTCTTTTAATGCACCCTTGATTTCTGGGGGCCCCCATTATGGCGGCCTCAGATTTACCCAAATTGGAGCCCACATCTTCTACGGTCCCTCTTCCAGAAAGTTGTAGGATGCATCTCCCAGTGGAAATAGTTTCCCATTCCTCACCAACAATCCATGCCGTCAGCTTATTGGTAGATCAGGCGACTGACATCCATGCACCTTCCAGTATTTCTACACCTGTAAGTCAGGTGTTCCAGTCCCAATGCCCCATTGTTTTGAGTCCTGCCTTGGTTAAGCATGGCATAGCTAAAAACAAGAATAAGTCGGGTTTCCCTTCTAGAGGGGCCTCGATCTTAGAAGAGTTAATGGATGCTGACCCTGTGTGCAGATCTACAGTTTGTGGACCCAAGGGCAGATTTTAGTTGACTGTATGTGGTATTGTACGCACGTGAGTAATTTTAGATTCAAGTTTATGCCCTCCCAGGGAGTACCTCAACTGAATATTGATAGGTCTAAGGGCATTAGCTGGGAGATATCCAAGGCTCCAGTGAATCTATATGTTTATTGTATTTATTGTATGTATGTTGTTTGTGTAAGCAATGGCCTAAGGCCACGCTGTAACAATACAATACAATTCAATTCAAGTTGCTAGTAACTCTGGGATCTGCATGCCAGCAATGCTCAGTTCTGTGGTTTGCATCTAGACTGCTCAGAACACGATTTAACTCCATTTAAATCTTTAAATGCAAAAAGATCTTGTTAAAAACAGTCTTTTTCATTAGGGGAATTAAGTTGTATTCTGGAAGAGAGACTCATTCTTTAAACTCTATAGTGATATACAGGGAAAGTCTTGATTGTCCCTCACCCCTGAGCATAGTGTGGGATGTTTAACAGCAGGACATAGCAAGATTTTTGTTCAGTGTGGATTTCCAGCAGCTGGAGAAGGTGGTCTGTACTTGTAATTGGAATCAAGCTGGAAGTATATTTTGAATCTGAAGTGGGCAATTATGTAGGGAGCAAGGATCATTTGCTGTTAGTCTATGGTACAGACATAAGTAAAATGTGTTCCATAATGCCATCATTTCTTTTTGCAAGATATTAACGTAGGAGAGAAGTAAAGGTAAGTGCTGGGAATGTGGGTGGAAAGGAGCCGCTGGTATAAACTGGGTTTTAGATTAATAAATATAGAAATATTATCTATAGTATTTAATGGAACACTCAAGTAGCACCATAGTTGATGAAAACAGCAGTGGGTTTAGGGAAGCCAAACACAACTGCTCATATTGGGACTAACATTATTCTTGGAAAAGGGACATAAACTTTAATGTTCAAGTTCTCAGGACTTACTTTTTGTTAGTGCTATTTATAGTTTTTATAGCACTTTCAGTGTTCAAATTGCTCTACAATCCTAGTTAATACTCACAGCAAGTCTGAGGTAGATCATTATTATTCCTATTTTTAAAATGGAGCACTGAGGATGAAAGATACTGACTCACCCAGGGCCACCCAAATATGCTCATGGTTAAGAGGGATTTGAACCCAGGTGTTGGAAAAGGCCAGCACCATATCCACTAGTTTACATTGGTGTCTCCAGTAAAATAGCACTTACAACAGCCCAGGGCTCCTGGGATATTGACTGAGAGACATTGGTTCAGTACTGAGTTCTGCAAAGAATGCCATCAACCTGAATTGCCATCATATGGGGTTGGTTTGTTTTCCAGTCACATGACGACTAGGACATCCTTGCTTCTTGTGAAACTTGAAATCTTGGGCTGGGTGGAGTTTGCTTACATGCTGGTTTTAATAAGCCATTCCTCAAGCTTGTTTGTTTTGACTTTGTCATACTTGTGTGCTTTGACAATTAGAACATATTCTGTGAAAGAAAAACAAGACCTGGGTCAGAAAATAAACTGTTAATGTTGCTTTATTTCCAGCATTATTACTGGAAGATAATCTTATCCGAGGGTAGGCCTGTTCTCAAAGACTCATTAGATGCTATCTCTTCACTAGGTACAGTGTTCACACCAAAAGATAATATTGTTGTGATCCTTGCACCTGAGAGCTTTCTCATCCTACAGCTCAAATAGGAACTGCAGAGCTTATTTTTTACTGTTCCCTTTCTTGAGAGATGTTGTTTTACTATAAAATATTCTAGCTACTTTAGCTACTTTTCCACCTTGTTGTATATTAGAAATTGGAGTGGGGCTTTTCTATTTCCCCTTCTTAAAAATCTGCCACTTGCCTTGGAGGAAGAGATAGTGATTGCAGCTATAAACTCTGTGTTTCTGCATCTGCTGATTGCTTTCAAACCTCCAGTCTCTCTCACTTTGTACAGTAACAAGCTTTTATAATTACTAAAACAGTTTGCCATGTTTTACCAGTGCAAACTTGTATTTTTTTATTTTTTTTTAAACATGGTTAAGCTAGGAACAATCAGCCATTTGGGTTATCCTAGCATATGCACTAGATGAGAGGTTGCTTATTTTGTGTGTCTGTTGTGCCCTTCTTAAGCAATAATTCATGGGTATTCCCCTTTTATGTTTAGAAAATAACTTTAAGGAAGCTATGTTTGTAGTTTTTAAGCTGCTTTTAACATCAAGGGAACTCTTATTTTGTTTGACAGTGGGTAGTGCAAGACCCTCCCCCATGTGTGTTGTGTGAAAATTGACTCAATGTGAAGATTTGAACTCATTGCTTCAAATAACCCAACAATGAGTGCTACTGCAAGGACTGTACTAAGGGAACAGGGACTCTCACTGTGGCATCCTCTGAAGCAGCTGTAATATTTTGCCTAACAAATGCTTGCTTTGAACTAGCTACTGCCAAGAAAACCCTCTTCAGAAGGACATTTCAAACTGTGCACTGAGGACTTTTAGTCCTGTGTAAACATTTAAAGGGAAAATATCAAAAGCTTTGTGCACATACAGTCCTTGCATCTGTTTCAACACTGTAGAACAAAGAATTTCATCTGTGTTGCCTGCTAGGGGTCAGCAAGCCATAAAACATTTGAGGTTTTGCCCTCATGAGTCTTGTTACGTTTGGTGCTAGAAGTGTGTTCCTTACTCGTTGTTGTCCCTAGTTGTGTATTTAAAGAAATGCACAGAACCATAGGTAAATTATGCCTGTGGACATGAGGTAACACAGCAAAACAAAGTGGTATATACAGGAGCAGTACAACTGAGAATGAATGAATTTAATATTTATTTGTATCAGCAATTTGCTATAACAAAGCACAACGTTACATCAGTAAAACGATATATGTATAAAAGAATAAAACACAACTAAAAACATACTAACAGGTGTATGTTCAAGAAATAATTTTAAAAGGGGACAAATGCATGGGCCAGGATACACACATCCTTTCAGCTGGAGGTGATTGCTAGTATTCTCACTTTAACCACATCAAACTACTCTCAGCCTTTTTTCAAGTAATGATAGGAATAACGCTATAGGTTTAATTACCTCCAACTTTGAAGCAATAAGCAAACTTTACATTTTGGTTTCTGAGGATAGCATTTTCCCCTCAAACAAGGGATCTATCCATACTTCTCTTAGATCCTTATATAGAGGACTGTCAAAGATCACATGCATAAGTGAGTCTAATTTATCAACACAGGCTTTACAAAATCTAAAATCGTGTGGAGTACCTTCTCGCCTGCCTCTCACAATAGCTGTGTCAAACAGCTCAAAGTGTAGCATTGTTATCATTCTACGTTGTCTAGGTACCTCTTAACAGTGTAAGATAACTTTCTAATATAGCTACTTGTTTGATCGCAGGATATAGGGGAGCAGTTTTAATTTCCAGCAGAGCGTCCGGATCCATTTTGTAAGCCAATTCCCTAAAGTTCTCATTAATATCCCTTTTGGACATCGTGGGGATAGGAATAGCATCCAGGGCCCTAGGGAGATTAGTTTCAATCGTTCACTTCTTAATCTTCCTCAACCATTTGTATTGCGAAGCTCCAATATCATCCTTTTGCTCACAATAACATAGTCACCAGAGGGGAAACTCTTCCTTGGGCGATCTTCAGCCAAAAGCATAGGAGTCTAGCTTATGATTATATCCCCAGAAATCAAACAGTCCTCACTGAAAATACTTTGAAAGATCATAGTGGGATGGGAGCCCCCTCTTTTGATACAATCTAAATTGACTCATTTTTTCTCAGCACCTAAGGAACAAAGCGATAGTTCCAATCTTAAGGAGAGCAGTTCTGCTTTGCGCCCAGAATCCTCCCCATTCTTACCCTTTTCAGATAAGCCTCTAGTAGGACCTTGTTCTCATTGTCCCTACATTGAACAGCATTTTAGAACACTTAATCAGATGTTTGAGGATCTGAACATAAGAATATCTGAAAATATGGCCTCAAGAGATAAGAGAGGTGGGCCCCAGCTATAATATTTAATTTTAATAAAAATAAGAGATTTAAATTTTTAAAAGCGAGATCGATGGACGGGAAGAAATTCAGATTTCATTCGTGAAACAATGGAGGTTAGATCAGGGCTCTCGGATATTCGAGGTTTTAAGGCCCTTATAGAGAGAGGGTGGTTTATTAGATGGGAGTTGGTTTTTAACTCCTTAAGATGGTCAGAGAAGATCTGGACAGCGAGGAGCCGGCTGAAATTTAAAGGAATATTTATCGAAAGGGTGGAAAAGTCACTTGCAAGGGCTATTTTTACCTGTTATGATTTAGAAGATAATTTGCACCAGTTTGGGGCTAACCAAAGAGAAACTTCCCATGAATGGCAAACTCTGGATACGACGGGCTCAACCGATACATTGACGGTCTTAGATAAGGAATGGCAGGACTTAGAACTAATGGATCAGTCTGTAGAGGTAGGGTTGGATAAGGAGGAATCTGTATCAGAGTTTTTGCTCTGATGTGTCTTCACTTAACACTGTAGTGTATAGAGCAGCTCTTCTGCCTAAGGCGAATCCGTGAGATTCTTATGAAGAAAAACAGATGGATCACTCAGTGGTGGTGAACTCCACCTCTCCTATTAGTTTCACTCCAGTTTTGGACCCCCCTGTATGACAGTCATAGGGACCAAAGCTGCAGTGTATCTCTTGGAACATAGAGGGGATTAAGAGCAAGCTTTGGGATGAGGACTGGAGAGTTCATAGCCACCTTTTAAGGTTGTCTGTCTGCAGAAAACCTGGCTCTCTTTAGAGCAGGGGGATGCCCTGCAGATAGATGGGTTCCTGGTGTTCACGGTGCCGGGAAACAGACGAGTGAAAAGAGAGACACTTTCGGAAGGGGTGGCTATCCTGATTTCTACAAGATCATCGGTTAAAGTCGAAACTATTCCTACAATGATGGATAACTGTCTAGCCGTAAGTTTTAGATCTCTGTCCATGGGTACATTTATTATAATTAATATCTCTATTCCCCCGGAAACATCTATGTTTTATGACTCCCAAATATGGGAGCAACTGAATGATTTCGTAGGTTTAATAATGAAATCCTTTAATTATGTTACTTTTTTACTCCTGGGAGATTTTAATGCAAGAATAGCAGCCCTAGATTCAGATATGCTTAATCAGACACTGCAGTCACAGTTGAGGATACCCTCACAAAGTGGTTCAGATCTAACTAAATAATCATGGGAAGAAACTATTAAAGATAATTTCTGATCAGGGATTAGTTGTCCTTAATGGGCATACCCTTTCAGATCTGGTTGGAGATTTTACTTTTGACTCCATCCTTGGATCTAGTACTATAGACTACATCTTAACTCATTGGTCCAGTTTCCCTTATATCAGAGACTTTAAGATCTTGAACAGGCCTGAGGGATATCATTATCCCTTGATGGTCGATGTGACAAAACTTGAGGTGACACCTTCTCCTGTTCTCTCTGGCCCACCCCCTTCCCGTAGTTGTATCACTATCAAGTGGTCACCCACAATGGCTATAGACGTAGCGAATCTTACTCTCCCAGGATTGGTTGGAGGGCTGATCTACTCTGTTAATCAGATGATTTTGCTGAGATCAATGATGGGATCCTGAGCATGTTTGAGAAACTAACTCCAATGTTTAGTAAAGTAGTCCCGGTTTATCCATCACAGAGGAGGATGGGGTCTAGTTCTTGGTATGATCAGGGTTGCAGACGGGCCAAGAAAGAGCTTACTACGCTTTGAAAAGTTGGGTGAAGGCTTAGATTAAAGACTGATTGGATTACATACGTTAATAGGAGAGAGAGTATCACAACTTATTGAGGAATAAGAGAAAAATTAGGACTTTCCAAATTTGGGCTGATTTGCAAGTGGCTGCTAGACTCCTCCAAATTTTGGAGACTGATCAACTGTTCAACTCGCAGAAGAGTTCCCATTAACAAATTGCAGATCTCAGAAGATCAATGGGTCTCTTTTTTTCTTGGCTTTGTACGAGATGTCAAATGCCCTTACTGTTCCTCAGGACCCTGATGTTATAAAGGTGGAATTTACAAATGAGTCCGATATCTGTATGCCCCTCCTAGTAACAGAAGCGGAGGTAGCTAATGCCATAAATTAAAAACAGGAAAAGCATCTGGTGTCAATAAATTGCCCCTTGACCTTTTAACAGATTTTCTTACCTGGTGAATCCCTTTGTTCGCCAAGTGGTTTATGGCAATAAATCGTACCTCAAACATCCCTGAGAGCTGGTTAGAGGCATTAATTATACCTATATTTAAGAAGGGTGATGTGAGAAATCCGGCAAGTTATAGGCCGATTAGTTTGCTCTCTATAGTCAGCAAATTGTATACCCGAGTGCTCCTCATGACCTTAGAACAATGGGTTGATCAACATCATAAACCCGCTGAGGAGCAGGCGGGTTTTTGTAAAAAGAAAAAAAGATTGACCATGAATAATTGTTTTATTCTGACCCATGTGGCCGACAAATATGCACATCAGAGGAGGGAACTTATTTGTCGCCTTTATTGATTTGGCAAAGGCGTTTGACTCTGTCCCTAGGAACTTATTGTGGCGTAAGCTTGCCAAAATGGGATTGCTAAAACAGTTGTTAAATCTACTAATTAAATTGCATGAAAAAAATAGGACAGCGGTGAGAATGGACTCTATTGGTTCAACAACTAGATTTTTCCCCCCAGCAACAAGGTGTCTGACAAGGTTGTTTACTCGCTCCAATACTATTTAATCTTTTTATAGATCTGGTCCATCTAATTTCGGCAGCAAATCTTACCTCCCCACAGATGAAAGATTTGGCACTTTCTATTTTCTTGTACGCGGATGACATTTTGTTGCTTTCTCAAACCAAGCAAGGATTGCAACAATGTTTAGACGCTCTGAATAGTTTCTACTTACAGAATTCTATGGAGGTTAATATTAGTAAGTCCAAAGTAATGAGTTTTGGTACTATAAATGGAGAATTGGATCTCATGAGATAGTCTCAGTAGCCCAGTACAATTATTTGGGGGTTATTTTTACAGCCTCCAGATCCTGGAAAAATAACAATGAGAAACTAATAACAAAAGCTTTTCAAACATTAGGAGGCATGTGCAAACTATATTATGCAGCACTTGTGGCCCCTTTTGAGCAGTTTCTCAGCATCTTTAGACTAAAAGTCCTCCCACAATTGCTACATGGGGGGGGGGGGGAATAACTGCACTAGGCTATACAAAGAAGATGGAGAGCCCCCAAAATACTTTTCTGAGGAACATCCTGGGGGTCCCTAAATCGACCCCACTGGCTATGCTGAGAGCCGAGACAGGATCGCAATCGGTGCTGTCGCTGCAACTGAGACACAAAATACCAATGTAAATGACTACTCCTATAAAGAGTACAAAGGTAAGTTAGCAAAAGCTTTTATCTATTTATATAACACCAGAGATAATTTATACAATGTATACAATAATGAAAAATAGAGACAATGTATTTCCAGTGAGGACTGTTAGAATACTAAGAATATAATTATACAAAATAACCAAATATGCAGAACAGGTGTGTACAATGTGTACAATAATGAAAAATGAAGTCGAAGTATTTTCAGTGAGGACTGTTTGAATTCTGGGAATATAATCGTACAAAATATCCCAAAATGCAAATCAAGATCAGTGTAAATACAGCATGCCAATAAGTGTCATTAAGAAGGATGGTGAAGAGTAAATGGACATGAGGTGACATGAAAGTAACTGGGAAGTCTAGAGACATCTTAACAGCTGAGCATTTGATTGACTTGTATGCGACTGAAAAGTAGCACATTTAAGAACAACACTTGCGTTACGTAAACTTACCAGTTACCCATTGCAAGTGAGTGGGAGAGTTTGTAGTTTAGATAATCTTTCAGTGGGCAGCACAAGGAGACAGTATTAGAATACTAAGAAGTTAGGTTGCAAGCGTAATGATAACCTCAGATAGTTCAAGATCACTAAAGATTTCAAGGCAGCCAACATAAGACTTAATTTGTAGAGGAGAAAAGAGGATACGGAGTCATCCTTAAAAAGATGGGTTAAAAGGACAGGGATTCCCTTTTTTACTTTGTCGTCCTGCAAGGTGGATAGAGGAAGAAAGCCCTTGCCATCTACAGCTGGCTTTTCACATCTGTTGCAGGTCTCTGTGTGTTGTCCTGTCCGTGTTGTCTTGTCGTTCGTGTTCAGGGTTTCGAACTAGTTAATGCCTGATAACTGTGTATGAGGTTAATAATTTAGCCATGTATAAACCGAATAGGATGAACCACTGGCAAAGGGATTTCCTCTGTTAGAATCGCAAGAACGTGGTTCTTGATATTGAACAGTCTTGCTAATTGTGGGAGCTGGATACAGCTTCCTTTGAAGGCTGTCAGCAAGCCTTCTGGGTTGCCCAAAAAAGGGCCTCTTGAGTAGTGTGTGGTGTGCGCCTAGCATATTGCAGTCACAGTGCTCTTAGTCCCAGTTGAGCAGAAAAGGAAGGGTTTGAGCTTGATTCAAGCACTGTGTTACTTGGTTTATTGTAGGTCTTGTAACATTTGTCTCCTTAAAGCCTTGGCTCCTGTTGCATGTAGTTATGAGAATTTCAGCCTTCATTTTAAAAATTCTTGTTATGGTTGCAGAGAAGCTAGAAAGTGACTTCAATGAAACCTTCCAAGCTTAAAAACAAGTAATAAATTATGATCATGATTTCAGGGGGCTCAACTTTGATTGGCAAGAGTGCAAGTATTTTAAGAGTATGTAAAGCCAAATTGAGTAACTTTGTTAATATATTCTGAGGTAATGAATATGGGTGCAGGCTTGCTAGTATAGTATAGCTAGTATAATTTAGGGGTGCAGGCTTGCTGGTATAAATGAATATTCACTTGCTGGCACTGTGAATATCTGTACTTCTACAAGAAGTAATTTTTGACATGTTTTGAATATTGGGGATGGGGAGGAGAAGGAGCACTACAAAGCTGATCTGTGTAGAAAATACTTTAAAATAAAAGTTAAACATTGTTTTTGTGTAAATAATTAATCTGAAATTATGAACTTAAAAATTGCTTTAAATGGCGTGCTCATCAGTGTAATAGTGTTCAAGCTTAGTGAATTTTTGTGAAAATAGTTACACTTTTAATATTTTAGAATGAAGTTTTGGCTTTGGCAGAAGTCTGCTGCTGAAGTGGAGAACATTTGGGGTGGAGGGAGGAAATCTTACTGAAATTGCTGAATATGCAAAAAGTTACAAGTTTGGTGCTGTTCTGATTTCAGTGTTCAGAATGTTGCACTTGTTTATGGTAAAGCTAAAAGCATATACCAACTCCCTATTAACTACAAGTTTCTTTGTGTAGTGGTTTTCTAAAGAGACCACTTAATCCCTTGTATTGTTAGTTAAACAAAGAGGCAGGAGGTTTCTTTATAAGCAGAAAGGAAATAGCTGTCAGTTCGCTACTTTATATATCCATATTAGGTATAAACTAAATATAGGAGTGTAATCCAGAAGTGAAGTCACATCTGTAAGTTTTCATGAGCAGGGACTAATGAGATCAGTCAGTGCTACTGGGCAGGTTTCAGTTATTTTCCTCCTGTTTTTTTTTTTTTTTGGCACAGTTAAAACATTACTACATGATTAGGGATTGAACTGTACTTTGGGGAGTTTTAAATAACGAAAAATAGTTTTAAAGGGAGAGGATTTTCTTAATAATCTCCAAACAAGTGTGAATGAGCTTTGAAATACTTTGACCAAGCATAAACTTGCATGCTTTCTGTAGCAAGACAGGTGAACAAATCCACTGTAATTTTAGTCTATTTTGGAATGGGTTTAAAGAGTATTACCATTGCATACCTTAAAGAAAATACTTCACCAGTTTATAAGGTTCATCCTGCTAGGACATAAACAAATTGCTGATTTACCTTCATTAGAGCCATTTTGAAGAGAAGGGTCACAAACTTTAAAGGTATAGTTGATCGTGAATGTAGGTTCTTTACTAGGGATACTTTAACATGGCATAGGCAGGAAGCTTTTTTCTCAACCAAGTAGTTACCGTGTTTAGAGCACTCAAACGTCAGGTCGAGTTCGCTTTCTGTGGTGAGAACTAGTCACCCAAATAATAAAACGGGGAAGAAACATAAGAATTATCCAGTGCTATATAGGAAAAATACTCAAGCGTGTGGAGCACCTTTATTTTTATATTTAAAAATGTCATTTATGGGCTTTCTGGAAGAGGATTTATGAAGGGGACTTGAATTAGTGCATCTGTTTCATACTGCTTGAGTAGTTGGTGATGCTGTAATATATTATGGTTTATTAAATAGATATTGGAATTCACAACTAAAACATTTTCAAGGAGCCTCGTAGAAAGTCTTGGGGATATTGACCATGACCATCTAATTGAAACTGAAAACTACCCTCATTCCATTCTTCATAAATGCCATAAAACGATAGGAAAAAAGGATGGTTTGTGCTAAAACCCTTCTCCACTTTGTCAGCTGTATCCCATACTGTACTTGTGGAAACAAGCACATAGTTACTAAAAACTCATCTTTCCAGAAAGCAGTGTGTCCAGTGCTTATAAAATAAAATGAATTGCCAAGGCCCAAACCTGCCTTACAAGCTACACCCCCTGACCCAGAACTTGACAGAACAGGGAAATGAACCCTAGTCTCCAGCTAGTCATCTAATCACTAGACTAACCTGCCTCTCTACAGTGGAGTATAAAACAGGCGTTCTTGTGATTGAATCTATATGATGGCCAATACAGGGGATGGGGCACAGAAGTGATTAGTGAAAGCCAAATAAACGATGCAGTGTTGTTCTGGCTTTCATTTCTAACCCTGGAATTGCCAATATCAGCCTTTCTCTGGCTATTCACATTTCTGGGTGCACTCTCCTAGTGGGAATATTTCCCAGGGCCCAGCCTCCCCTTGAACTTAATTGCCAGGGCTGAGCCCTGGCAAGCCCACCCTCCCCCAAATTAAGTCCTGAGTGTGTGTCAATTCTTGTTGGAGCTGTCTTTGTAGAAGCTGAGGTGAGAACCCACTTGGTATTTCCATCCTCTGGTCATTGAAGGCAGGCATGTCAGTTCACCTTGAGGGGAGGAGACGTATAGATATTTGACCTGAAATAGCCAGAAATGTAAAGACTTTTTTATTATTTCCCCCCCTGATTTTTATAAACACTATGCTAGAACATAATCTAAGGCTGTTTTTACATGGATGCCCCCCTTCCCCAGCTGGGTGTGCGGGAGGGTGTTTGAATAATGAGGGTCCCATGTAAACAGCATGGGGGTGGATGGGGGTGTGATTGGTGTCCATCCAGGTGAACAGCATGGGCGGTCGGTGTGTGTGCATGCTCCCGACACACCCATCATCCACCCATGGAGCCATCCCTAAAAACGGTGGAGGCTTCATGGGTGGAGGTGGGTGGAGATGGCTATGTGCCACCTCCACCCACTGCGTCAGCACACCCATTCGCCCTCACCCACCACTGCTGTGTAAAAAGGGCCTAACAAAAATCCAGAAAAAATGTAGTTTATACATGTTTGATATCATACTTAATAAAATTATAAATATATCTGTAAGCTGGATTGTCAATACTGTATAAACCAACCTGCTACAATCCTAAAGCAGCATATTAAAATGAATGCCACAACTCCCCAGTGAGAGGAAGTGTCTGAGCATGGAGATAAATGTAGAGTACTCCCTTGGGTGAGAGCCAGGAGAGTGGGTTGACAGGAGATTCATATTTGTATCTGTATTTTGACTTTACTGTAACGCATTTTCACAAGATTCAGGGGCGACTGGTGGGTTTTGATGTTGGAGGGGCACTGGGGCAGTAAGGCTGATGGGCCTAGGGGCGGAGCCAGGGGGACGGTAGGTGGAGCCAGGGGGATGGTAGGCCAGTGGCATGGCATAACCCAGCAGCAAGGAGTTCCCAGGGTTAACATCGGATGGAAGAAAACAGTCTACATGCACAGCAAGCTTAAAATAATTTATAAACCCCAAAACACAGGGAAACACCCAAAACACTGGCAAAACACAGTAGCAAGGAGTTCCCAGGGTTAACATCGGATGGAAGAAAACAGTCTACATGCACAGCAAGCTTAAAATAAATAATTTGTAAACCCAAAACACAGGGACCCATCCTTGAAGGATGAGGCCCTGTGTTTTGGGTTTATAAATTTCCTTGTAAAACACCCCAGTAACAGCCGGAGTCCAATTTTACCACGCACATCCCATTTCCAGCATTTTGAACACAACTGAAATTGCATGACTTGCAGTGACATCTTGCTCAGGATTTCCAAACCTCCATTTTACCACACAGTCCCCCCTGCACTAGCCCCCACTTCCCGAGAACCCAGGAGCCCTGGCTCCCAGCACCCCCTACACTAACCCACTAGTCCCCACTCTCCTCCCCGAGAACCCAGGAGCCCTGCCTCCCCTGTGTGCCCACACTTGCCCCCCGATGTGCCCCCCTCTGCTCCCCCTACCCCGGGCCCTGCAATTTAATACTCACCATGGTGAGGCCGCCGACTCTTCTCTGCTGCTGCCGCTTCTGCAATCCAGGGAACATGCAGGCAACTTTTAGCCTCCCCGAGTCCCTTCCTCCCTCCCTGGCAGGGAGGGAGGGGCTCGGGGAGGCTAAGAGCTGTGCACGCGTCAGCAGCTCCCAGCCCCCCTGCACAGGCTGGGACCCACAGAAGTGCAGCTCTTAGTTCATACCGGGGGCGCCTCTATTGGGTGCCCCTGTATGAACTTTCCCTCTGCCTGGCCCCTGCAATGTAAGAGTGCCCCATGCAGCACTCTTGCATTGCAGGGTCCCTTTATGCAGAATGGATGGCTCTTCTAGCCGCCCACTCTGCACAAAGGGAGAACGGCTCCCTTTTGACCCTGAAGGTTTCCTTGGGAAGCCTTCAGGGGTGTGGGGTGACTTGAGGCACCGGTTGAGACCTTCTGAAGGTCTCTGCCTTGCTAAACAAGGTTCTTTGAGGTGGCTCCGCACATTCAGCGTGATGCCACCTTGGCTGGGTTTTTAAACTTTTTTTTTTTTTGCAAGCTGCTGGAGATATGAAGGGTGGAATGCTGGGGTGTGGGGGAAATGGCTTGATTCCCCTGTGGCAGGGGGATATTTTGTGGGGTTGGGGGCATGGGTGGGATAGGGTATATTGTTGGGTATTAGCTTACTGACTTTTTAACTAATTCTAACGTTGTACATTGTGGGTCATTGTAAGCTGCCCTGAGCCTTAAGGGAATAGGATGGGGTAGAATTTAAAATTCACTGGTAAAAACAAAACACACACAAAAGGAAGGGAAGACATTTGTATGGGAAGGAAGGGAAAGGACCAAGTAGAAGGTGACTAGGTAGAATGGGGGTCTTGCATTTCCCAGGCAGTATGTGTGTGCAAATGTGTTTAGAAATGAGGTCCAAATCTCTTCAGACTGGCCCATTTTCTACAGTGGAAAACTATTCTTTGCCTGCTAACTGACAGGCCTAACTACCTTTGTTCTGTTCTGGTTATAATCCTGCACTTCCATTTTTTGTAAAAGCCGTTCACTTTTACAAAAGACTTCACGAATCAAAGCCTTTGAGATTGCATTTAAGCCCAGTTTATCAGGTAAATTTCCTTGGATATATTTTTCAGAAGAGGTTTTGCTACTGACATGAGTAGCATTTTTGAAGCACACTTGCCTCTTTCCACAGCTGCCTAGCTGTTGGTAGTCCCACAGCAGGTGCATCAGGGTCCCCTTTATTAGCTCTCGAGCAGATACTAAAGTTACAGTGATGTCAGCTGGGACACAGCCACAGTATGATGATGGATTTTGCAAACTACAAATATGACGTAATCTTTTAGATGTTGGCCTGAATGTACTAATGTGTCTACCTGAGTTCACAGAATTGTTCTTTAAAAGGGTGTATCATTTTCTATAGCTATGGAAAACTTGCTTTCTGTACCATATATAGCTATAACTATACAGTGTATATTTCTCCATAGTCATACTGTTTATCAGATCTTCAGCGCCCACCAAGTCATACATTTTTACTAACATTCTGCCACTAAATTCTGCTTGGGCACTTGTTGCCTCTCCCATGTCTGATTAAGGTTGAACTGTTAAATATAAGGTTAAAATAACATGCCAACTCATATGATTGAACCTCTAGTTTGTGCATAAACAAATTGTTCTCTCAAGAGCTTTAATCCATTTATACCTTGGGTTCTATCAACCCTTCCCCACTAATCCACATCAAAATGTTTTCCTTTGTAAAATATTCAGAGCAGGGACCTTGTTTATCTTTGGTATCTTTAAAATGTTTTGCACACCTATGGTGTGTTATAAATCATTTTTAACTACCAAGGAGTCAGTTTTTTAGCCAAGTAGTTCTGGTGTGGGTTTTTCTTTTGGTAGCTTTCTGAGCCATTACTATATTTGCGATGAGACCAGAGCAAAGCTAGGGAGTAGGTTTCTTGTGCTGTAGCCAAAGCACATGCTGTACTGTGCTCACAGACTTAGAAAAGTTCTCTTACAATATCTGTTCCAAACTCTCATACTAAATATGCAGCATAACGTCAAACACTTTTAACTGCATGGTGGCAACTTTGTTTTTATATAATTTTGCACTTAGTATTCTATTAAAACATTGTAACATTTTATCTTAAGCTATTGACCATAAATGGATTTCAGCCACTTTTGCTGCATCTCATTTTATTCTTTCATAACCACATTTTGGCAGTAAATCACTTGGAACAAGCAATGCCTGCAGTTTGGTGAGGGAGTAGCAGAAAGCCCAAAGTGGCATTTTTTTCATGTCGCTGCTTACGTGTTGTGCCAATGTAGGGAGACGTGGTACATCTGAATATTCATGCAATACAAATATTTGCAAGATGACTATTTTCTACCTACTGAAGAGCTTTTGGCTGGCCTTTATTTTTAATGAAGACTTTGGGTGAAATTAAATGAGACAATAGCCCACTGGAGTCTGGGTTCGGTCCACGCTGTCTCCATCACATGTTTAGTACGTCCAGGCTAATAAACAGGCAGCCCCCTGCCCGTATTTCATGTACTTGCGGCAACTTCCACCAGTGTCGCTAGCAATCTCCCTCCCCCTGCAGTTTCCCTGCCTCTTGGCTTAAGTGGCTTGGGAGAAGGGAGACTGGGCGAGGGGGGGAGGAAATCTCTAGCATGCCTCTCATGTGAGAGGTGGCTATTGGGGGAGGGAGATTACTGGCGCTCCTGCCTCTCAGCTGGCTGGGTATTCTAGGTGGGACTGTACATGATGGTGGACCTGGATGCTGGTGAGGCAGTGGGCAAACCTAATTGATGAGAGGTGGACACACGGACTCTGCCGTGAGTGGTGGCTCTATGGTGACCATGTGGAAGCCACGTGGTGGGTGCCTAATAGCTGGGCAAGCAGGAACATGCCTAGTAAAAGCTAATGTGGGCTATCTAAAAAAATTCCACTGGAGTCTGTGAAGCTTGGGTCCTGATTCTGCACCTCATCACACTGGGCTCACCAGCCTCCCAGATGTAGTGCAGGACTGGCTTTCCCTCCCCACCCAGGCTTTCTTTCCCCTGCCCCCAAAGGCTGCATTGGGTGTGGGGTGCCAGGGCTCGCTCTTCCCCCCCCCCCACCCCGAGCCTGGCGGTTTTTTGCAAATAAATAGACCTGCAGCAGTGATGACAGCAACTTCATTCAATGCGCTCCCCATCCAGCTCCTCCTAGAGTGACGCAGCTGGATGATGTCAGTTGACAGCGTTGCTCTGGGAGGCCCCATTGGGAGGGGCTAGGAGGAGCCAGATAGGGAGCATGCTGAATGAAGCTGCTGCCACCGCTACTGCCAGGTCACTTCATTTAGCAGGCGGGGGAGGGGGAGAGGCGAGCCCTGGCAGCCCCTCCCACCCAACACAACCTGTGGGAGGAGAGGGGAAGCGAAGCCCAGCCCTGAGGATTTCTTCATCCCCCTAACCCTGTGGAAACTCCTGCCCCACGTGTTCCCAGCACAGGCTGTAAATTCTGTGCTGGGAGAAGCGAGGGGGATTCTGCGGGAAATCCGCAAATCACGGACCTGCATTTGGCTCAGGGGCCCTGGTGGTGATCCAGCTTTTGGCAGGTGCAGAAAGAATATTTTCTTCATTTGGACTAGTTATTCAAAACTGAGAAATCAATTGGGAATTGAAAAAGCAGCTAAGCTTGTCTGTCTTTTCCAGTGTGTAAATCACAAGTAAGGATGGAAGGGGTTTAAGTTAGCTTTAAAAATTTAATGAATAGCCCAGACTCATTTGTAAGTTTCTCATATTGAGCTGGCTAAAATCTATTTAGCTTTTTTTTGTTGTAAATGCAAAACATGCTGCTAATCTTCTTTATTTTTATATAGTATCCCCCTGCAATGGAACTCTGCACACTTTACGTACAACAATTTAACACAACTTTTAATCCTCACAACAACCCTGTGAGGCTGCAACTATAATGCAACTGTTCCAAGTTCACCCAGTAAGTTTCTAGCTAAGGCAAGACTAGAACCGGGGTCTCCCACATACCTCCTGGTCCAAGTACAGTGCGCTTAGCCATTATACCACACTGGCTCTTGTTTTGATCCCCCCCCCCAAAAAAAACCCCACAAGCTTATTTTGTTTAAATAAAATTTTAAATGTGTTTGATTAAATCCCAGTTACCATCCTAATACAGTTTGGCATATATCGCCCCAAAAGATCTATGATTGATTCTAGACCCTGACCATGAACTGCTGAAGTTAATTGAAGTTTTTTTCCCCAATGACTTCACAAGTATCCACATAAATAAGATCAGGTTAATAAAATCAAATTATCATTCAGTTTTCAGACATAGCTGTAAAATCTGAAA
Organism: Sphenodon punctatus; assembly: GCA_003113815.1. Lineage (NCBI taxonomy): Eukaryota > Metazoa > Chordata > Lepidosauria > Sphenodontia > Sphenodontidae > Sphenodon > Sphenodon punctatus. The sequence goes on along the minus strand of QEPC01002422.1, from coordinate 826,455 downwards.
ATATCAAACTAAAACTTCTGAGACTGAAACCGTATCTTTTAGTTGGCTAACATGTTTAAACGGTTATATCAAACAATGAGAAGCCACCTTTTCATAAAAAATGTGGGAAAATTTATTGAAATCAGTGATTAAATCAAGGCTTTCTGTCCAGTGATTTAAATCAGCTTGATTTAAACCAAATCCACCCTGTTCCATTTGTTCCTTTGCTGTAAAGCAGGTGTGGGGAATCTCCAACCCATGGTGGTTTGGCCCCTTTTCAATTCCTCGACCTGATCCATAGTTCCAGACCCTACCATGAAGCACTGAAAGGGAGCTCAAAAGAAGGGAGTGGAGATAAGGATGCAGGATGGGTCCAGGCCATAGATCAGTTATCTGGATCCTTCCCTTCCTTCATTCTGAGAACACCTCTTAAGCACCCCCAACCCACCTGATGGAGCTTGTAGCCCAGGGAAGTGAAAAGGTTCTCCACCCCTGTTAAAGACTGCAAAAGAGTCAGACTAACTGCCTAATTCCCAAATTGATCCATTACCAACTACTTTCACATTGGCCGTCAAACTATCATTGGATAACTTTTTCAGTCACTTTGTATCTGCATCTGACTTAAACCAATAATTTACAAGGGAAATGGTCCATATCCTTTCTCTGATCCTTTGAGTCATTTGATTCAGCTGATTTCCATTCCAGTTTCACTGAATCAATATGCAGATTAGTCAGTCTGGTTAACCATCTACTTTTATTAACTCTTCCTCTACTGAATGAAATCTGCATATAAACATCTATTTTGGTTTCCATTTTGTTGGCTATTCTGCTTAAAGGTTCATAATATTTCAGATTTGTCAAATTCTCACAGGCAAATTTGGTTACTTGCATAAATAAGAATTGTTGCATTTGACATCTGTTCGGTTTTATGGTGGTGTTTGAAAGAATATGAGGGACTTTCCAGTATCATCCAGTCTTTAGGTGTAGCCCCTTTTGGTGTGTACATTCTTAAATCAACTTCAGCTTGAATCTTTACAAGCCACTCTGAAGTGCTCTGCAATGTTGATGTTTTCATTGAATGTATGCAACTCCTTTGAGTGGCAAAGTAGTGGTATAGCTGCTATGGATGTTTTGAAGGTTGGAAGTGGAAAACTTTATGGGGAGGAGGAAATATGAATGAGTGAACTGTAAATCTAAATGAGTGCAAATGCTTTAATCTTCCTACTTTGTATGCACTTGTTTCTGGGGTTTCCATCTCCCCACACTTGCAAGGCATATCAGATAAAAGTGATCTGAGGAATAAATCCATTTCAGAGTAGTACTCAAGTCTGGATTCCAATGTAGCTGGTTGTGCAGTGCAGATCTAATGGGTAAGCTGGCTTGCTCTAAAGGCTTTGACTCTTTAATAGAAATGGGACTTCTGTGGAAATGACATGACACGGTGGTGCATTACCCTTCCTGCATTGGCTGTAGTCTGTAATATGTTCCGGGTGTTCCTGTTCAAGAAAAGGAATATGTTGGGCAGAGGTAATCTTTAAGAACCAGCTCTTTAAAGCTGTTGCATAGTAAAAACTCCATCACAACCTCCATGCATTATTTTGGTATGCTGTCAACATTATACAAATAGTAAATCATCAGCACAAAGGTAAGGTAAAAACTACTAAATATCTTGAAGTTTAATTGATGCATGCCTAACTTATGCTTAAAATTAGATTTCTAACAATTTATTAGTGGCTTTTAAATAGTGCTTTAGTAGGAAATGTTCCATAAAGTCAGGTAACATATCCCTTTTGGTAATGTATTATGGTTTCATTTGAAGTGGCTGTAATGTGGCAAATGAAGGCATCAGACTTGGTTTGCTTCATGAAACTTCCAGCCTGAAAATGAGCAGAAACTATTTCCTAAACTTATTAGCTACAAATGCTTTCTAAACAGTACTGTGAATTTGGTTGAGAACCAATAGGCTTTTTTGGTGCTAAATATGGGGAGTATGTCCAAGTGTTCTTGGACGTAAGCCCAGTAAATACTTATACATGCACAAAACTGTTGGGATTTGTTCTTTAACTTGCTGGTGCACACTCAGCAATTAATCTGTTTTCTAACTCTTTAGAAAATCTGCAGTTTGAACGTGCACTAGAGAGATTTTCCTTTGTTTGTTTTGACTTGATTGAGCCTCCCTCTTACTAATTTATTCTCAAGGGGTAAGCAGTTTGGTGACTGCCTGCAATCTAATTCATTTCTATCTATGGACAAGATTACTATAGAAAGAATGAGGTTTGCATAGTAAACATGATGTGGGCTGTAGGAGGAGTACAAAAAAGAAACTTAAATGGAGTATATTATTTACTGAATTTCACGCTTTGCCAGTTCTAATATTTCTTGCATGCAATAAGGATAAAAGAAGACTAGTTGGGGAAATTGTCCAGGAAAGTTCTTTGCTCTACTTGAGTAGCAGTTCTGCTATTTGGAAAGCACCATCACAGAAGATGGTAACGTGTTGAGATTATTATTATTAGCATTTGTATAGCGCCAGCTGTGTACCTGGTGCTTTACAGAACAATGAGATAGACGTGGTCCCTGCCTATGGCTTACAATCTAATAGACTTGGAGGGGGAAGACAAGGAGAGAGGATATAGGGAGAGACAAGGGATAAAAACATTCAAGCGGATGCGAAGTCTGAGGTGCATGCACTTGACATGCGCGAGAGAAGCTGCAGCAGATCCCCACTCGCACCAGCCCTCCCCCTGGGCATCGGCTCCTCCACGCTGCTGCGTCTCCCCCGCCCCTCCCACTGCTGCCACCGCAGGTGAAAATGCTGCCTGATACAGCTGATGGGAATGCATTAAATCTGATGCTGTGTTGCTTTTGAAATGTTGAATAGCATCTGGGAACAGAAGAATGTGAGTCTCCAGACAAAATTAGCAATATATAATAGGAATGTGGTATCAGTGCTGCTATACAGCCCTGACGCATGAGTTCTTAAGAAGTAATGTTAACAGCATTTAGATGGTTTTGTCAGTAAATCTTGAGGAAAGATATTTAATGCTAAGCAAGATAATATGACTAAGAGCATTGAACAACAAACGGAGAACCATTGGCAACTGAACTTGTCAGGATGAGAAAACTCGCCAAAGCTTGGACTTCTGAATAAAATGGGGACATCCAGACTAAGAAGTTCAGGTGATGTGGAAACTGCACAGGAAAAGGAAACCAGGACTCCCACGGTGGCAAGATACAATAGGTAAAGATCTCATCCAATTGGGCATTACATAGAACGAGGTCCAGATAATGGCCTTCGATCATGGGATATGGAGACACCTCCATGTTGCCTCATGTTCCATTTGGAATGAAGAGAATCGACTCTGGGTAGTGGCACAGGTACTATTCAGCTCTTAAAATCTCACTGAGGAAAATAGAAGTCTAGAAAGTTGTTGTTTTACCTGTAGTGAGCTTGTGGGAGGATCTTCTGAAATCGTTACCCCATGTTTCATGTAGAAGTAGGGACAGACTTTAATTTCACTTCATGTCTTTTGAATGATGAAATAATGTTGCCAAACGAGAGGTTAGAATTATGGAATTTTTGTCACTTCTGAGTACTCCATGATTAAATAAATGACATTCTGTTTGACAAATATATTTAGTAGGGAACAAGGCAGAAGTGTTGACAGTAAACTATGATGAATGACAGTGTAGTGATTGGAAACTTTGCTGTAAGATTAATACCCTTTGTTTTGCTTGAGCTGACAGCTTAAAAATGCTTTTATATACAAACGGTTAAGAACTTTTCAGGTAATCGTCTTCACTATATGTTTGCAGAGGATGTGGAGGAAAAAGTACCATCTGTGTGGTGAAGTTAATGTCTTTAATAGAAGGAAAGTTCACACACACATGCTTAACATAGTTAATGTGGTATGTCATTCCTCTCTGCCAAGCTTCAAACTTGGACTCAGTTTAAAATGTCTAAGTGAAGGTGGAAAGAGCCCCCATCACCACTCTCAGCCCCTTTGTTCTTTGTGTTGGTAAAAAAAACCCTTTTCCTTCCTTGTTTTACCAGTGTATTTTATTTATTATTTATTTTATTTTAATAATTTAAAACCCTGCCCATCTTCAACTCAGGTGCTTCAGGGTGGCTTACAGTAAAATCATATAAATATAAAACATTCCCACCCAACTTAAAAATCTAAAAAACACAAAACCCTCCCATAACCACCCTCACCCGTTCCCTCCACCAAATGCCTGGTGGAACAGCCAGGTCTTACACAAGTGACGAAAGGTCAACAGGTCCATGGCCAAGCGAGCCTCCTCCAGAAAGAGGGAGTTCCACAGCTGAGGTGTGGCTGCTGAGAACAACCTCTCCATAGTGGCCCCCCGATTGACTCAGGGGACCTCCAGAAAGGTGCCCCCAGCAGACTGCGGGGATCGATTCAGGACCCAGGCGTGAGGTGATCCTGCAGATAGGTCAGGCTGAGGCCATGTAGGCAAGAACCAACACCTTGAATTGAGCCAGGAAGAAAATAGGTAGCCAGTGCAGAAGACGGAGCACCGCTGTAATGTGCTCCTGGCAACTTGACCCCGTAAGGAGCCGGGCTGCCACATTCTACACCAGCTGTAACCTCTGGACTGTCACCAAGGGTAGCCCCACATAGAGTGCATTGCAGTAGTCCAGCTGTGAGGTAACAAAAGCATAAATGATGGTGGCCAGGTCAGAGTCTGAGAGGTAAGGCCTAAGCCACCGAACCAGATGTAACTGTCGGAAGGCCCCCCTCGCTACTGCCTCCACCTGGACATCCAAGCAGAGCCGGGAATCAAGAAGTACCCCCAAACGCTGCACCTGGAGGACCAGCAGAGGACAAACCCTGTCAGTGACAGGAGATGTCGCACTCACCGCTCTCCCTACCAGCATTACCTCTGTCTTGTTAGGATTCAACTTCAGTCACCTCTGCCTCATCCAGTTCCCCACAGCTGTCAAACACCGGGAAAGCACAGATACTGCTGCGCCTGGGTCTGAAATAGAGGTACAGCTGAGTGTCATCAGCATATTGATGGCAACTCACTCCGCACCGTCTCACAACCTCACCTAGTGGCTGCATGTACACATTGAACAAGAGCGGGGACAGAATGGAACCTTGTGGGACACCACACGAGAGATCTCGAAGAGAAGATGACTCATCCAACACTATCCGTTGGGTCCTACCAGCTAGGTAGGAACGGAACCATTGTAGAACCATTCTGCCTAATCCTGCCCGGACCTGCAAGCGAGTCACCAACATTTGGGGTAAAGAGGCAGGAAACTGAAGCTACAAAGGTGTTCACAAAGAAATATGGAATAATTATTCCAACCATTCTCCCTCTGTTAAATTAATGGATCTTTTTTCTACAGGAATTTAGTAGCATGATCTTGCGCGTGCATGTGTGTGTGTACAAACACTCATAGTGGAATAAGATTGGGTGTGGTGGTGAAACTCTCCAGCTTAGTTTGTCTGTTTTAAAGTGGGATAAAAGGAAGGCACTTTAATGGCAACCTTAAGTTGAGAATTAGCTTTTGTGTTAATTTACTTCAGTTTCTATTTTGCATATTTTGGAAAATAATTCTTTAAAGCTTTTGCTTCCATCAGCCATATCGGTCATTAAGTTCCTACTCTTGCCCTTCAAAGGTCCTACTGGTTCTTTGCTTGGCCATTTGTTTATGGGAGAGGGGGATACACATGGACTTGGAGAGTGTCACTTGAGTAAGGATGTGGTCTTGTTTGGAAGGCTTTGGCAGTGGGATGAAAGGAAAACTGACAAATGAAACATTTTATTTATTCCTGTTGGAACATAAGGTAAAGTTAACTTTTGACATTAACTCGTATTGTGTGCAGCCACATGGACTGCGGAGGGCACTATTTTCATGCAGCCCTGTGGTGAGCAAGTGCTGCCACCAGACTCGGAGCAAGCATGGGGAGTGGGGCAGATGGCTGCTGTTGGGGATCTCACCATGGCTACGGTGGGCTGCGGCGCCGACCATATGAGTGAATGCCCAGCCCTACCCCGTCGCCCTCCCCCGGCCCAAGCAAGATCCCACCCCTGGCCATGACAGGCGACAGCACCTGCTGCTCAAAGCCCCACAGCAGAGCTTGCCGTGCAGCAGGGCAGACACGTCCTCAGAGTTTTTCTGAGTACACATCAAATAGCAGCCAGCTGGACACAGGATGCACTGCATCACATGGCTTGGCTGCTCAGAGTGGGTTAAGGCTGCCCAAGGTGTGGCGGCCTTCCCACGGAATTTCATGTGGCTGCAACCACTGTTAGTCCTAAGGAAATCTTGATGGCATAGGGGAAAACTGGAGTGTGGCACAAAGTGTATTTGGTTTTTACATTCCTGAACTGTTCATTTTTGTTTTTTAATGATGCTTTAGTATCTTGGACTATAATGAAATAATTATATTCACAAATACAGCTCCTCATATATCTAGAATTTAGAGCTGCAGCCCCTTGCATATTATTTAGCCTAGCCAATTTAGAGCTAGAATTAATCGCTAGTGGAAGTTGTCTATCGTTATCGGGGAAATACATTTATTAATTGCATAAAGAAAGAAGGCAGTTAATATGCATGGTTCCTGATCCTGGCAGCACTTATACTCTAATACAATACATAGCAAGGTATCTTACTCATTTAGATGGTAGAAGGCGGGTGGCAGGCTGGTCCCAGAAGGCGAGGTCATCTGCAAGGTTCCCTCTTTGAGAGCAACGGTTAGGGACGCAAGCCATGGATGCTCAACATCAAGTTGACCCCAAGCCCTGTGTCAAAGTTCTGGTCTCTAATCTAGTCTTTTATATGTTAGCCCTGTTGGTTTCAATAGGCACTGCCGAATCATGCTGAGGAGGTGTCGCCAGTTGCAACATCTGCCTGATGGTCATCAGAGCGCAGTAGGGTGGACTCATCTTCATCCTTATCTTTCAGAAAGTCTTTGTCTCTGCTTCAGGGCACTTCCTGCTTATCTGAACAGATGTCTCTTGATGATCCTTAATGGTGTTAAAGTGAGTCAGGAAACAATAGTTGCATTTCTCTGGGACCCTCCAAGTGGGGTGTAGTCTTTGGAAGTGTCACCATGACTATCTCTTGGGAATTTCCCCCCACAATTGTCCTTGATGCCAGGGTGATCATCAGGGTAGCTGGCAGCAAAAAGGCTTTTTGCACACGAAGCACCGTGTGTGTGTGTGTATCATGATAGTCCTGGGGAAATGGAGGTACATTCTCTCTGGGACAGCCTCAAACTTTTCTTCAAAACTAAATTAAAATTACTATAATGCCTAAAAGTAACAGGATGTGGCACCTTCCATACGGAAGGATCCCAGAGGGCTTTAGAATAAGTTGTGCATTTAATATAACTGAAGTTGAATCCTCTCGAATGTGGGCGGAACAGACAGCTGCACGGTGGTAGGAAGACAGGCACTTTGATCAATGATGTGTCAAGTCCCTTCTTAGAAAACTAGACACATTATTATTATTATTATTATTATTATTATTATAAGCATTTGTATAGCACCAGTTGTGTACCTGGTGCTTTACAGAACAATAAGACAGACACGGTCCCTGCCTATGGCTTACAATCTAATAGACACAGAGGGGGAGACAAGGGATAAATAACATTCAAGCGGATGTGAAGTCTCAGGTGCACGTATTTGGCTTGGTTGCAGTTAGGCAGGAGTCTGTGGGGAGGGCAGACAGTAAATATTGAAAGGAAAGTCCTAACAGGCATCGGGAAAGGCGGTGAGGAAGAGGTGGGTTTTGAGGAGGGATTTGAAGGTGTGGAGAGGGGGCAAGGCGGATGTGGGCAGGGAGGGAGTTCCTGGCATGGGGGCAGCAAGGGAGAAGGGATGAAGGCGGTTAGGAGAGATGGGGAGATGAGGGAGGGGGCAGAAGAAGAGCGGAGAATGCGTGCAGGAGTGTGTAAGGAGACTAGGACTGAGAGGTAAGGGGGAGCCAGGTTGTAAAGGGATTTATAAGTGCACACCAGGAGTTTGTAAAGGATGTGTTCGGGAACGGGGAGCCAGTGAAGCGAGGAGAGGCTGTACATGGTCGAAGCGACGGGCTGAGTGAATGACCCTAGCAGCGGAGTTTTGGATGGAGATAAGGGGGGACAGGTGAGAGCGGGGGAGGCCAGCAAGGAGGAGGTTGCAGTAGTCAAGGCGAGAGATGACCATGGCGTGAACAAGGGTTTTGGCTGAGGAGACAGAGAGAAAGGGGCGAATCTGAGCAATGTTGTGGAGGGCGAAGTGACAGGACTTGGCAACAGTCGATGTAAGGTTTAAAGGGAAGGTGAGAATCGAAGACAAAGTCCAAGCTATGGGTTTGGGGAACGGGGTGGATGGTGACCCCATCAATAAGGATGGACAGGGAAGAGGGATAGGAAGGGTAGGGAGGAAAGATAAGGAGTTCAGTCTTAGCCATGTTGAGCTTGAGCTGACGTTGGGACATCTAGGCGGAGATATCAGAGAGACAGTTGATGAGGCGAGCTTGGACAGAAGGGGGGAGAGGTGGCGGAGAGAGAGAGTTGAGTGTTGTCAGCATAAAGGTGATACTGGAAGCCGTGGGAGTCAGTCTGAACATCTGCTTAGTAAACTGCATGGAACTCCATTTGAAACCTGCAAAAACAAAGGTCGCTGATCTTGCCAGGAACTGAACCAGTAGTTCAAGTTTTAGCTGTTTGTGTGTGGTTTTCTAAACCTGCTTTTTTGACATAACTTTCATCATTTTGCTTTATGGGTTTTTAATTAGTTCCATGTAACCCTCCCCCCCCCCCCCCCATCACTTGATTTATTTAATGTTCAAGTCTCACCTTAGCCATGAACTCACTGGGTAACTTTGGGCCAGTCACACATCTCTCAGCCTAACCTACCTCACAGGGTTGTTTTGAGGTTTAAGAGTGAGTTAATGTTAATAAGTTAAAGAATTGTAAGTCACCCTGAGCCTAAGGGATAGGGTGGGATAAAAAAATCTAAATAAATTTGTTCATAAAGAGTCAGGAACCAGACATCATGCTGACTAATTCCTACAATTTCTCCCAATATGTTTCACTGGCAACATTGCTGATATTCCAAGGTTGCTGAGCCAAGCAAATGTGGACATGGATCAGACACTACTTTTTGCTTTCATTTTTGTGAACAGAGCCAGGATTTTGAAATCCAACATCCAGACTTTTACCAAAATTATTTTGGGAGAGCAGGAACTCTCCCAGGAAACCACCTAAGAGATTGGTTCTTTGCCGCCTTCAAAGATAAACTATTTTGAAATAGCTTATTTGGGATTTTTCTCTCCATCTAAATGTAGTAAAATGACTTTCTTTTGCAACTCTCTAACATGGCTTCTCCTCCTTTTTATTAATAGTAGTATTTTACATATTTATATAGCACCAGCAATGTACCTGGCGCTTTATAACTGTTGAAAATCAAATCTGGGAAAGTTGCCTTTAGTTGCTGATGTATTAGGAAATTATCTTACACAACGTCTCCCAGCATACTTGCCTTAATTTTATTTACACAGGCAGGAACTGAGAAATATTAAGTCTCCCACTGCCTGCACTTTGGCCTTCATTATTATTTCTGCAGTCAGTTGATCCAGGGCCAGAGGTCTGAGAGTGTTCCTCTTGCTGGCTTGCTCTACAAAACATTTCTACCTCGAGTCCACAATGACATAGCCCTGGAATTAATGATATTCCAGTTTCTTTAGACAATCCTTATGTTACTTAGACTGGAAATTTCTTCCAACATTTCTGTAGTTCCCCTTCAAATTCATTTTAATGAGCTGAAGAACCATGTGCCACCTTGCTCCATAAAAGCAAGCTAAAAATATGGACACGTGCAAAAGTAAAAATTGTTAAATCTTTTACTCCATGTGCTTTCACTGTTGATGCTGGAAGCATTGAACCAACTGCGGATATGTATTTCATGTACAAATCTAACTGCATGGTTCTATGAACTGTTACTTTCCAGTGTCAATTGCAAGCATACTGAGGCCAGATGGCTAAAGGGGATTTTGAGCATTAGTTCCACCTTCTGAAGACTGCAGCTCTGAGGATGTCTTTAAAAGTCTTTAAAAGAAAATATCTAGAGAGTGGTTGCTGTGTAAGAGATGGAGACAAGTAGTTCAAATGATACCTTTTATTGGCAAGAATGTGCAAGCTTTTGAGCCACACAGAGTCCTTTCTCAGACAGAGTAATCCAGACAGAAATTCTGACTGGCTATGCTACATTCCTGAGGATGGGCCCTGTGTGGCCCAAAAGCTTGCACATTCTCACCAAGTTGGTCCAGTAAGAGAGCATCTGAAATACACCTTTTTAGATGGGATGTTCTTGCCCTAAGTGCGGGCAGTTTTGTGCCTGCCTATCCCTGAAACCTGGTCTTGTTGGGGGCAGAGGCTGATACGCCCCCACCAGGTGTCCCAGGGCTGATTGCCCTGGCCAGGTGGGCTTGTCCGGGGGACAAATAGGGAATGGCCCGGGTGAAGCTGACCTTTGCAGCCCGTCTTTAAAAGGCAGCACCCTAGGGCCACAACTCCTCTTTAATCCTGGGCACGTGGCGAAATCTGCCCACCTTTGGCATGTTATGCCTGGTATAGTGCTGTTGGTGGCCTGCATTGGTGTTGCATGCTATCAGCTGCTGTAGGTGTTGAGCTAGTCACTGCATTCAGGCCTAAGAAGGAGTTTTTTTCCACTTGCCTTAATTGGCCACAGGCAAGGGGTTTTTCGCCTTTGTTACAGCAGCTACAGGGACTGGGGCCTAGTGGTGCTGAGTATTTGGACTAACTTGTCATTTGTTCTTATGTTACAACTCTCAGACAGCAGCTCGGGAACCATACAGTGGTAGAACTCCTTAAGGATCCGAGAGGTACGGTACCTCCTCCACTGCACAATGAGGGAGGGGGGCGGGTAACGGGGCTACAGGGTAGGGCCTGGTTCTAGGCTATATACGGCTGGACTGGAAACATCCCACCCTGCCCTGTTGGGTGTGGAATCAGATTAGGGTCATATCACTTGGGGGGGGGGCAAGCGGTCTATCCTGGACCCCCAAATCACCATCCTATATGGTTCCTTTGCTGCTTTTGGTCAGTATGTGTGACAATTTATGCTGCCTGTTGTAATAGTCAAAAAAGTTGTGGACATTGCCATTCCACTAATATGGTGTCTTGTCTGGTTCCTATGGGGTAGTGCAGGCACAACAAATAACCTATATGGAGTACACGTAGCCAATGCGATGGATATAGCTTACTGAGCTGTAACTTTTGAAAACATGAATTGGTTTGTTGGTTTGGTTTGGATGTGATTCCTACTGAAAGGAATCATAATGTATGTAGTCTTAACATACAAACAGTGTTGTGGGGACTGCTTTATTTTGGAACATATTTCATATTCAGATTGCTTTGTGCTCCAACTTGAGATGGACCTAACATTCTAAAGTGTCCTTGTAACAGGAATTCAAAACTATTGGGATATCCTGAACTAGAGAAATACTATTGAGGAATATAATCTTTGATGAAACACTATTTTGAAAGGAACAGTCTTCCTGGCCAGGCCAGGCCACCTTGCTGTCAGCTGGTTCACAGACTGTTTAGGCAGATTGACCTCTCATTTGGAGCAAGATGGGGAGCAGGCAGTAATCTTGGAAGGGAGGCTGTAGGAAAGTCATCCTTGGGCTTGTTGACACTGATAACTTTTGCTTGACCTCCGTAGCTTTTTCTAGGTATCTTTTGAAGTAAGGCTCCTCCTTCCACTCTTTTTGGATCCATTGCCTTCTTCAGTCTGTCTACTGGATTGTCAATTAAAAAAATGCAATACTTTACCCCCAAAACATATCTCGGGTAACTGCCTGCAGAGTGTTCATGCTGTCGCTTTCATCTTGGTATAATTTTATCCCCAGAATGTGGAAGATGTGTATCCTGTTCAAACAGGGGTATACTTTACTGTGGCATAATGGGGCACTCCTTGGGGATGTCATGAGCTGCCAGGGTTATCTCAAGGCTACTGTTGTGTCATTTGAAAAAGGTCTCAGTTTAATAATTGGAGAGAGTGCACGCAGATGTAAACCTTTCCTGAACATTTTAATATTTGTGCAAAGTTAGATTTGATTTCTAATGGAGAGCGATGCTTGGACACTCAGTACATACATACCTTAATACTGATAATAGTGCAGTCAAAAATGATTTTGTGATCTTGGTTACAAGCATCCTTAAACCATGAAGAATTTGAACTTTGTTCAGTACTTAAGTCATGAATTTTTATGGCTGTACCTTGGTCAAGTGTTACGAAGCAATAAATAAAAGTCCAAATCTCTGCAAGGTACTTAGATTATTGTGAAAGAGCTTCATTGCAGTAGTAAATCAACACATAAAACTATCCTCAGTCTTCTCCTCCCCAGATTCTGCCATCTCCACCTTCAACTCCTCTCTCGCCTCCACCCTCAACTCCCTTGCCCCCCTCTCCTCTCACCCAGGTCGCTCCTGTAACCCTCGCCCTCACCATTCACCATCTTCGCTCCTGCACCCAGGCTGCTGAATGCCTCTGGCGCAAATCCCACTACCACGCTGACATCTTCCACTTCCACGCCGATCCCTCCAGCTCCTCAGGTGTCGTTCTCCTTCCGAGCGCGGGGGCGGGGGAGCCAGACACAGCGCAGCTCTGGCCCTGGTGGCGACGGGAAGAAGCCGCTTGTGCAATAGCGCCAGACACCTCACCCCATCGTAGAGGCACTTCTTCCTCCCGCTTCCTGAGCGTGCGGGGCCTCAGAGAGAGGCCCTTCCTCCAGCATGGGGGAGTCTAGTGCCTAGTCTGTGGCACCGAAATAGTTACCAAGGGGATGGGTACCAGACACGGGGGAATAACATCAACACCCACCTGCTTGCTGC
>QEPC01002422.1:771170-813492 GCA_003113815.1 Sphenodon punctatus | reverse complement strand
GAGGGAGTAAGTTTTATGTAAATGTATACATTTGCATAATTAGGTGGTGCCTAATTATGCAAATTAGGCCCCGCACCAAGACTTCGTACATGGCCGCACCTAGGACCGGCCCTGTCTCTGCCAACTCTTCCCTTGACCCCCTCCAATCTGACTTCCGTCCCCTTCTCTCCACTGAAACCGCTCTTGCTAAGTTCATCAATGATCTTCTTCTGACTAAATCCAACCGCCTTTATTCTTGTCCTCCTTGATCTCTCTGCTGCCTTTGACATTGTTGACCACTCGCTCCTGTTTGACTCGCTTCACTCCCTTGTATTCCCGGACTCTGTCCTCGACTGGTTCTCCTCCTACCTTTCTGATGGCTCCTTCAATGTATCTCTTCCTAACTCCTCCTCCTCCCTACCCTTCTTGGTCGGAGTTCCCCAAGGCTCTGTCCTTGGCCCTCTCCTCTATCGACACCCGATCCCTAGGTAAACTCATTGCCTCCTAGTTTCCAATACCACCTATACGCTGACGACACTCAACTCGATCTCTCCACTCCTTCCCTCTGTTCAAGCTCGTCTCACCAACTGTCTCTGATACCTCTATCTGGATGTCTCAACACCAACTCAAACTGAACATGGTGAAAACTGAATTCCTTATCTCCCCCCCTCCCTTCATCCTTCCTCTCCCTCTTCCCTGTCAATTGCCATTGACGGGGTCTCCATCCTCCCTGTACCCCAAGCCTGTAGCTTGGGCTTCATCTTCGACTCACACCTTACCGTCAAACCCTACATTGACTCCGTGGCCAAATCCTGCCACAACATTAAGATACGCCCTTTTCTATCTGTCTCCTCTGCCAAAACTCATCCACGCCCTAGTCATCTCATGCCTTGACTATTGTAACCTCCTCCTCGCTGGCCTTCCCTGCTCTCACCTTTCTTTCCTCATCTCTGTTCAAAACTCTGCTGCCAGGATCATCCACCTAGCCCATCGCTTTGACCATGTGCAACCTCTCCTCTTCTCTCTCCACTGGCTCCCTCTTCCTGAGCATATTGTGCGCAGGCTCCTTGTCTTCACCTACAAAGCCCTTCACCAACTCGCTCCCCCCTCCCTCTCTGCCCTGATCTCCCTCCGAACCCCTGTTCGAGCACTCCGCTCCTCTTCCATCCCCTCCCTCACCCTCCCCTGCTTCCCCAACCGCCTTTGTCCGTTCTCCCTCGCTGCCCCGCATGCCTGGAACTCCCTCCCTGCCCTTGTCCGCCTTGCCCCCACACTCCCCACCTTCAAGTCCCTCCTCAAAACCCACATCTTCTGCTCCGCCCTTCCTAAATTCTGCTAATTATCCCCACCCAGGATTAGCCCCCACCTCCTATCTCTAAACTCCCAATTTACTGTCATGAAACCAAGAACGTGTACCTGACTTTTCGCATCCTCATTAATGTTGCATCCCTTGTGTCTCCCTCTGTTCCCCCTTCCCTGTCTCCCCTCCCCCTGTCTTCAGATTGTAAGCTCTCAGGCAGGGACGATGTCCATCTTTTCTGTAAAGCGCCAGGTACGTCGCTGGTGCTATATAAATGCTTATAATAATAATAAGAATTCTGGGTGGAACGGAATTCTGGTTTACTTTTGTGTCTGACTTTAAATGAGCCAAGTTGCACAAAATGAGCTGTGCCTCAGTTAACCACGGCTATAAAAATGGGTACAATGCCTACCTTTAGACCTGAAGAACATATGTTAAGTAGTTTTTGTTCTTAAATGAAAATTACTGTACAAGTTCATAGTACTATCTTTTTTCCCCAGGGTTTCTGCTGTATTTTTGGCATAGTTAGTTCTAGATATTTTTGCGTCTATAATCACTCTTAAACAAATTTTTTGTAACAGAGCCCAGAACATTTTTATTTTGGTCAAGATTAGTAACACACAGTTTGCATAATGGATTGAGGACTTTGAAAACTGCCAGAACTTTGCCACAAGTGGCTTTAATTGTGCCACTGCTCTTGACTACCAGGATTATGTGCACTATTTTAATTCTTATACTTGTCCTGTTTAAATGTAAAACAGATTTCTTTTCTTTTTAAATTATTTTCAAGTTAAACTAATATTACTGGTGTTTCTCATTGCATGCACCAAACACGAGTGCATAAAATGGGCCTCTAATGCAAACAGTTACATAGCAGAATTCCTCAGCTGAAGAGCACTGAAGCCAAAAGGTTCCTGGCATTCCAGCTACATTCTCTTTACTGTATGTGCGCAGAATAACTTGGAACATTTTGAAGTATAAATGCGACAAACATTTAAGTTTAGGCATAACATTACTTCACTTCTGTAACTACTCTTTTGCAAATCCAAAAATTGGATCTAGATTGTATTTTAATCGAAGAACATTATTCAGTGTGGTGTAATATTTCTAAATCTTCCAAAAGCCCCAGTTGTCTTTGAGAAAGCAGATGTTCTTAGTTAGTTTTTTATTTATTCATTTTGAAAGCTGTCTCACTTTGATTTTGTTTCTGGATTGTAGATTGTGCACCACAACATTAATCCTGCAGTCATCAAAAGTAATTTTGCATGTCATGATTAAGTTTCAGAGTATCAGAGTTAATATTTGATGTTGATTGGAATAGTTAGAAGTTCCCAAGATGTCTTCAAGAAAGTTGTTTCCATTTTACTGAAAGTAAAAGTTCAAGTATATAATGATTCTTAACTAAAGTCATATTTACTTTAGATGAATGACAAGAATATAAAAGCAGTTCTGCTTAATGTTCAGATTCACTAGCCTTTCACCTATGTATCCACAGTAGTATTAACTATTTCCTGTGTGAGAGAGTGGTCTATTTCACTTGCAGTTCTCATAATCTTTTACTTTCAATACATAAAACTCTGCAGTGGGATAACTAAAATGATGGAAGACATAGTCATCCAACACTACACTTGCTTCAGAACTATGGCAGTTTAACAGCTGATAAATTGCAGAGGTTCTATGTGATGTGAAATGCTTTACATCTGCAAGTCATTAGCGTTAAAATTCTTCATCCTTCGTGTGCCATTTTGGAGCTGCTGTTTTATCAGACTAGCAGACAACAAAGGTAGTTACGTCTAGAGGCTACTTGACATGCTTTGTTGAGTGAGATTTCTTAAGTTGACTCTTCCATAGCCAGTGCTTTCGGACTTTGAGAAAAGGAGTTTAGTATTTTTAATTAAAAACTTTCCGTTTGAGATTCTTTGTTTTCGAGCCAAGTTTATGCTGGGGAACAATTGGCTGTTTCAGTTTAAAAAACCCTTAAATGCACAAGTTTTCTTAAAATACACCCCCCCCCCCAAATTCAATACAATTACAATTAAAAAAAACCTTCCACTCCATACATTGCAACAAAACATAAATACCAAAAACCATAGAAATTATTTCAGAATTTGAGCAGTATTTAATATTTTATCCTCATCAACTTACATGTAATGTACTTTATTCCTTACCGTACATACTTTAATTCATTTTTATCAATAACTAAACTTTCACATTTTTCCATTGTTAAACTTTAATTTATCATCATTTGACAAGGAACAATTTTTTGAGTGCATTAAGTCTTTCTACAGAACTTCATTCTGTACAACAAATTGTATAATGTTGTCTACACTCACATTCTTAAGTTCATTGTATGAGCTATATACAATTTGTATACATGTAAATAACAGACTTAATGCACTCTTTAAAAATTCCTTGTTGAATTATAATAAAATAAAGTTTAATAATGGAAAAATGTGAAAGTTTAGTTATTGATAACAATGAATTAAAGCCTAGAAGTCCTTATTCATTTATTCCCCTCTTCTTGTCATTGGACAATCAGCCCTCATGTTCCATGCATCTTAAAAGAATTAGTGATTCTCTGTTGCCCCAGATAGTCAGACTGATTTGTGAAAGTCTCTTACAGCCATTGCATTGCCTGCCAGAGCTTGCTTCTGCATCTAGGATGCAGTGGGATTTGGTCACTAATTCTATATAATGGTCAACCCTGAAAAGATTTTCATGAACAGGTATTTCAGTTATTTACTATAGTGTACCTTCGCCATGGCTGGAAAATATTAATTGGAAAATTACAATAAAAATATAACTACCACAACGCATCACATAAAATATATGCAATCAATGAAGTACAGTAGCAGTTGCAGTAGAGGGGCAAAATGGTCTGCATTGTTCCACTTTATGAGCAAATAAGGCAACTTATAATAACAGGCTTTTTTATTTTTTTGCTGGAGAAACCAGATAGGTTTTTGAAGATTGGCAAAAAAAATACCTATTTATTTATATATATTTATATATTTATTTATATATATTTATATATATATTTATATATATATATATATATATTTATATATATATATAAATAAAATTTTTAATATTAAATTTTATTATAAAAATTATATTAAAAATACTGCAAATACCACGTTCTTAGATCATCATACAGCAAAAACTCTATGGCATAGTGAACAATATCTTCAACAGCACCAGAACAGCAATGGCATAGTCTTAAATCTCTAGGTATATGTAATCTCCTTCCCACTGTAATAGTGGACATAGCTTGTCTTGTTCGAAGCCAAGTGACGTAAACAGATGGTGCTTTAAATCAAGTAACGTATAACTTTCCTTCCACCATTCTGTTTGCCATAAAGGAGAGAGATGACAAATTCTAATAGAAGTTCGATTCTCCTGTATGGCAATATCTCTTATTCGTTGAAATACAGTAGCCCTAGCTCTAGCAGCATAAGTTTTTTTGTTACCATTAGCATAAAAAACCAATCTACTAAATTTAAGAGTCTTAAAAACCAAAAGAAACCAAGGAGAATAGAGGGAATGATGGTGAATTGCTATCTTCCAAATAACACATTTTAGGTAACCTCTTGAGTGAATGTCATCATCCAAAACCAATAGTCCATGGTTATATTTGTCAATAGTGATTCCATACCAGTTTCTAATCTAAGAATTTCTGCTGGTGCAAAAGGAGGAAGACCTTAAAAGAGAATGTAAAACATTATTTTGGGGAATATCAATGTTGCTGGATATGGAATGTCCCCAAATTTAGCTGCATAGAATATTTGAAAAGCCATTAGTACTGTGGATATAGATCTTCTGGCAAAAGCATCATTAAAACCCTTTATTGCCATAGCAGGCTGCATAACTCTGCCTTTCAAATATTTAATATGTTCAATCCAGAATGCCAAAGATGACTAGGTTAGGCCCAAATATTTATATTCCTTAATGACTTCTAACTTACAGGACTCTATTTGCCATGGGAAAGGTCTAGAGCACTTATTCCAATAAAAGATTTTGTTTTTTGATTAATTAATAATTTTCTTTGGCCAAATTGGCAAATTTAGTGTTAGCTCTTTATAGACCTATCGGCATTCCAGAAAGCAAAACGACATAGTTCGCATACATCAAAATGGAAATATGAGTATTTAGGGGTTTAGTGGATGTAAATCAATATCTCCCACATTTTTAATAATATCATTAACATGCAAATTAAATAAGAGGGGCTAGGATACAGCCTTGGTGAACTCATATGTAGAAAATTTAGAATTTAATTCACCTTGAACCCACAAGAACAAGTGAGATTCTAGTTGCTATATTGGCAGGGTATAATAGCATGTGACTGGCACCTATACTTCAGTAGCAGGGAATTGTGTGCACTGAAAGCATGCAGGAAAGGTACATGATTTTGTCTTCTACTGAAGGGGAAGTAAGAGACAGGCTGATAGCTGGCGGGAGAATCAATTTCAAGTGATGGCTTCTTGAGCAGTGGCAGAACTAAGGCGTCCTTAAGGCTGTCTGACACCCTTCCCTTCCATAGGGAGACATTGATTACCCCAGCCAGCAACAGCCCCAAAGTCTCTCGGATGGACATGGATTTAATTCAGAATTTGTGGCTATAACAGCCCCCAGCACCCCCCCCATCAGCTGGCATCAGTTGAAACTGATCCCATAACACCAGACCAGATGAGGCCTTCATAACCTCTGACTCTGCCACTGTCTCGAAACAGGCAATGCCAAAGTCGTGGTGAATGTGAGTTATTTTTATCTGCAAAATCCACAAACATGTCTCAGTGGGCACTGGACGACTCCAGTTCCAGGTGGAGACAGGCCAGACTGACGAAGTCTCACCACCCAGAAAAGCACTGCTGGATATGATTTCATGGGTGCTATGATGGCTGCAAACAGCCTTTTCTTTGCAGCCCGCAAAGCCATGGCATAGGCCTTCAAATGGGCTCTGTGCTGCAATTGATTGTCCTCGGAGTTCTGTGCCACTGCACTAACAGTCTACCCTCATACTTCAGCCGCCCCAGGTCCTCCATAAACGATGTGGACCTGTGTTGCTAAGGCCACGAGGTCATTGATTGTGCAGCTGTCAAGGTCCAAGGGTAACTCCCCCAGTGCATTCCAGAACCCCACTGGTTCCATAAGTGTCTGGGTGTGGGCCAACCTAATAAACCCTGCTGGGGACTCAAATACGCTGGAACACATGCCTTCAGGATGTAACTGTCTGTCCGTGACACAGGCGATATATCTAACCCCCCCTCCCCCCCCAGTTATTGGACCCCCACCTCCAAGGCCAGTGCAAAACACCAAGACCAGTGTGTGCTACCTCTCCTGTCAGACCAAACACAAACTGGGACAGGACCATGGAGGCCATGAACTCCTGCTCTGCCCCATAAAGGCTGGTCTCCGCATGGATGTTGAAGTCCCCCAAAACAATAGGTTTCGGGGACTTCAAGACCATATACGACACCATCTTCACAAGAGCAGTCAGGGATGCAGCTGTATATCAGCAGCACCCCTAATCTGTCCCTGGCCAAATCAAACACAAGATGGAGGCCCTCACTGGAAACCTCCTGACTGGCAATGTGTCCTTAATTGATTGATAATTAGTTCCAGGGCCGGCCCGAGGCATGTGCCACCGGTGCCCAGGCACATGGCCCCGCGGCGGCCTCTGAGAGAGGGACCGCGGGTTGGAGACGGGAGTGTGATACACTGCCGTTTGCCACCCCCATTGGTAGCAAAGCCTGCCCGGCCGCATGTCCCGTCTTGTCCCGCCCCCGCTGCCCTGGACCTCCCCTGCCAGCTGACACATGCCACCCCCCTCCCCTCCGCTGCTGCTGGGCTCACACCTTCCCTCACCTGCCTTTTCCTCCTGTAGCGCTGCAGCAGCAGCTGGGACAACCTGATCGGACAGGTAGATAAAGCTGGTTGTTTACAAACAGCTCCTCCCCATGTGCTGATCAGAAGGCTGTAGCCTTGTAAAGAAGGTTTTTCAAGATGGCACCTAGCATTCTCAGAACTGGGTTGTGCATGCTCACCCTATTCAAATAATAGCCACATGATAGTCTCGAGCTCCTGTAGTATAAGTGCTCTCCCCCCTCAAAATGACAGTTCCTTCCAACCCTTTCTGGAAATATAAGGAAAAAATTCCATGCAAAGCTGGAAGGTTGGGTGTTGAGAACGTTCAAAGCCATCTCAAAGAACCTTGTTTACAAGTTAGCAACCTTTTGTTCTTCGAGTGGCTCCTCACATGCTATTTTTACTAAATATGAACGTGCTTGTGTGATCAGGTATTGTTAATAGCATGCAGCTATTTTGATGTGGCCCGGAGGCTTTGTATGGTTTAAATATGTAAACAGGATTATTTTATCCTGCTATGGCACTACCACTGATGGAGAGAGAGCGAGTTGTCCTACTGGAGTCCCATCCACTTACCGGATGAGATGCTAGTGGAAGGGTTCTCTGTCTCCAAGTGGCAGGGGTTTACTCAGAAGCAAGGAGTTCCCAGTGTAAACTAATGTTCTGCCCATCGCATCTTAACACTGAAAACTCTTCGTTGCTGAATTTTTGGAGGCTCTGCCTACAATGGACAAGCCCCTCCCTAGAGCTCTGCCAGCCATAAGGTGTCGCCGGCTTTGCCGCCGGCAGACAAGCCAACCTTTGGGACCCTGCAGCAGGGCTTGGCACATGGCCCCTCAAACCCTTGTGCCGGCCCTGATTAGTTCAGTCTAACTTGGAGAAACTGGCACTTTTTAATGGAAGTGTCAATGTTAAGTTTATGCTTACGACATAAGGAGAGGGAAGAGAAGAAGGATTTTATGAACTGCCTGCAGGGAAACTTCATGTTTTAGTATGGCAGCACTAACATGCCTGCTGCTGCTGACTTATAATATCTACTATCTAGCAGAGAATGCTTTACTGTGAAGTAAACTAATAAGGGAGGTATAATCTGCAGACTGGTTTAAGTTTCATCTTTATCTCTCCTTTCAAATTTATGTGGGAAAATGTTAAAACAGTGATTAAGGGCTTCTTCCTGACATAATTATTAGAGTATTTTCATCATCTGTTTAGCCCAGAGCAGTTTGTCACCCCAGAAGTAATCCCCACTATGTATCGGGAATATGTCCCTAATGCTTTTGAGGGGGGATAAAGCTACCTCAGAATGCAAGAGCTGTATGTATTGTTCAGGGCAGGTTACGTAGTGATAAGTGTTCTAAAGTCTGACTTGTATACCTCCCCTGCAACTCAGAATTTGGAACACTGGCACAATATGATTTTTCAAAAGTGTATTTGCACTAATGAGATTGAAGTATTTTCTTGGAGGAAATGCTGATAACTGAGTATAGCAGTGTCTCGTTAGGAAGCTCTAATTTATTTATTTTTTTAAATTATCTTTTGGAGCCAAAGTAACTATTTACAGTTGATGTTGCAATTTTTTATAAACCAATTTTTTTGTACCTTTTAAATTTTGTGCTAACTGAAATTCCATCAGTGTGTGATTTCTCTAGCTGCAAGGTTTTTATTTTCAGCCTTTCATCTGTTTTTCGTGAAAGTTTTTCTACATAGATCACTAAAAGCTTTATGTTCCTTAAAGAGTATTTATGAATTCATTGTTATAGTGAGACAATCATGAGATGCATGTTGTCATTCCGTGCCCTGGAGTAATTTACTATGCATATGCAATGGATCTTTGTCTTGGTACAAAGACTTTATTAATCTAAGAAAAATATTCTTGTGACACTCTTACATGAGTAATGCCATATTATGACCAGACTTGATGTTTCTTACCTTTTCTCTCACAATTTTTACAATATAATCCTAATACAAAGGTTACTTATGTCTGGAGTTCTTTGAGAAAGGAAGCCCTGTTTACATTTGTCCCCCATAAGACATGGTAAGCATTGTGTTTCTGACTGAAAACTGGGCCTGGCAAGTCTCTCATTTCTTAAAACCTGCTTTGTAATGGGGCTGTGCCATGAGGAATTGAAGGGAAGAGGGAGAACCTGGTGGTGTTTTTTTTTTTTTTTTATGCAACTCTAAGCCAAGAACAATAATTGATTATACTATATAACTAACCTATTTCCTACAGTTGTTGCCAAATACCAAAAACCTTTGACTGAAATATGTCTTCAGCAGGTCTTGTATTTAGAATACCAGTGTGTTTGGATGAAACGGAGATGACTAGGTGTCCTTCCCTCCCTCCTAGTCAGGAGCAAGAGTAAACTACCCCAGTTTGAATCAGGCTGATTCATCAGGAGTGTCCCTGCTGCTTTGGGGGCAGTGGATAAAGCGACCCCAAAAATCTGTGTGCGCGCTCCACTGTGAGTACTACTGAAGGGTTGGGAGCTCTCCAGTGGGCATTGCTGTCTGGAAAGTCTTTTGACAAACTTGGTTGCAGAGGGCA
Organism: Sphenodon punctatus; assembly: GCA_003113815.1. Taxonomy (NCBI): domain Eukaryota; kingdom Metazoa; phylum Chordata; class Lepidosauria; order Sphenodontia; family Sphenodontidae; genus Sphenodon; species Sphenodon punctatus. The sequence continues at coordinate 803,803 of QEPC01002422.1, read as the reverse complement.
CCCATCCTGTGTGTTTGTACAGAAATTATATGAAATAGTACTATAGATAGTTAAATCTATTGTCAGTCAGTACATTCAGTAAAGGGTAACAAAAATGGATAGAACTTTAAGTGAAATGCAGCATAGACAATCTTTGGGAGTGTTGGTTTCAAAAACCACAGTTGCTGGGCAAGAGAAACAAGTAGGATAAACAGCCTGGTTTAATAAGCAGATCTTCACCATAATTACCTCTGATGAATCATTGGTCCCACTTACTATAAAGACTCATTGTACAAAGGTTACAGATGGCTAACAAATTCTTAGCAACAAGCAAAACAAGTGTAATGGGTCGTGTGTGCTTCTGCTAAACGTACTTCACACCTTCCTTTAGTTCTCATGGCCAGCTGAATTCCTGTTAGCCTCTTGGAGCCCTGCAAACGCAGCTTGTATCTTACCAATCTCATCTTTTACACTACATTCTAACAAACCAATAACGGGTATCTAGCAGATTTACATCTTTCATTCTCATGTGGTCCTCTGCCAAATGTAAGGGGTGAGCATAAAAGGATTTTTAACTTACCAGCCAATGGAAAAACAAGGCCTTGCACAGTGCTGCCTTATCACATGGATGGGGTGTGGGAAAACCTTACATGTTCTCCCTGACAAAACATTAAAATGCATATAGGTCTTGTGAAAGCTTCTAGACTTAACAGATTTGGGAACTAGAGTACTCTAGAATATGTGCTGTACACAAACAACGTGGTGTGAGCTCTTCTAACTGCTGTCTCCCCCTCATTTGTGATGTTCTAGGGAGCGCACACTATGAAGAAGGAAATACACTGATGGTCTTCGAACACAATGAGGGTATTTGTGGTGCTGGTGACTTGTCGAAGTAAATGCTCATCCTTTGAGGAATTGGGCTGAGACCCACCACCTAACTGTGTGCCTGGTAATTAACAGCCATCAGGTGGTAACTTTTCAGTCACTTCTACTTTTCAGTCCACCTATACCAAATTTAAGCAAACCTTTTCCATACTATTTTTTTTTATGGAATGCTTTCCTTGAGCTGACTTCCGAAGACACCTACCTTCACTTCCAAGACCCCCTTCTACCTTAAATTCTGCAAGAAATTATCCAACTAATATTGGTTAGGTAGAAGGGTAATTTATAGGTTGCTAAAATTAATTGGTGATGGGGAAATGTGAATGTGTAGCTTTGGTATGCTTTCTCTTGTTAATTATCCCACTTTTATTATAGAGCTGTGGGAGCGATTCAGTAGTTAATAGCAGGATGCACTGGCCATTAAAATCAAACGTACTACTTACTATAAAATTGAGATTTACCTTATCACTGAAACTTTGTAGGGATGATGAGGTGTAGAAGCTGTCCACATTTCAGAAAGATTGGTTGAGAAAAGGCTGAGGTATAGGACTTTGAATTTTGGAGGCAGTGATTTTTTTCTGGGGTTTGCAACCTAATTTTGTTGACACAGAAAAGTGTCTAAAGTTATCTGTCCAGAGGTGTGAGAAAATTCAAGTGTGTATTGTAGTGCATTCTGGACTGCATTTTGAAAATCTCTCATGTAGTTTTAAGTTATGATGATTTGAGGTTCCCATGTTATGCAGTGGAGAGAGTGAGATTAAGTTATTTGGGAACTGCACTGTAATTGTGTTGGTTGCATGTGAGTAAGACCAACTGGAGCCCAAAACACACGTGCAAGGTTAGATGTGGCTGTTAGATGGTGCGCGCAGAGCCTATGGAGGTTGCTGGAGTCGCAAATGGGCCACTGTGCTACTCTGGAAGGGAGGTAAGGTTAGTGGGTAAGAGCAGGGTGGGCTGGGAGCCAGGACTCCTGGGTTCTCTGGGAGGAGTGTGAGAGCTGTTGGTTAAGGACGGGGGTCTGGGAGTCCTGGGTTGTAGGAGGGGGAACTTCACTCGTGCTCCAAAAAGCATGGAAAATGTCAGTCAAGGCTCCTGCCTTAACTTGAACACCATGTGAGCACTGCAGTAAACGCATTGTACAGTCTCGCGCATTGTGCTCGCTTTCAACTTAGGCTCCATGCACCTACACCTACCTTGGTCTTTCAGCCTCAGTCCTCTTCCTCTGCATTGGGGGAAACACTGAAGCTGGGGACAGCAGGGGGTCAGGTGATAGTTTGCTTTACCTATGCGCTTTCACATGGGTTGGGGAGAATGGGACATCTGAGTACTGAGTGGTTGGATATGAGGGGAACCAGGCTGATGGTTGCAGGATGTGTAGAGGTTGACATAATTGGGGACGGCCGGGCAGTGGGGGAAGTGTGGGGGTATGGATGTGCGAACAGAGTTTGGGGTTCAGTGTTCAGCCCAAACTCGGGGTGTTTGGGCCATTTACAAACACCCCAAACCCGAACTGCTCCCTGACCGAATAAAGGTTGGGTTTCGAACCTGTTCAGGTGGGGAACGGGGGAACCTGGTTTTCCCTCCCCGCCCCCCTCAAGGCTGCGTGGGTGGAAGGGATACCAGGGCTCACCACCCCCCACCCCAGGGATCAACCTACCTGGTGGTGCCAGGGTTCCAGCCCCGGGTCTGGCAGTGGCAGTGGGTCCAGCTCCAGTAGCACTCCAGAGCACTTCAGGCCTCTTCTAGGAACTGAAGGAGGGCTTCAGGCCCCGCAGCGGTTGCGGGTCCGGCTCTGGCGGCGCTCTGGAGCGCTTCAGGCCTCTTCTAGGCCTTCCGGGAACTGAAGGAGGGCTTCCGGCCCCTCCGTTTTGGTGATGAGGGGCTAGAAGCCCTCCTTCAGTTGCTGGAAGGCCTGAAGTGCTCCGGAGCGCTGCCGGAGCCCCGGCACCACCAGCTTGGTCGATCCCAGGGTGGGTGAGTTTTGGTTTTCTTAAAAAAGAATTTACTGGGCCGGGGGGGGGGGAGGGGAGGTGAGCCCCGGTGCCCCTTCCACCTATGCAGCCTGGAGGGGGGGGGAGGGAAAACTGGGTTCCCCCTGCCCCCCCGAACGGGTTTGGTGAAACCAAACCTTGATAAGTGTCATCCGAGCCTTTTGGTTCTGCTTGACCTCTTGGCAGCACTTGACACAGTGAACCATGAGGTGTTGGTGACTTGCCTGCAGGACCTGGCTGCATTGGATGGAATGGTTTTATATTGGTTCCAGTCCTTTCTGGCAGATTGCAATGGGTGTTTCTGGGATATTTTACATCTTGTCCCAGGGATCTCTCATGTGGAGTTGTGTAGGGTTCCATTCTGTCCCCTCTGGTTCAGTGTCCACGTGCAGCCATGTGGGAGAGGTCGTGCGTAGATGGGGAGTTTGTCATCAGCATGCTGATGATGACACTCAACTTTACCTGTCTTTTTCATCCGACCCAGGTCCTCCTGTCTCAGTACTCTCCTAGTGTTTGATGGCTGTGGTGGACTGGATGAAGTTGAGCCGATTGAAATTCAAGCCTAATAAGATGGAGGTGATGCTCATTGGCAGGTCTGGGGTTCTGGATGGGTCGCTGCTACCTGTTGTTGACGGGGTTTGCCCCATGTTAGCATCTTAGGTTAGGAGCCTGGGAGTGCTCTTGGATCCACAGCTGCATCTGGCTCTCCAGGCGTCGGCTGTAGTCAGGAGTGCATTCCGCCAATTGCATCTGGTGAGGCAACTCCGTCCCTATATCTCTGATTCTGACCTGACTGTCATCCATGCATGTTGTCACCTTGAGGTTGGACTACTGTAATGTCCTTTACCTGGTTGGTTTGTTTGTTTACTTGCTTTATATGAGGCTGCCCATGGTGACGGTTCGGAAGCTGCAAATAGTGCAGAATGCCATGGCCGTCTCCTCAGCGAGTCAGGCTGTCAGGAGCACGTTATGTCAGTGCTCCAGGCGCTGCCTATAGTCTTCCAGGTCCGGTTCAAGGTGCTGGTGTTATCCTATAAAGCTCTAAACTGTCTGGGCCCTATTTATCTGAGGGACTGCCTCACTTCCTGGGTGACTCCTGCTGTCGTCGTTGGATGCCCTCCTGGAGGTTCCCCACTATAGATGGATGGGGACTGACAGGTGGGTGTTCTCGGCGACGACTCTGGTGCTGTGGAACTCTCTCCCGATGGAGGTCTGCCTTAGCCCAAGGCATCTTGTATTCTGCGATCAGTGTAAGACCTGGTTCTTCCGCCAGGCATTTGGTGGAGGGGAGGGCTAAGGGTGGGGTGGAAGGGTTTTATACACCACTGTACTGAACTGCAATTGAATTTTTATTCTTTTAGTATTTCTGAATCTTTTTTTATTACTTGTTTTAAGTGTTTTATGGTGATGTCAGCTGCCAGAGTACAGGAGGGATGGAGTATAAACTCAATAATAATAATAATAATAATTTTAAAAAGTTTTTTGATCCTACTTCTTGGTTACTTCAATTTGTATGTAAAGATGAAACCTACCTTATTGGTAGGTTAAACAGTTATCTAAATAGTTTTTCGTCTACATGTAAGGAACCATATCATAGGGTGAAAACAGACATGACGCTAACCACCCTTTAACCAGCTTTGGTGGTTATTTATGCATGTTGTAGGGCTGCATAGGGCACCAATACAGCCCTGCAACATGCATAAATAACCACCAAGGGTGGTTAAAGGGTGGTTAGCGTCATGTCTGTTTTCACCCATAGACAGTTATCCAGAAATCTACAGGAAGTGCAAGAGAACTAAGAAATTGCTCCCAGCCCCAAGGAGTTAAAGGATGTATCAAAAAATTTGAGTCTCAAAACCTTTTAAAGAGATATTTTACATATTTGCTAGACTTTCCATGCACCCTATTGAAAAGGATGTTTGTACTTGACCATTCTGGAAGTCAAATTAAGACATGTTGAGGGGGTTCCTACTTTAGGTATTGTATAGCAACATCTTGAGGATATCCCCTCCCGGTGTCTGAACAGGATTCTAACAATTGAAGAGCATTGCATTGAATCCAGTGCTTGCTACGATGGCATTTTTGGAAGTTCAGGCATTGCTATGTGAATTTCTGCATTGTGTAGATATGATCAGTAAAGTGTGCATTTTGGTAGCTGTATAAACTATTCAGCCTCTGTTGCTAAGAAGATTCCCGTAATGGGGCTTGTGGAATGGACTAAGCACCTGCTATCATTTGATATTAATGACTTGTTCTCTTTCACAGGCTGGCAGTGATGGTTAAAGCATAGGAAACTGCCCCTTTTCACAAAGACTCTTCATGATTCTTTGGCTCAAGGGAGTGGTGTTTAGTGTCACAACAGTTGACCTAAAGAGGTAAGAAATGTGCGTTTCTCACAGGAACAAGCTACTTCAGGCTTGGTTATCTATGGGATGTGATTTCCTACGGTGCTTACTCCAAATGTGAATCATTTCGAACAGAAATCATTTGCTGTGGCTGTAACTGAAGTGATAACTCTATGCATTTATAAACGTTCTTAGTTGACTAAACATAGCATGATTCTTGCAAGATCATACCTAATTTCTCAGTATTCACATTGATTGATTATATTACCAAAAGCTTTAGACCCCGACCCAGCTGTCCCCTTGCACCTGCATAACCAGCATGCTGTAGCCTCTCTGCTGTGAACCCCCAATTCCTGGGTACTGGGTGCACCAGGGCAGCCAGCTTAACGCCAGTACCTGGGATAGACTAGGTCCTGGCTGGCAACATTAGCTATGCCCACTGTGCTGGGGGAACAGAATGGCATGTCTGTTCACTGCAAGGTTGCCACAGCTCCTAAAGGATGGCTCAAAACAGCTGTGATTTTAATAACACACACAAAAAATGGTGGTCTCAAAATATAGGATGAAGTGACTAGTTTAAGGAACATGTGAATCAACAACAGAATCCCATGATCCTTAATTCCTAGGTGTGTCTTGGGTAACTAGACTATAATTAAGCAAAGCATGTTAAATTCAGCAAAGCATTGTCTTGCATGTTGTGTAAAGTATTTTGCATGACTAGCCTGGGTTGGAAACAAATACTTAGGTTGATTTTATTTTAACTCCCTTAAAAACAATGGAGGTAGGGGCCTGAGGCATTTCAGACTCTCAAATACCATCTTCAGTTTAAGAGTTAAGAACATAATGCACTGAGTTCTGCAAAGAATGATACTAAGGAATTGTACAGGATATTGCTCCAATAATTTTTTTTAATTTTTTTTTAATAAAGTCTGACCAAAGGAGGTCAGAAAGAGACATCTTCAGAACTTTATCCCTAAGAACCAAACAAGCCTTACATGGCTTTTGACATACTAACCTCAATCTGCGGAATTAGTGCCATACTGATAATCACTGTAGGATTGACACTGGTTCCATAAATGCACAAGAGAGGACATGTGGGGAGCAGAGCCTGGGGAAAAGTCTTTTCTTGATTTCATATGCAACATGATTATAAAGAGGTTTTGTTTGGGGATTACTTAGGATTTCACTTCAAATATAGGTATTGTTTCCAATGAACACAAATGAAACATACCAAATAAGCTACTGACCAAGACGCATGGCCTGTGGAACTTCTGAACACGCACACCATAGATGTTCTTCTTTTCAGGTTCCCAAAGATTTAAGTAGTGTTCTAAAACCCATTGCCCAGTGTAATTCCTAGAAAAGTTTAAAATAGCAAGTCAGCTAGACTGCTATGTACTTATTATTATTATTATTATTATTATTATTATTATTAATAAACATTTATAAAGCGCCAGTTGCAAAACCTGGCGCTGTACAGAACATACAATCAGACGCGGTCCCTGCCTGTGGCTTACAATCTAAAAGACAAGGAGGGGGAGACAAGGAGAGGGGACAGTGGGAGAGACATGGGAGAAGACAAACAAACATTCAGGCGGATGCGAAGTCTCAGGTGCGTGTACTTGGCTTGGTTACAAGGAGGTTGGTAGCAGCAGTCAGCAGAGGAGGGCTGACAGTAAGAGCAAGGGGAAAGACTAGAGGGCATTGGGAAAGGCAGCATGGAAAAGGTGGGTCTTGAGGAGGGATTTGAAGGAGCGGAGGGAGGAGGCAAGGCGGATGTCGGCAGGGAGGGAGTTCCAGGCATGCGGGGCAGCGAGGGAGAAGGGACGAAGGCGGTTGGGCGAGCAGGAGAAACGAGGGAGAGCGAGGGAGGGGACAGAGGAAGAGCGGAGAGCGCGCGCAGGAGTGCGTAGGGCGATTAGGTCCGAGAGGTAAGGGGGAGCTTGGTCATGGAGCGATTTGAACGTGAAAACCAGGAGTTTGAACAGGATACGTTCAGGAAGGGGGAGCCAGTGAAGGGAGAGGAGGAGAGGCGTTACATGGTCGAAGCGACGGGCAGAGTGAATGATCTTGGCGGCAGAGTTTTGGATCGCAACAAGGGGGGACAGGTGGGAGCGAGGGAGGCCAGCAAGGAGGAGGTTGCAGTAGTCGAGGCGAGAGATAACCATGGCATGAACAAGGATTTTGGCCGAGGAGACAGATAGAAAGGGGCGTATGCGGGCAATGTTGAGGAGAGCGAATCGGCAGGATTTGGCCACAGAGTCAATGTAAGGTTTAAAGGAGAGGTGCGTGTCAAAAATGAAGCCCAAGCTGCGGGCACGGAGAACAGGACGGATGGTGACCCCATCAATGCAGACGGTCAGGTCAGAGGGAGAGGAGGGGGATGGAGGAAAAATGAGGAGTTCAGTCTTGGCCATGTTCAGTTTGAGTTGGCGTCGGGACATCCAGGCGGAGATATCAGAGAGGCAGTCGACGAGGCGTGAGCGGATAGAGGAGGAGAGAGAGGGGGTAGAGAGATAGAGTTGGGTGTCATCAGCATAGAGATGGTATTGGAATCCGTGGGAGGCAATAATTTCGCCAAGGGACAGGGTGTAGATAGAGAAGAGGAGAGGGCCAAGGACAGAACCTTGGGGAACCCCAACCGAGAGGGGAAGGGAGGGGGAGGTCGACTCGGGGAGGGAGACATTAAAGGAGCGGTCAGAGAGGTAGGAGGAGAACCAGTCAAAGACAGAGCCACGGAAGCCCAAAGAGTAAAGCGAGTCCAAGAGGAGCGAGTGGTCGACAGTGTCAAAGGCAGCAGAGAGGTCAAGGAGGACAAGAACGGAGTAGTGGCGCTTCGATTTAGCGACAAGTAGATCATTGGTGATCTTGGCCAGGGCAGTTTCAGTAGAGTGGAGGGGGCGGAAGCCGGACTGGAGAGGGTCCAGGGAGGAGTTGGCAGAGAGGAGGTTCAGGCAGCGGGAGTAGACGACACGTTCCAGGAGCTTCGAAGCAAAGGGAAGGAGGGAGACCGGCCGGTAACTAGAGGGATCGAAAGGGTCCAGGGTAGGCTTTTTGAGGATGGGGGAGACAGTGGCATGTTTGAAGGCAGAGGGGAAGGAGCCTGTGGAAAGGGAGAGATTGACGACATGCAGAAGGGGGGGAGCGACAGTGGGAGCAATAGAGGTCAGGAGGCGGGAGGGGATCGGGTCAAGGGGGCAGGTGGAGGGGTTGGATGAAGAGAGAAGAGCAGAGATTTCCTGGAGAGAGGCAGGAGGGAAGGATGCGAGGAGGGAGGGGGGCGGGGGGCGGAGGGAGGCAATATCCCGACGGATCTTGTCAATCTTGGAGGTGAAGAACGACGCAAGATCCTGAGCAGCAAGGGAAGAGGGCGGAGGAGGGCAGGGGGGTTTGAGAAGGGAGTCGAAAGTAGAGAAAAGGCGGCGAGGGTCGCGGGAGAAAGATTCGATCCTAGAGGCATAATAGCGATGCCTAGCTAGGGAGATAGCCGAGGAGAGGGAGGAGAGGGAGAATTTGTAATGGAGGAAGTCAGGGAGGGAGCGGGATTTGCGCCAGAGGCGTTCGGCAGCCCGGGCGCAGGAGCGGAGGTAGCGGATGGCAGGGGTAAGCCAGGGGCGGGGGTCGAGGGGGCGGACGGGGCGAGCAGAGGGGGGGGCAAGAGAGTCAAGGGTCGAGGAGAGAGAAGCGTTGAGAGCAGAGACAGCAGAGTCAGGGGAGGAGGAGGCGAAAACGGGGGGGAGAAGGGGGGAAAGATGTGCGGCAAACTCCGAGGGAGTAAGGGCCTGCATATTGCGGAAGGGGCGCATAGAGGGGGAGGCGGAGGGGGGTCGGTGGGAAAGGCTGAAGGAGCCGAGGAAGTGATCAGAACTAGGGAAGGGGTCAAAGGAGAGGTCAGTTAGAGAACAGTTTCGAGTGAAGACGAGGTCGAGGGAATGGCCGTCAGTATGAGTGGGGGAGTCGGTCCAGAGTCGGAGATTAAAGGAGGAAGTGAGAGAGAGAAAGCGGGAAATAGAGGGGGTGTTCGGTTCACTTTCATTGGTTTGTCAGTACCAGACACATTGCTGGAAATGTGTGAGACTTGCATTCAAGTTGCTTTTTCTACAAACCATCCTTTGTAAGCGTTAATATAGAGAGCTAGTAAAAAAAAAATTAAAAAAAATCCAGTTCTTATTGGCTGCTTAGAGGTATAAAATGTCCTCTTCAAGCTCGGTAAGTCATCACTTCTAATTCTTAATGATATTTTTAAAGGTACAGTGGATTCAAAACTGACAGATATAGGGATCAGTTGATATATTGCAGGTGGGTTTTATTTTGAGTTTGACCTAATGTTGCTGATTGTGACTCCTGAGACAGGATCACGTGTGGTTACTAAAAGTAATAGATTATTAGTCTTTCAAGTTTACATTTTTAAAAACGTTCCCACATGAAGTTGCAGAAAAATAAAGTTTGCTCTTAACATGGCGGTTAGGGTAATCTTTATAGCACACATTTGTGTGCTGAATGCTTTAATAAACCTGGGGCCTTAGTTGCAGTTAAGGTGTCAGTCTTCTACCAGCTCTTCCAAGGTGGTACTGACAGGTGGTTTTTGCCGACGCACCGAAGGGAGACAGGACACAAGGGCTGGGTTTTAACGGCCGCACTCTTTATTCAAATCAGAATTACAATAACCAGTGGGTGGGGGCAAATCGCCTAGTGCGATGCGGGTCCAGTACTTGAACATTGACAAATGTAACAATAAACCAACAAAACAGGGGTGGTTTTGATGTACCCTCGATTACCACCCCAAGCACGAACATCACGCTTCCCCCTCTGTGGCCCCAGCCACAGGCGAGGGGGACCCAAACATTTGATTACGAGTAAGGATAAAGGTGCCTACAGACGGGGGACCATACTTGTCCCTACCGCCCTCACTCGACACCCCTCTCAGGGAGGCGATCCCGCCGTTTGCCATACCCTGCTTTTCGGCGGGTGGGCCTCCGCATCTCTTAAGGAGATGACTCTTCCTTATGATCACTATGACCTAATCTAACTTACTGTACTGGACCCCTGCCACTAAGGGGTCGCTGGGATACCCGGACGAGCCCGACCTTCACCCCACACTTATAACTTATCTAATACGGAAACCAATGCCCTTTTCAGGGCCTCCAGGTACAGATCATTACCATCTGGCAATAGGTGAATGCCATCTCGCTTATACAGCGCTGGGCACCTATGCATCAGAGACTGGATATCCACTCGCTTGCTTCCCAAATGGGTAAGCCATCTACCCACATCCTGATTAATCGTCTTTCGGGTCCAGTCGATCTTTTGGGGATGTACCCTGCTGCCCCATGACATTCGTTCAACCAGTTCGGTCCATATGAGTCTAGCTGCTGGGAAACGTTTTCTAATTTCCCATAAATCGAATTTAATGTTCTTGATCAGCTGAACTCCCTTCAGGTGGGGGATGTCATTCTCGCCTAGAGTCGGCCTTGGACGGAGACGCACAGGGCTGGCAGTAGTTGGTGCCACCTCATGCCTCCGCAACCCTTCCACTGTATCTGAGCCCGGACCAACAAGCCCAACTGGGTTCCCCGTCTGGTCTGGCTTGCCGACTTGCCTGCCCACCGCACCAGCTGTGGCCAACAATCCAGACCAGCCTCCGAAACTGTGGGTGACCACCTGTGCCAACCGGTACTGATGAAATTCCCGGTACGCCCTGTCGTAGGCGCTCCTGGTGCGAGGTGCAAGGGATCCCAGAACGGTCGCGTGGAACTCTTAACACCCAAGGTTTCAGACCGACGGTGGCAGAGGTTCCGGATTCTCCTGGGCCCAGGGTGCCAGCAAATGAAAATGCTCCATCTGGAAGCGAGAGAGGGCATCGACTACATCGTTGTCCAGGCCGGGCACATGCCTGGCCTCAAAGAGGATGTTGAATTCCAGGCAAATGAGCACGAATGCCCTCACTAGCCTCCTAACCCATGGAGGCTTAGAAGACTGGGTGTTAATGATGTGAACAACCACCTGGTTGTCACACCAAAAAAGCACCGAGTGATTTGCCAGCTTGTTGGGCCACAGATGGACGGCTAGCACTATGGGGAAAAGCTTGAGGAATGTGCGGTGCCTGGTTAAGCCTTGCTCGCACCATTCCAAGGGCCAAGGGGCCGCTGCCCAACAGTTGCTGAATATTAAACCGAATTCCGCTCCCCCAGCGACATCGGAGTGCACCTGGAGCTCAGTTTCGAGCAAAAGCTGTTCCCGCCAGAAGCTGGTGCCATTGAAGTTTGCTAGGAAGGAGGCCCATATCTGCAGGTCTTCCTTCATTTCTTTAGTGACCCGGACATGGTGGTGCGGAAGCAGGTTACTGGCCAGTTTAGCGTAAAGGCGGGACAAGACGACCCGCCTGGGTGCTACCACCCGGCATGCGAAATTAAGACTCCCGAGGACTGACTGTAATTGGTGCACGGTGACTTTTGCCGCCCTTACACATTCATCAACCTTGGCATGGAGGGTGATTAGCTTATCCCGGGGAAGGCGAGACACAGCCAGCTCTGTCTAGCTCGATGCTGAGGTAGGTCAGTCTGGTGGTCGGTCCCTCTGTCTTCTCGGGGGCCAGGGGGATGCCCAATTCCTCCGCCATGGCATGGAAGGTCTGCATCAAGTCTGAGCAGTCCTCTGTGCCGGCTTGGCTGATGAATAGGAAATCGTCAAGATATTTAGTGATTCCCTCGCTACTGGATCTCTGCTTGATGATTCACTCGACTAGGGTGCTGAACCGCTCGAACGTTGAGCAGGAGATCGAGCACCCCATCGGCATGGCCGTGTCAAAATAATACATGCTGTCGAAATGGAAACCCAGCAGAGGAAAACTCAGGGTGAACTGGGAGCAGACGAAAAGCGGACTTGATGTCACCCTTTCCAAGGGTAGCGCCCGGGCCGAAAGACCTAACTAGGGACACAGCCGAGTCAACCGATGCATACTTGGCCGAGGAAAGCTCCTTGTGGATAGTGTTGCTGACTGAGCTGCCCCGGGCGTGAGATAGATGGTGGATTAGTCGGAACTCCCCGGAGGCCTTCTTGGGTACCACGCATAAAGGAGAGGTGACCATGTCTGGAAAAGGGGGGGGGGGGTCGGGACTGGGCCGGCGACTCTACCCTCAGCTCGCTCTTTCTGGATTTTGTCCCTGACTACCCCTTCCATCCCTACCACTGACTTAAGGTTTGGAGCCACCTGGTGGTGCTGAACTTCAAAGGCTGGTATACGAAAACCTTGCCGGAAACCTGTCACAACATACGCCACCTCTGCCTGATTCGGGTGGCCTTGAAGGGCTTGCTCAAGCTGGGTGGGCCTAATTGGCGTTAAGGCTTTTGCCTGCAAGTCCCAAGCTACCACCACCGAGGGTGCCTTTCCCGGCGCCTCCGGGGAAAGGTTTCCCTTTTTGAGGCGGGTTTTCTCCGCGGGCATGCTGAGTTCGCATGGTGGCCCGAACACGTAGAGCACGCGTGTCGGAATTTGCATGTTGCTCGGGAACATCTCCTGAAGTGGCCGAACTCCTAACATTGACTGGTGGATGACGACGCCCCTTTCTGACCTTCGTCCCAAAAGAACTCCATGGTGGACGAGCCCCCCCCCCCCATTGCCAATAAATGGCCACTTTCGGATCTGGGTACGTTCCCCACCCCGCTCATACAGTTGAGCCAGAGGTCGTGGGCGTTCAAATCCCACCACAAGCCTGGGGTGTATGCGGCCCGATGGCGGAATGTCTCGTCATACCACAGCCAGGCCCCTGCTGGGCCGGCTTCGTAGGTCCGCCATACGATGTCGGCATACTTCAGCAAGTCCACTGCCCGGGCAGGATAGGCTTGTATCCTGACCCCCCCCCATGTAAATGGAAAAGGCAGCGGTCCAATTCGACCAGTTACGGTCAGTCTTGTGGCGTTTGAAATGTTCTTTTTCTTTTTTGTCCTGCTACTCAGCGGGATCCATTATAGGATACTCAGTGACTAGTACTCCCTTCACAGGGAGGGCTCTGCCTCCAGAGAAGTATCCATTTGTGGGGGACCCAGGGGGGCTTCTGGGTGTGTGTGGCTGCATAGCTCACCGCTGCCCCCGCCCCCAGCTGCTGGAGCAGGCTCTCACAGGTTGCCATCCGGGCCCCTAGGGGAATTTCCCCTCCTTGTGCCACAGGCCCTTCAAATACTGGAGCTATCCCTGCCCCATGGGGGATTTCCCCTCTTTCTTCAGGGGGTCCTTTTCAGACCGTTAGGATGGGGGCCAAGTCCTCCAGCTCCTCACAGGGATCTCTCTCACCTGCCTCCCCGACTACGGGGGTTGGCTGGGCAGCCTCATGCCGCCGCTTCCGGGCTGCCAGAGCAGAGTTTTTCTTGTCTTTCCCCATGGTTAGGGAGGCCTTCGTGCAGCGGGGGACAAACGTGGCCACAGCTCCGTCCGTGCTGGGGCTTCACGCTACCCACTGCTGTTTTGTTATAGCTCCGGCTCGAAGTGAAGCGGAGCTGAAAATTCCCCTAGGCGTGAGCCCCGCCTTCTGAGCAGGGCCCACGTGACTCGGTCTGGCCTATCACTACCAGCCGGGGTCGCCTAGCAACCCCAGCCAGGCCTCTGACGAGGGTGCGCTGTGCTGCTTTTCCCGCCTCCGGGGCTGTTGCAGTCCCAGGTAGGGATGGGCGAACAGATCGCAGTTCGGGTTCGGCTGCGTTCGGTTCGGCAGTTTGGTTAATTCGCCGGGTTCGGGTTCACCTGTTCGGTTCGGCTGCGTTCGGGAAATGTTATGGGTGGGTTTTTTGTTTTTATATGTTTTTTTTGTTTTTTATTGGGTTTTATATGGTTTTTTTTTAATATGGGTTTTTTATTTATTTATTTAATCTGATATTATATATATATATATATATCTACACTAAATCTAACTGCTATTAACTATTCTAAATGCTATGAACTAAATGAATTATCTAATAAGTACACAGGCCTACTCCTACAAACACTAAAACTAAATCACTAAAGCTATCTCCATCACTAAGCTAGCTCCTACAACTACTATCCCTAACCTATCTCTCTATATATGGAATGGGGGGGGAGGGGAATCACAAACACAAGGTTTCAGTTTAAGGTTTAAGTTTCATTTCAGTACAAAACAGAAGTGAAACTTAAAGCAATCTAATAATCCTACTCCATGCCTGCTGTTCAGGAACAGTGACTGGCTCAGAAGGTGTTGGGAAGGGGGGAGGCAGATAGTTTCATTTCTTGCAAGCCTGGAAATCTGCTCCTCAGTGACTATACTACACCTCCCTGTCACCTTACAGTGAACCTTTTTTTGCCACCCGAACATGATCTGAACTGACCGAACTGTTCAGCCATTTTGCCGTTCGGTATGTTCATGTTCAGTCGTCCGAACAGGCCGAGTTCGGGCCGAACTCCAAACTTCCAAACCGCGTTCGCCCATCCCTAGTCCCAGGAGCGGGAATTTTTTTTCCAGCCGTCCCGCTCCTTGCTAAGTGGGCGTGGCAAGGGACCTACTGCCCGCCACCCTCGTGCCGGGGCAGGGCGAGCAGAGGCAACTGTCTCCATATCAATAGTGGTGCCAGCAAGAGTAGTGGTGGTGGTTATAATAAACATTTATATAGCGCCAGTCATGTACTTGGTGCTGTACAGAAACATGGAAATAGATGTGGTCCCTGCCTGTGGCTTACAATCTAAAAGACAAGGACTATCTCCAACTCCTCCACCCTTGCTTTTTTTTGTTCCAAATACAATATGCTTGACAACTTCTGAAGGTCTGGAACATGAAGCTTGCAACTTGACAATCATACATTTATTGTAAAAATCAGATGCCAAAATCTCCGCAGACATGGATTTATCTTGTCTAACAAGGGAAATGAAACTTCTGCTTGGCAGTACAAAACAACTTCAGGACAATAGCTATACATGCTTAGTTGCTTGTGTTTGAAACTGAAAGGGTAGTATTTAGAATTTAAATTTAAAATCTACAGGAATTCTAATCAGTTCTGTAGCTGTCTCACTAGGTCATGGTCTGGTACAAAAGTTCACAAGTAACTTTGGGACACAGGAAAAGCTGATTCTTATTCATTTGCTTTGTATGGCATGTATTTTCCTTTCCAAAATTCTGTTAAATATTTAACACGCTGTGAACAAGAGTGCAGTTCAGTTCTACTGTTAATAACTAGGGGCACAAGTAAAAATTTACATGCAGTTTAAATTAAATGGGTCATACCAGCCTTTCAAAAAGGTCATGCATTTCTTGCTTCTCTGTAGTCAATAAAGACAGAAGCTCCATTCTTTCCCTTTTCAGGAACACAGATTTTTTGTGTGCAGAAAACTGATTTGTTCTGTTGACCAGAGCTGGACTGCTGTGCACAAACCATTTGTTTGGCTTAAGATAGAATTCGGCGTAAGCTTGCTTTATTTCATTTTAAATCCCTTTTAGAAACATCTTAGTTGTACAGCTTCAAGTTTCTATTTTTAAAATGTAGAAAAGTGAAATATCTATGGTGCCCAGTCTGTTCTCTAGTCACCTATCCAACAAGCTAAAAAATCCATGTGACACAAGCTATTTTGACCCACAGCTACAACCACTCCCTTCTCAGTAGCTTGGAGGAAATGAGGGGCTTTCCTTCTGCCAGAATTTTATTTATACCACTGCTCCAAAGTGATTCACCAGTGTAGTCAATGTGGTTAGACAGCACGAGAGTCCTGTTTCACCTACCTTTATCAACTTACTGTGCTGTCCAGCTTTAACATTATTTGGTCAATTCACTACATTTTGAGAGTAGGCGGTCAACTTAAAATTACCCAAATAAAATTGAACTAAGTTGTAAATTTCAAGTGGTTTGCTCCCACAATGCAGTGGCCCTTCAAAACTTTTGTTTCTTTGAAATTCTAAAGTGCCTATTAGTCCCAAAATGCAAAATATATAAGCATAAAACTCCATTTGTCAGACTTCAGAATAAATACTTAGTATTAATACTATCCGGTTTTCTTCCTTTCTACCAGTGCCAAGCACAGAGGTGGGCAGCAGCATGGGTGTTGATATTTGGGAGTGTCTGATTTCTTCCAGCACTACAGAATGTTGACAAATCCAGATTGGGGTTAGAAAAAAGTTGGTTATGTGACTTGTTTTTTTTTAACTGGTTGGTAACCACTAAAGCGGCCCTTTATAACCCAATCTTTTGTGCTGTATTGTCTGAGATAAGCATTGTCGGAGGTAATAAGCATCACTGTGCCCTTTTATTCTGAACAGCAGAATAGGACAGCTAGGTCATAGTCACAGACGAAAAGACTGCTTTAGACGCCTTCTTCTAAGGACATGCCACTTCATTTATAGGCTGTGGTTTGCAATTCCCAGAAAGGTGTGCTGTAGTGGCTAAAGTAGGGAATTGGTTGTCATGGCTCCTCTACTCTATTTTTGGCTCTCTTATTGGCTTTGTTTCCTCCTATGTAAAATGGAGTGGTCACACTTCACAGGAATTCTGTTTGCAAGGTGTTTTGAGCTCTCTAGATGAAACATGTAATGTAAAAAACCAAATTGTTTACTCTGCAGCCATGTACATGTTTTCTTATCACTAAATCCTATATTTTAAGGAGACAGTGCATCAGTAAGACTTCTGTGTACTCTTGCCTGCCTCTGAATTAAACCTTCCCCTAGATTAGTCTAAGCATTATTGCAAGCCCAGTGGTGTTGCCTACATTTATTTAGACGAAGATGATTTTTCCAAATTCTTATGAAGAGACATAACAGTAATTCCCTGCAATTCTTGTGGGTGCACCGAGCAGTAATTGGAGCTTAAGCTACTTGAATAAGGTATTAGCTGACTGACAGATCTCCATAGCCTTTAAAAAAAAAAAAAAAAAAAAAAGGGGGTGGGAGGAGGAAGAAAATAAATTAAGAACTCAGTGCAATGAAAGATTACTACCAAGAAGATACAAAACAAATTGTTGCACTTAGCACCTGATTTTTTTTACTATGTTAATGAAATGCTACCAAATTAAAACTAGGGATGTGTAAATATATGCACAGGAAACGCATCCATCACTAATCTTGTGCAACTCCCAGTTATCCATAATTGTCATAGGTAAAGTGAGTGGCAGATTTTGATTGATTATTGATCAGCAAATTTGCTATTATCAGTAATAACACACTGTACAAACTTAATAATGTTATAATCATAAAATATGGGAAGACAACTCATTCCCCAGGACAAACATTGAAGTAAAAATTAAAACATTATTATTATTATTATTATTAACAACAAACATTTATATAGCGCCAGCAGTGTACCTGGCACTTTACAAAGTAATAAAATAGACACGGTCCCTGCCCCTAGGGCTTACAATCTGAGAGACAGGAGCTGGGGGAGAGACTTAGGAAGGGGAACAGAGGGAGAGACAAGGGGTCTAACATTCATGAAGATGCGAGGTCTCAAATGCACGTACCTGGCTTGGTTACGATGAGAATGACAGCAGGCAGGTCCATGTTGCAAGGATAAGGGTAAACAGACCGTAGGTATAGGAAATAGTGACTCAGCAGGATAAAGAGTCAGACAGAGCAGAGCGAAAGAGGTGAGTTTTAAGGAGAGATTTGAAGGTATGAAGGGAGGGAACAAGGCGGATGTGGACAGGGAGGGAGTTCCAGGCATGGGGGGCAGCAAGTGAGAAGGGACGAAGGCGCTTAGGGGAGCGTGGAAGGGTGAGAGAAGGGACAGAAGAGGAGCGAAGTGCACAGACTGGAGTATGGAGGGCGATAAGTGCAGAGAGGTAGGGGGGAGCAAGGATGTGAAGATCAGATCCAAATCATAAACTAAAATAACCAGCGCCAGCTCATGTAAATTCTCGCTAGTGCCGTTAACACAGAATTGCATCTAATGACTTTCAACAGCATAAAGGACTTTCCGCTCTTGCTGCACAGCCATCACGAACATAGCAATCTGCTAAACTCGCGAACGTCTGCATTGGTTAATAGTACGGCAAGCATCTCCTCCGGGTCTTGGATGCTAGGGGAAATGAGATCACCAATCCAATGCTCCCTTAATGTTTCCTATTGTGGGCATATAAAAAGCATATGTGGTAAAGACTCTACACTATCTGGGCACCGCTTACAAACCACCACCCCCGGGAATTAGCTCTCCTCTTCCCCTTACTTCAGCGGTATCGAATAAATCAAACCGCACTGACGTGATTAGTCTCCGAGCTCTGGGATCTTGTATTTGACTTAAATAGGGTTCTAAGCCAAACATCGTTTTAACCTTTAAATACCTATGCGCTGTGGCAGAGTTTACAGAGGCTCATTCACTTTTAAGCCATGATAAGAGCCTCCTTAGACCCCTTACTTCCTCTGGCAAAGGGTTGAGCATGGATTTGTAATGCTTTTCGAATCCTGCACTGGTTTCTATAAATTTTAAATGTTATACATTCAACTTTGTGGAAAGGCATGTAGTCAGCAGCATAGCTACCATGATGCGAGGGACTAAGTTGATCCTGGATTCGGGCAGGGCCGGCCTTAGAAATTGTGGGGCCCAAGGCTAACACAAAATGTGGGGCTCCTTCAGCTCCATGCACTTTCCACAGCCTGCCCACTTACTCATGGCTTCTCCCACTTCCCTGTGCCCCCTCCCATTTTCCAAGGCCCCGCCCACTTCCCTTTGACAATTATGACAATTCTCAGTTATTTTTAACTTGTCAGTACAATGTGCTCCAAAGAACATTTAAATCTGATTTAGATGAAAGGGAGCCCAGGACACAGATATGGTTAAAAGGCAAAGTCTCGTATTTAAAACACAGGAAGGCATGCACACAACTGATAGGGACAGATTATTCATGGCCTGAACCCTCCTTCTCTTGAGCATATTCCTATTAAACTCCCAACACAGGAGTTCAAACATAGATCAGACAACCCCCACACAACCACAGCACCCCCCATGAATTCAGGGATGAAAAACTGAACCTCAGACCCATAGCAGTCAAACACAGCTATCAGCAAAACTTTGTCAGTGTGACCCCTTTCCAGTTACTGGATTTAAGGATCTCAAGCACCAAAGCACTGAAAATCCAGTTAAACATAACAAGAAATGAACCCTCCCCAATCACAGCACCCCCCCAGCCCCTTCCCAAACCATCCCCCAGATGGCCCCACTCTACTCCCAAAGCCCCACAGAGGGGTGCAGCACCAGCAGCACAAATGAGCTCATACCAGGAAAGAGGAGGAAGAGGTATTGGGCGGGTGGCCGTTACCTCCGCTGCCGCTGGGCCTGAGTCTTCTGAGAGGGCTGGATGTCAGTCCAAGGCTGGCAGGCTTAGGTTGCTAGGCAGGAGGGGACAGCAGGAATGTTCTGCTGGGCCTCTCCTTGGGGTGGGGGTGGCTCCCTTTCTTCCTCCAGGAGCCATGGGGAGATGGGGGAGTGGGGGCAGCCATCGGGGGGCGAAAGGGGACAGCCATGGGGAGCGGGAGCGGGGTAGAGGGAGCAACTCCCTCTTGCGTGTGCACACTCACCCACACATACACCCTTCTCTTACACACAACTCTGACACATTTATTCTCTCACACACTCATTCATTCGCTCTCACCTCTTGCACGCACCCATTCAAGCTTTCACACACACCCATTCAAGCTTTCACACACCTTCACCTCTTTCAAACACACACCTATTCAGGCTCACACACATTCACCTTTCTCTCTTCACTCACCCATTCATACTCGCATCATGCTCTCACTTCTTACACACACCCATTCAAAACTCACAGCCCCATTTAAACAAACTGACACACACTCATTTAAACACACACACTCTCTCACTCTCACTCTCACTCTCACTCTCACTCTCACTCGGCCAGACTGGCCTGGTTTACCTGCCCACAACACGCTTCACACTGCCTCCTCTGGCCCAGGTTCCATCCCGAGCCTGACTCCAGCCACAGCACCTCTGACTGAGTCAAGATGAGCCCCTTCATTAACCTTGCCCCTCCGGCCAGCCACTCACTTGGCTCCCTGTCAGGGGCGTACATATTGGGGGGGGGGGGAGAGACAGAGGGGACACACACACCCCATGCAAAGTTCAGGGGGTGGGGGGGTGGCATTGTCATCTCCCACTAAATTTACAATTAATTTGGGCTGCCCCCTCTCTTTTTTTTGACCCAGGAGGGACGGTGCACAGCTTGGCTTCTCCTACACATCATTTGACCAGGGGGGCGGGGGGCGCTCTCAGCTTCAGCTGCCATCCCTTACCCCCAGAAAGAGAGCCCACCCTCAGGATTTGGTGAGTCAGGGCTTGTCTTGATCTCCACACCCTCTATTCTCTCAGTGCCTGCCATCGCTTCATAGTCCTGTCTGAGTCGTCACTCCGCCACCAATCCAGCCTCCTCCAAATCCTGTGCCGCGGTGCTGCCACCAGCTGCTGCTGCTTCAGCTGAGGGGGATGATTTGGGGTGGAAGTGTGATTTCATCTGGATGGACTGACTGACCTGCTCCGTCCGTCCGGGCCTGGCTCCTCGTCCGCCTGACTTGACTCTGCTCCGCCACCAATTCAACCACCCGTGTCCCTCACAGCCCAACTAGACAGAGAGTGTTCAGTTCCCGCGCCAGGAAGTTGCATAAAACAACTTCCTGTGAGGGGAGGGGGGACGTGAGGGAGCGAGGTGGTGGAGCCATGCCAGGCAAGGATTGGATGAATGGCTGGGGCAAATCGTGTGGAACCCTGCCAGAAGCTGGGAGGACTCCGGAGCAGCGTGGTGGGTGGGTCATGTGGTGGCGGCAGCGGGGCCCCACGCAACAAGCATGCATGCTTCCCCCCCCCCCCCTCCACAACACAGCAGCTATAGTGCGAGCGGAGCTGCAGTCCCCCCCAAATTAATTTAATTTTTTAAAAAATACAGCCCAATCGCGGTGCCATCATGGGACCCCCAAGGGGCAGGACCCTGGGCAGCTGCCCCTAACCACCCCACGGTAAGGCGGGCCCTGGATTTGGGGGGGGAGTGCACGCAGAGGAGAGGGCTTTGAGTGACCTGAGCGCTAGCTTCCACCTTGGAGATGCCACTTGCTTGCCCTTAAGGGGGGACCCCTACAGTATTGCCATGTCCCTGCATAGAGTTGAAACTGTTTTCAAAAATCAAGTTGGCTGCTACATAACGTGATCAATAAAATAAAAAAGTGGCTGAACCCCAGATTGCTTGGATGAGAGAGAATGGAAAATTGGGTCCTTGCCTTATGAATTTTCTTTTACCAGATCCTGGAGAGTCATTTGCATTCATGCATGGGGAAGGTCCGTGACAGTCAGTAGGAGGCAGTAGTAAAGCTTCTGACTGGGCATGCCTGGTGTGGAACCGCCCCTCAGTCCCCAGTCATTCAAAATCTGCAGCATAGAAAACTAGGAAAGAACATACTCCGACAATGCTCACAGACCTAATAAAAGGCCACATTCCAATGAGTGCAGTCTGTCGAGCCAGTTATATTAATCGAGTCAGAAGGGTTGGTCAAATGACTGTCCAGGATCTTGTAAGAAAGAAAATTCACAAGGTAAGGACCCAGTTTTCTATTCTCTACAATATCCCGATCAGTTATTTGTATTCATAGACATGGGGTCATACCAAAGCAGTGTCCGAGAAACATACAGGGAGGACCAGTCAGAAGACCATACAAGGAAACCATTTTGCAAGTCCTTAAACTACTAAACTTAAACATCCTTTGGAATATATAATTAATTTTCTTTATTAAGGGTCACCAAATGGGTGACAATAACAAGACAAGGAAAAATACAATGTGCTTAAATCAAAAGAAAAATATACAAAACACTCAACAATTAAAATAGATTTTTTTAAAAAAAGGGGTGGGGGGGAATCATGGACAATCAGCATATTGGGTTTACAGTTATACATCTGTGGTGAAGGCACCAACCTTTCAAAAGACACATCCTACATTATGTAGGGAGGTCCAAGTGGCCACCCGTATCACCACTTCATAAGGAATCCTGGTGCTGAAAAACCAGTGAGGTTGCACCACTCCTCGTAGAATGAGCAAACAAGAGGCCAAGCCCTAGCTCTGCAACTCCTGAAAGACGAGCCGTGATTCACTATCTCCTAAACCATGAGACTAGAAAGTAATGAACAGGGCTGATGAGCTTCCTGGTTCTGTATGCCCCTGATGAAAGCTTTTGGACTTGCCTAACATCCAGGTGATGTCAAGTAGCTCTGTAGGGTGATTAGGACAGGTCAAGGGAAGAGACCTTCCTAGTTCCCAGGAACTCAAAGGTCACATTAGGAATCCGTATCCCATGAGATATCATGATTCTATTCCTTTCTGAAACACAGAAGATAGAAACTGCTGACAGTGTTCGCATGTCCGACCTGTCAAGTAGATGCTATCCCAAAAGGAATGTCAAATTAACTGATGATAAAGAAAAGAACCCCTGAAGAGGTTCAGAAAGGGCAAGGTTAATGTCCCCAACACCATAAGATGCCATTTGAGTGCTGTTCAATGCCGCTACCTGACTAGAAAGCATAATGGGTTTGAGGTTTTTAGACCCTGTCGTAAGAATTCTAGTACCCTATTAAGTTCTGGCTGACAGGAATTCACATGATGATTCATCACCAAATGAACATTGTCCAGGCGCATTGAACTATCCCATGCGTGGGTTTCTGTTTATTGGGTATTGGTGTCCAGTCACGGCCCATGAACACCCCAGAATAGCCAGGGCTCCCCGCTCAATCACCATACCATTGTCAGAGTATGCGTGTCATCGACTGTAGAACAGGATTTTGTGAAAGATCAGGCATCATTGGTAGCGTCTGCTAGCAGGGACAACCCCAAGGAATTCTGGAATCTAGGATCCCAGCGCTTGGGTCCTGTGCAAGGTGGCTTCATTGAAATAGCAACCTGGTACAGTCAGAAATTATGGAGGCCATACATACCCCAGTGGCTGTGGCTTCACAGACCCTGGGGAGGCTAGCCTCTATCCCCCTTGAGGGTGGTCTGGGGGGCAAGGGATCCCTTTGGCAAACAGAATTTTGAGAGGGAGACAACAGCTGCTACTTCTTGCTGAGCAACCTCTAGATTGAGTTATCCAGGAGAATGCTAGTCAGCCCCAAGGTCTTGGGGAGCTATAGTCTTACCCAACTGTCTGGGGACTCGGGGGATTGCTTTTTTTGCCCTTTTTGAAGAAGCCCCTCTTGCTATTTCAAAAAACTCTCATTTTTGGGATTAGCACCCTGTAGCTGTACTGGGAGCGTGCACCAGCTCCCTTTGGGGTAGGGGCACACCTGTGCCACCTCACTTGCTGACAGCACCGCCCAAGACATCTCTGGCTAAGGAGGTGTCCTTTATCTGAGGAGGAGAACTCTGTGTAGGGCCCTCACTCTGAGGGGTGTGCAGAATCAGCCTTTCTTTCAGACTTCTCCTCTTGATCAGGATCTCCCTTCCATGTTGGTAGGGGTCACCATGCTCTTCCACCTTGGTGCCCTATCTGGAAGGAGCTTCAGCTCCTCTGTCCTGATCTCTGTGGGAGGGAACTACTGACTGGACCAGTATGATTGCAATGCCCCACGCCAGCGCCTCCAAGGGGCCAGCCCAGTGTCCTGCTGATGCTCCCAGTCTGGGAAGACCAGTAAAAAGAGGCCACTCAATTTGCAGAGTGATTGCCAGGGCAGCGCCTTATTTTCCTTGAGCAGGAAGGGGAGCTTGCTCTTTTGCTTTCATTTTTAACTCCCTGCATTTGGATTGTAGCCAGCCATGCTCATTTAGAGGCCATGCAATCAGCCATTATCTCTAAGGTGAGCGGAGTATTGCTTGAGATTGCTCTTGGGGGGGGACTGCTGCACAGATCTCACTAGGGGGTAAACCCCCCCCTCCAAATGCGCAGGCTTAATGGGAGCATTTCTTTGCTGAAGCACTTTTGTAGCCCTCTGGTGCCCTGCGCGTTTCCTCGTTCCTCGTATGGGTTGGGCTGCAGAGGATGGGGGAAAGCAGGTGGGCCCCAGCAGGCCAGTCCTGCCACATCCTCTCTGCCCCCACACAATCTGGGTGGGAGGAGGCCAAGTTCAGCCCCTAGAGTGCCGCGGAGCTCAGAGGCTTGTGCGGGAAATGCTTTCCTTCTTGCTTCTAGCTGTGGCTAGGCCCAAAAAAGGCTCGAGCTGCTGCAAGCTGCTTTTACTTGATCAGAGGCAGCAAACAAATTGGGGGTTGAGCAGCAGATCTACACTGGGCATGCCCAGTCAGAAGCTTTAGTGCTGCCCCCTACTGGCTGTGGCGCAGATACTTCCCATGTGTCGAATGCAAATGATTATCAAGGATCTTGTAGAGAATCCTCGGACAGCTTCCTATTAACCAATGGTCAAAGAAATCCTTCTGGACCAAAAGGGGCCACCAATACTCTAATAGTGGACATTAATTGCTGGCACTGAAGAACTGATGCACAGTATGGTAACTATTTTTGTTAGTGTCACAGTGAAAGTAATTTCAGAGAGGCCTTTTAAGGAAAGAATTTAAGAAAACGTTCATGATGCATTGGATTGATACACATTGTACTTGGGATAAATCTGTCCCCTTCCAGCAGTCGCCACCATATCTCTCCTGAATTTTTCCACTTGTCTTCCTTCCACTTCATGCTTAGCAGGCTACACGGAAGCATAGGAACAAGTATTGCGTACACAGATGAATGCATTATGCCATTTGGAATGAATGCGAGTGGATGGATGCATGCTTTTAGCTGACAGACAAGTGGCTGTAACCTCATATGCTGCCACTACAAGATAAGGGCCCTATTAAGTAGAAGGGAGCAGCAGCCAAGAGTCCATCATAAAAATGACTGGCCTTCAAAAACCCCTTCTTAAAGGGGCTGCTAGAAACCCCAGGAAGCAGTGATGCGACCAAATACTTCAAGACTTGATTTAGAGGCATGGAAGCATTTAATTTTATGCTGTTCATCACTGCAGTACCCAAGCGTTGAATGGGCCTGTGGGCTTTTTCCTGCCACAGTTCTATTACTTTGGCTATGAATTTTTTTATCTTTATCTATGGAAGCCACCATCCTATGCCTAAAATCGTTGTTAGGAAGTAATGTAGGGTGCTTTTTGTTAACGCAGCAGCATACGTGGTGGTTGTTTCTGGAAGCAACCACAATGTGTAAGTTGTTTTCAGAGGGAAACCATTGCTTTCCTGATGAGTTTGACTACCTCTGTAATGAACAGGTTGAAGGTAAGGTCTATAAGATAACAAATAGTAGAAGTCAGGGTGGTAGAGCCTTTGTCATGGTCAGACCATTACCTCCTTAAGGCGTGCATCCTGGCGCATGTCCGCCCCCAACAGGGTGCAGGACCTATTAGATCGGTCTGTCCCTGGAGACTTATGGAACTGGACTGGTTCTGAAATGCACTGGGAGAATTTCCCCTGGACCTTGACACCCGCTCTGTCGATGATCTCGTAGCCTTCTGGAACACCTTGTTGGCTGAGGCCATTGACAGAGTGGCTCCCAGGCGTCCGCTGCCCTCCCAAGGTCTCCTTGGTTTACTGAGGGCCTGCGGGATTTGAAGCGGGAGAGCAGGCAGTTGGAGTGACAGTGGCACCGGACTCGCGACCAGTATGATCTATCGCAGCATAAGAGCAGTTTAAAGGCATATGCTGCGGCGGTGCATCTTCAGTCACGTCCAACGCAGCTTTTCTGGGTGGTGAAAGGCTTGGTCAGTCCTGCCTGCCTCCACCTGGACCAGGAGCAATTCTGTGACCGGTTTATCGAGTATATGTAGATAAGATCCGCCATGATTTCAGTACCACAGTTATTGCAGAGGATCATCTTGGGGCTATGGATGCCCTGTCCTGTTTTGTGGGATCGGTTTCAGATGGTGTCGACTGCCAATGTGGAGTCCTTGTTGAGATCTGTTCATGCCACTACTTGTGAACAAGATCCATGCCTGTCCTGGTTGGTGAAAGCCAGCCAAGAGACGTTACGGCTGTTGCTGCCTAGGGTGATTAGTGCCTCCCTTCAGGAGGGCAGGGTGCCTGACTGCCTGAAGGAGGCTGTGGTTAGGCCCCTGCTCAAGAAACCATTTCTTGATGCTGATGCTCCTGCCAGTTATTGGCCGGTCTCTAACCTTCCCTTTTTATGGAAGGTTATTGAACGGGCTGTGGCACGGCAGCTCCAGGAACATCTGGACCACACCGGTTTCCTTGATCCCTCCCAGTCTGGGTTTCGGCCTGGGTATGGTACGGAGACGGCTTTGGTTGATGATCTCTGTTTGGCGTTGGACCAGGGTCGTCAGACCTTACTGATCCTGCTAGACTTTTCGGCTGCATTCGACACAGTCAATCATGAGGTGCTGGTGACTCGCCTGTGGGACCAGGATTGGTGAAACGGTCTTGGAATGGTTTTGTTCATTCCTGGTCGGGAGAACTCACCGGGTGGTCTTGGGGGAGTGTACATCTTCCCCTCAGGACCTCACGTGTGGAGTCCCGCAGGGTGCCGTCCTGTCCCTCCTCTTGTTTAACATCTATATGCAGCTGTTAGGGGAGATCGTGAGAGGGTTTTAGGGTGTGCAGTGTCATCAGTATGATGACACTTAGCTCTACCTCTCCTTTTCCATCAACCCACGTAATGCTGTCTCCCTATTTTCCCAGTGCCTGTCAGCTGTGGGGACTTGGATGAGGTTGAGTCATCTGCAATTGAATCCTGACAAGACAGAGGTGATGTTGGTGGGCGAGGGCTTGGGGGACCTGGGGGTGGTTGAATCTCCTCTTGTTGGAGGCGTTCACCCTCCCATGGGGTCTAAAGTGCGGAGTCTGGGTGTGCTCCTCGATTCGCGGCTCAGCCAGGAATTTCAGGTTGTGGCCGTGGCGGGGAGTGTTTCGTCAGTTACATCTTGTCCGGTGGCTTTGGCTGTATCTCTGACTCTGACCTCGCCACTGTCATCCATGCCTTCATCGGTTCGAGGCTGGATTATTGCAATGCGCTCTACGTGGGGCTGCCTGAGAAGCTGGTCTGGAGGCTGCAGCTGATGCAGAATGCCGCGACCGGTCTCCTTACGGGTGCGGGTCGCAGGGAGCACATGACACCAGTGCTCCGGGCTCTGAAAGCACCGGGCCAGGTTCACGGTGCTGGTTTTAACCTTTAAAACCCTTCACGGCCTGGGCCCTGCTTATCTGTGGGACCGCCTCACTCCCCATGTGCCCGTGTGACCCTTGAGATCATCCGTGGGAGCCTTTTTGGAGGTTCCCCGGGCAAGGCGGGTGGCCACCGACGTTAGATCTTTTTTGGTGGCTGCCCCTGTGCTGTGGAATTTGCTCCCGGAGGAGGCTCGGTTGGCTCCCACTCTCCTGCAATTTTCGCGTTTATGTAAGACCTCTCTGTTCCGCCAGGCTTTTGGTGAGGGGTGGGTGGGAGGGGTTTTTCTTTTCCCCGCATACTGTATTGTTAAACTGTTTTAAATTCTTTTATTGTTTTATTTATTATTGTTTGTCGTCCCGGGCTGCCCTGTGGGCAGAAGGGGCGGGATATGTTTTACATAAATAAATAAATATTTAGTTATTTTTACATAGGGAATATAGATTTTCAATTTACTGGTTGTGACATGCTTGAGAGCTAAGTTTGGAATGGGAACTATGGCACAGGTGGGATCTTTAGGAAGGATTTCAGTGTGGGAAGGTGAAGCATTATGACTGAAGTGGGGGTATTCATGCAGATTTGATGAAGACCACAGAACCTGAGCAGAGGAAGGGAACTGGCTATAAACATATTGAATTAACCATTAGCTGTAGTCTTCCTAGCAGTGTCTGGAAGCAGTAAAGATTTGAAAAAATGTTTGAGTACTGTTTAATTTACTGCTTAATAATGAAGTCTTAGAAAACTGTAATTGACTGCGCTCTTACAGTTGCGTAGTTGAAGGATTGTAGAATGATGGGGGACACTTGCTATGCAGATATGGAATGGAGTGGCAGAGTCCTTGGGCAGCATGTACCACGATAGCACAGATAATGCAGATCTTTAGCAGTACTGTAATCTCTTAACTGCATTGTTTGTATTGTGTAACAGGAAGCCAGCAGACCTTCAGAACTTGGCTCCGGGGACTCATCCACCCTTTATTACCTACAACAGTGAAGTGAAAACGGATGTGAACAAAATTGAAGAGTTCCTTGAAGAAGTCCTATGTCCACCAAAGTAAGTGGTGTAGGAAAAATGTGTGTAACTAAAAACTGAGTCCTCTGGTAGTAGTAGCTGCCTCGTGTCAGACCTCAGATTGGATGGAAATGTTTAGTTATCAAGTTGACTGTACATTTGAGGTCCCTGTGTATTTTGCTAAAATGAAATAATTTCCTAATTCTGCAAGCAGAATAAATCATACAAATGTACTAAACGGTGCACATTACACACTTGAATGTAAATTAGTTTTCCAGCATACCATTAATCAGTTTTGGACTTCTCTTTTTTAAAATGCCACACAAACTTCTCAGTGTGGGGCTCTTCTATCCAGCTGAGGAGTTGTGGGTCTCCTCTTTGCTAGGAGTAGCAGGGTGACCCATGACCCCAGAATATATATATTTATTTTCATCATTTATATTCTGCCTAGGCAGCTTGAGGCGGCTTACAAAAGTTAAAACTTTCTTAAAAATACACAGAAAAGGAAAGCATAAGAATAAAAAAATAAAATAAAACCCCCATCCTCCCCACCTACTGTTCACCCACCTCCCTCACCAAAGGCCTGGTGGAACAGCCAGGTCTTGTGCTGTCGTTGAAATGAGGCACCCTGTTGGTTAGACTACATGTCACCATCCTATTGGCTAGCTCATAGTCCTCCCACCAAGGCTATAATTCTGTGTTGCCAGAGGCAATTTCTGTAACAACTTCTCCAAGTCTCTCATAACATGAAGAGTTTCTGTGATTGCAGCACTTTAGAACTCGCGTGTTCCTATTCCCTTACTATGAAGTTTTAATCAAGGCACCTGTCAGAGATGCTTTCCATTTTGATATCATTTTTGTAGAAAATCAATATAAATGTTTAAACTATGATCACTTGGCTTATAAAGAACAGATAAAAAAATTGCATGCATCATTGCCAAGCCATATCTAATACTAATAAATTGAAACCTAAACTTGAGTAAAAGAGAGAGAAAATGTTTTGCCTCTGAAAAGTTGGTTGACTTCTATGGTTGTGTAGGTGTAACTTTTTGCCCCCAAAATCTACCCCAAAGCCTTAAACATTCTAAACTAAAGGCAATATAGCTTTAAAAATGCTGTTTATTTAGGAATGATTGACCTGCAAATAAACTAAAGATTAGCTGTAACCAGCTGTTGCCTTCTTATACTTACACATTTGAGCAGGATTTTAATATTTGACTTGGGCTTCAGTAGTCTGTAAAGTAAGATTCTACTCTGATACTGTAACAGAAGGGGTGGGAATTCCTGTTCCCCCGGTATCCGAAACTGCCGGTATTTTGCTGTACCGGCAGTTTCAGATTAACCCGGTAATCTGGGGTACCAGTTCCCTGTGCTGGATTTTTTTACATTGCGGCCATTGAAATGAAATGGCTGCAATGTGTTTAAAAAAAAAACAAAAAAAAAAACAACAAAACACCAAAAAACCCCACGACCCCACTCACTTTCCCTCCCCCATCCAGGCTGTGCGGGTGGAAGGGTGGACACCCCCCACCCACACTGCCCAGCCTGGATTTTTAAAAAAAGATTCTAACCCGAAGTCCGGCTGCTAGTGCGGGCTCCGGGCCGCTGCTGTGTCGGCGGTGGTGACCCGGAGCTCGCACCAGCAGCAGCCAGGGTGATCCCTGGGGTGGGGTTTAACACCCCCACCCCAGGGATCGCCCTACCCCCCCCCCCAGATCGCCTTACTTGTCCTCCGGGTGGTGGCGGCGGCAGCAGCAGTAGCATGGCGTGCGTCCGGGCAGCTTCAGCGCTAGTGACTGGCTTCCCTTCACTAGGCCTTCCGGGGAACTTCTGGGTTTCCCCGGAAGGCCTAGTGATGTGCTGAAGGGAAGTCAGCCACTAGCGCTGAAGCCACCTGGATCCGTGCCGTGCTGCTGCCGCCAACCGCGAAACAAGTAAGGCGATCCCTGGGGTGGGGGGTGTTAAACCACCCCCCACCCCAGGGATCGCCTAGTACCTGCTGGTATGGGCTCCGGGTCGCTGCCGCTGGCGCAGCTGTGGCCTGGAGCCCACACTAGCAGCTGAACTTTGGGATAATTTATTTAAAAAAAAATCCAGGGTGGGTGGGGCCCTTCCACCTGCGCAGCCTGGGAGGGGGCGGGGGAGATGTTTTTCCCCCCCATTTACTTCAATGGGGACAGTTCCCCATTGAAATCAATGAAAAAAACCTGGTACCAGTATACCGGTTTTAATCCGGTAAACCGGGTTTTTGTAAACCGGTAAAACTTGTAACCGTTTCTTTGCCTCAAGTCCCAAATAGGGTTCTGCTTCTCAGAAGTTGGTACATCAACATCACACCATGGGGGAAACCTGCTTTAAGGTTATCTACTAATGGCCTCCGCATGATTTATATTTATAGACATTATTTTAGTAACATGGACTCCTTGTTTTTTTACCAAAAGTCCGTTTGGGGTAAAGAAAGCAGTACATGGTGCTTTTCTGTGCAGGAAATCTCATTGTTCCTAGTCTTCTACATATGGTGATCCTTTTTCTTACCACACTCTGTAACTACTTTTGTGGTGGAGGTGAGTGCTTAATTAACAAGTGATTTGATTGACCCCAATGACAAGTCCA
The DNA here is from genome assembly GCA_003113815.1 of Sphenodon punctatus. NCBI lineage: Eukaryota > Metazoa > Chordata > Lepidosauria > Sphenodontia > Sphenodontidae > Sphenodon > Sphenodon punctatus. Next base: position 772,893 of record QEPC01002422.1, on the reverse strand, counting down.
GACAAGTACATGAGGAGTCGGGAAGTGGTTGTGGTACATGCCCTGTAGTTTAAAGATGGTCATGTACATAAGACCAAGTCGTAAGGTGAAGGACCCCGTGAGGGCTGAAAGCTTGCATGCCTCCTCACTTTACTACTTTGTCTCTATTGCCTGTATTTGGGACCAACACGGCAAACCCTACTTTCTCTACATTTGAATGTGTTGGATCATATAACACGAGGGCAGGAAACCAAGTACCCTTTAACTCTGGCTTTCTCTTCCAATCACTGGCAGGCTATGGGATTGATCAGACTTGGCTAGTTGATGGTTGTATTTCTTCTTCAGAGAGTGCGTGGAAAGAGGAAAAGTGTCAAGACCACCACATTTATTTTTTTCAATTTTTAGGAAAGTTTGGGTTAGAGTAGCCATATCGATGGAGACTTTGACCTTCATCTTTCTGAAGGCTGCAGAATGGTGGTGTGGAGGCTTTGGCCTTTATCTTTCTGAAGGTGGAAGTCTGAGGCTTACCCTATACAATATTTGTTTAAAATGTGAGAATAGATGGGAGCGGGAGATCAATGCCTCAAAGAGGGTAGCAAAAAGAGACCCCCTCTCTGAGAGGTGTATTAGGACTAGATTTAATAGGTGGAACATCGCTTATGAGCATTGTGGGACAAGGTGGGGTCACTGTGAGAGAGATTTTATTTTTATTTAGTTATAAATGGAACCAAACGTATTGCAGTCCTGTTAATACATTTCCCAGAAAATATGGAAAAAGATAAACATGGTTAAAACAACCACAATTACCCTAAATGTCAAAGAACTAAATAGTCCAGTAAAAGGCAGAAGGTTGCTCTCTCTCCTGATGGAACAGAAGGCAGAAATATGGTTTCTACAAGAAACACATCTGTTGTACAGGGATGTACCTAGGCTTAAAAATAAAAGGTGTACTCAAATCTCTGCTGCCTGTGTAAAAAACAAAACAAAACTGGAGGAGCAATAGGATTCTCAAAGAAACAAGAATTCACACTAACTAACAGTATAAAAGATGAGGGAAGATTCTTGTTGATTAAAGAAATACTTAAAAAAGAAAAGGTGACCTTAGTAAATATATACTCAAATGAAAATCAGATACCATTATCTTCCCTCCTTATCTTCCCTCCCAATCCTTCCTCTCCGTCTTCCCTGTCAATTTCCCTTGACGGGGCCTCCGTTCTCCCTCTCCCCCAAGCCCGTAGCTTGGGCTTCATCTTTGACTCGCACCTCACCTTCAAAGCCTACATTGACTCCGTGGCCAAATTCTGCCGCTTCTCCCTCCACAACATTGCTAAGATCTGCCCTTTTCTGTCTGTTTCCTCTGCCAAAACTCTCATCCATGCCCTAGTCATCTCACGCCTTGACTACTATAACCTCCTCCTCGCTGGCCTTTCCTGCTCTCACCTTTCTTCCCTAATCTCTGTTCAAAACTCTGCTGCCAGGATCATCCACCTAGCGCATCACTTTTACCATGTGCAGCCTCTCTTCTCCTCTCTCCACTGGCTCCCCCTTCCTGAGCGTATTTATTTATTTATTTAATAAATTTATACCCCGCCCCTCCTGCAGAGCAGCCCGGGGCGGCTTCCAACAATTAAAATACAATAAAAACAATTTAAAACATTTCATAATACAATTCCAATATTAAAACAGGGCTAAATATCATAAAACTATATCACAAATCAGGTGGGGGAGCTAAAACCCCTCCCCC
>QEPC01002422.1:698736-771070 GCA_003113815.1 Sphenodon punctatus | reverse complement strand
GTCCAAGGTTAACTCCCCCAGGACCTCTTGGAACCGCTGGGGTTCCATCAGCAGCCGAGGGCAGACCATCCTAACTGGTCCCTGCTGGTATTGTGCACAAGCTCCTCGTCTTCACCTGCAAAGCCCTTCACCAACTTGCTCCCCCCTACCTCTCTGCCCTGATCTCCCTCCGAACCCCTGTTCAAGCACTCCGCTCCTCTTCCATCCCCTCCCTTGCCTTCCGTCGCCTCCCCTGCTCCTCCAACTGCCTTCGTCCCTTCTCCCTCGCTGCCCCGCATGCCTGGAACTCCCTCCCTGCCCACATCCGCCTTGCCCCCTCCCTTCATACGTTCAAGTCCCTCCTCAAAACCTACCTCTTCTGCTCTGCCCTTCCTAACTCCTGCTAACCATCTCCACCCAGGATTATCCCCCACCTGTTATCTGCAAACTCCCAATTTACTGTAACCAAGCCAAGAACGTGTACCTGAGCTCTCGCATCCTCATGAATGTTGCATCCCTTGTCTCTCCCTCTGTTCCCCCTCCCCTCCCACTGTCTTTAGATTGTAAGCTCTCGGGCAGGGACCATGTCTATCTTATTCTCTGTAAAGCGCCAGGTACATTGCTGGTGCAATATAAATGCTTATAATAATAATAATAATAATAGTAATAATAATATGGAGCTGTAGCGTTCAGAAATAAGGATTGTCTTAATAAAATACAGGACATCTGGTAATGCTGCTTTGGGGTCAGTGACCATCTCTTAGGGACAGATAGTGTTAAATTACACATTTTTAAAAAACAAACCACTCCTATCCTGTGGAGTAATGCAGATTGGGTATGCCTGACTACAGTTACTGTATGTAGATTCCAATTTTCTAGTCAGTGGTTTACACTGAAAAGGGCAGGGGGAGCTCTCTACTGTAATCCCCTCCTATAGTTTAACAGAGGTGCAATGTGCCTGATTTATATGTTCGCTCCAGAAAGCAGAAGTATTTTAATATCCTCTTTCCACATAAGCCATTTGAGAGCCTGCAGTAGAGCTTTTAGACAACTTGACAAGTCAAAAATTCATTAGGCCAAATATGTGTCTGAAGCAAACATCTTTTACTCTTCAAATGCTTGGCTGACTTTTAAGAGTGTTCTTAAGAGTGTTTAAGCTAAGGCTGCAAGCATTTAAATATCCTTTGGAATGACAAGCAGCATGAAAATACAAGAGTGAATGTAGGTATCTTTATCCTTCATAAGACATCAGAAATTTAACATTACAGAAAGCTATTGCTTTAAGATGGGAATGGTTGCATTAACCATACCCCAGACCACCTTAAGCTGCTCTTTCAATAGAAATGAGCCTTTGTGTCTGTTCAGCCATCTGAAAAAGGAGAGGTGAAAAGGGATTGATCAGTTACCATATTGTTGAACTGTACACTAATAAAACTGCTTTTTAGTTGATGATAAAGCAAGTTTAAAGTTTTATTCTCCAGAAAGATTTTAGCCTATTAACCACTGTTGAGTTTTGCTGCATTGTGTTAAAAATGAGGTGGCAAAGTGCCTTCCTTACCTAATATGAACCCGTATCCCTTTGTATAAATTACCAGGCTTTACATGAGAGGGAAGGCTGGATATATGCCAGTAAATAGTCCTCCAATGAGAGAGGAGCCTCGCCAAAACCTTGGATCTAATGCTGAACTTTGAGGGTATTCAAAGTCCAGGTTAAATTTGTACAAATTGTTAATCTTCTAGATGAAAACCTGATCCAAGCTTTGAGGAATTTGTCATTACGTCTGAACTTTGCAGTTTGAGTCTATCCGTAGGGCACTTTTCGATGTTACAAAGCATGCACCATTTGTCTCTGGGAAAAACTGTGGGTGGCAAATGCTGCGCAGCTCTTGTCACATGGGAAAACAAAGCCATGCGGCTTTGGGTCTGACCATTTGGAGGATGCAGAGTTGGAAAACCAAACCCTGCATCCTCCACGTGATTGGTGCCAGCTTCCCACGTGTACACAAGCTGCGCAGTATTTGCCTCTGGGAGTTTCTTGCAGAGGCAAACAGTGCACGTTTTGTAACATCAGAAAGCACCCTTATTCCAGGGCAGCCGGTTTGAGATCTCTGGCACACTGTGGTAGCATAACTCCTGTTTCTTCAGGCATGGCAGCCTATTTGGGCAGACCAAGTGGATTCCAGAAAATTCATATGTTTCTGTTGGCACAGATGAACGCTCTTCCTACTAGGCTCCTTGAAGGTAGATATGGGGGTATTCCCCTTGCCCAGAGGATCTGTCCTTTTGATAATCTGACGTCCGAGACTGCTGAGCACATCCTCGGGGAGTGTCATTTATATGATGGGCCAAGGACACGATGGCTGGCTAGGATCATGGGAAAACTGCCAGGGAGAACCCCCCCAGGAACTCCTAAGAGTGTTGCTTAGTGATGTCTCACGGGATATAACCTATGCAGTCATGGGCTTTTTGGTGGAAGCATTTCAGGTTAGAGCTCTCTTTCTGGCCAGTAAGCCAATCTCTGAGGTTATTGTATCCCCTTTGTCGTGGGAGTAGGTTGCTTACTTCTCAACCGTGGTTCTGCGCTTCATGTGTGTTATATTTTTGTTCCTATAATTGTGCTTCACAGCTGGTGCTGTTAAGCCAAATATTATATATTATTTTACATTTCATTGAATGAGTTTTGTTGTATGTTGGATTGTTGGGTTGGGCTGAAATTATGTTAAATATGATTGTTTTGAACTTTTGTTCTTGAATTCTTGAGTTTCTGATTTTTGCATAATATATATTGTTTGTTATATGCAAGGACCTGTTTGGTCATGCAAATAAAGATATTTGTTTTGATTTGAAAGCACCCTTAGTATGTGGGGAGGGGTTTGGGAATTAACATAAACATTCTTCTTTTTATGTTTAAGCAAATTGTGGGGAAGATGTTTCAGAAATGGAAAAGTGGGTTGCTAGTAGTAGAGAATGGAAAGTGTTCTGAAATCACCACCTTGTTGAGCTTTGAAGATCGTAGCCAGTCCCTTTGCACATGAGAACAGTTCATGAAAACTGGTTCAAAACTCACATTACATGCGGCTTGGGGTAGTCACCATGGCATGTATAATGCTAAACTCTCCTCATATTTCTTCCACATGCCTGCATTGCTGTCTGTCTCCAGGGACATGTGATGAGTGCATCTTGGACTTTTTTTAAAAAAAGCTATGCATAGTTTTCAAAAAAAGCACATTCGAAATTGTGGTTCCATGCAGGAGGTGTAACAAACCAGCACAGTGACTGAGACTACACGATTCCCTGCACAGACCTGAACAAACGGTTGTATTTGAACAGACATTAGAAACATGCTTCAAACACAGCCTTGAGTTGCACAAAACTAGGATCAGCTACTTTGCCTACTGGCCACTGACTTAGGAGCCCAAGCGTAAATCTTATAACAACTCTCCATTAACTGAGTCTTCACATCGAGTGGTGACAGAAATGGAAAACTTGAAGTATTTTCTTTTGTTTTTATTATAACTCCAGCAGTGTACCTGGCACTGTACAATCAGTAGTTATAGACAGGTCCCTACCCCAAGGGGCTTACAATCTGAGACAAGGAAGAGGGGGCCAAGGAGTTCAGGAGAAAGAAGGATACATTTACGAGATTACAGGTGCATGTGCTTAACCTAGTTACAGGGAGGAGATTTTTATCATTCATGATGAGCCAGGGAAAGCCTGATGGAAGAGTTAGGTTTTCACAAGGGACGTGAAAGTTGGAGGAGAGGGAGCAGAACAGATGTATCCAGGGAAGGAGTTCCAGGCATGGGGGACAGCAAGAGAGAAGGGGTGAAGATGTTTAGAGGGACAGGGAAGTCGCAAGCAGGTATGGGTGGGGGCAGAGGATAAATGAAGCTCCCGGGAAGGAATGTTGCAAGATACAAGAGCAGAGAGAGATGGAGGAACAAGAGCCTTGAGTGTGAAGACCAAAAGCTTGTGTTGAATATGTTCCCATAGTGGGAGCCAGTGTAGGGCAGAGAGGAGGGGCTGAACGTGGTTAAAGCAACAGGCAAGGTGGATGACTTTGGCAGCAGAGCATTGAACGGAGATGAGGGAGGCGAGATCAGAGCGAGGGAGGCCAGTGAGGAGGAAGTTACAGTAGTCAAGGCGAGAGATGGAAGGGCATGGATTAGGTTTTTTGCAGTGACAACAGTAAAATAGGGCTGGGTTTTAGCAATATTATACAGAATGAAGCAGCAAGACCTGGCAGCAGCCTGGATCTGAGGCATAAATGAGAGCGAGTAGTCTAGGATGAATCCCAGGCTATGCTCCTGAGGGACAGGCTGGCTCAATGGAAAGTGAGAGGGAATGAGGAGGGGAACATTAGAGGGGGGGATGAGGAGTTCAGTCTTGCCCATATTAAGCTTGAGTTGGTGGTGACAGCATCCAGGCAGAGATGTCAGACAGCGATACGAGACTGGATGGAGGATGAGAGCATGGGAGTGGGGGGAGAGTTGCATATCAGCATACAGGTGATACTGGAAGCCATGGACTTCGTGTTTACCTAGAGAGAGAGTGTACAGGGAGAAGATAACAGGGACCAGGACAGAGCCTTGGGGAATTCGTGCGCAGAGGGGAAGCAACGTAGAGGAGGTACCCGCAAGAGAAACATTGAAGGATTGGTTCGAGAGATACGATGAGAATCCGTCGAAAACAGAGTCCTAGAACCCAAGGGAGCATAGTGAATGCAGGAGGTGGCCATGGTCAATGATGTTAAAGGCAGCAGAGAGATCGAGGAAGACAAGAACGAAGTAGGGGCACTTTGGCTAAGAGAAGGTCATTGGTAATTTTGTCGAGGGCAGTCTCAGTTGAGTGGAGAGAGTGGAAGCCTGATTGAACGGGGTCAAGGGAGGAATTTGAAGAGAGGAACACAAGACAGCATGTGTAGACTGCCTGCTCCAGGAGCTTGGAAGCGAAGGGTAGGAGCAAAATAAGGTGATAACTGGAGGGGTCAAGAGTGGCTGCTTTTTAAGAATGAGGGAGAGACAGTGGTGTGTGTGTGAAAGTCAATGGAAATGACCTAGTAGAGAGGGAGAGAATGATGATGTACAGCAGAGAAGGCACAGCGGTGGTGGCAATGAGGCACGAAGGGATAGGATCAATTTATTGTTAATCATAATAAATATGATTTAAAACCGTTCCTAAAATAGGCAGAACATATTCAGTTTATTTTGGGGGAAGGAATGATAAAAGGATACAAATCCAGTCTCTCTAAAAGGACTCCTTTTAACTTCACAGAAGGCTAGTCAAAATTTGAGAGGCTGATCTTCAAAGTCTGCGCTCAGTCTGAAACGTAGAGAATTCAAACTGTGTGGCTTTGACTTAACGAAGAACATCATTCTCCTGCAAATGTCTGAAGGATAGCTCTACTGCTGACAGTACTACCCAATTCCTTCATGGAATGCATAAAATGTAAACAAGCACAATCTGAAGTAAAGCAATAACATTCCTGATTTATTGTAGTCTGTTTCTGCATGCTTTAGAGAAGCTTCTGATTTTGTAACCTGTAGAGCATTTGGAAATATTAAAGTTTTGCATTCATCTATGTTTATCACATTGTCATTTTAGTATAATAATCTGGGTCGTTGGGCAGCAATTTTTGGTTAATGTGGATAGCTCTAGGTTAAGAGGAAACCAGCAAGGAAGTGAGGTATTTATTGGCTACTGTGCAAGTTGAAAGTTCAGAACTGGATGTCAAAGCTTAATGAATAAAGCTTTACTTTCTAAGAGCCTTGACATTTTCCTGTTGAGTCTAGGAAGGGAGATTGTGCACATTTTGTGTAGACACATTGTGCAGCAAAGTATATTAACCTTTGGATACCGAAGGAGCTGTGTGTGTATGAACTTACAAACAAGTAGCTGTTGGGTCAGGTTTCTGTGGATTTTTTCTATACAAATTATAGTTTTTAGTACAAATTTGTACACTACTGGACAAGGATTAACGTTATTCTTCCCTGTGATACGATGTGTGTACGATCATAAGGGCCCCGAGCCGAACACGGGTCTGCAATTTGCGGATTTCCTGCAGAATCTCCTGCCCTGTTTCTTTCAGCGCACAATTTCCAGCCTGCTCTGGGGAGACATGGGGCAGGAGATTGCGTAGGGGGAGGGGGATGAAGAAAGCCTCAGGGCATATAGGTTTTTCAAGTTCTGCAGTGGAATTTGTAGCTCCCCTGGTAATCATCATTGTAGAAATAGGCACTGAAGTGTTACAGATTTCCAAAGGTTATTGCTTGTGTTTGTAGTTGGCTCATCTGTACTGAGATAACTCGAGGGACACTCGGATTAAGTGTAATTTGTCTCAAATTCCTTGCCAGTATTTCTTTTTTTTTTCTTTTTTTTCTTGCCAGTATTTCTGATACCATCGTAGATGGTGAAAATGGAATTCAAACAGTGGAATTACTTTATTCATGTTCAATATTTGCAGTCCACTAACTTGTGCAATGAAAACAATTTGCAACTCAAGTGCTGCAGTGGAACTAGTTAAATTGATTATCCAAAAGGGAAACTAAACATTCTAGGTCAGTACAATTCAGTGTCTTTAGAAAAATCAAATAAACACTTTAATCGGGTCTTGGAAAAGCTAAATATTGACTCTAAGCTACCTAGCACTTTGGCATCCTGAAAACAATTAAACAGGCAAAGAAAAGAGCATAGTTTCTCTACTGTACCTAACAAAGGTGGTTATCTTTTACTGCTATTACAAAACTTGCCCATCAACTGTAATCTTTCTTTTAAGGTACTCAAAGCTTTCACCAAAGCACCCAGAATCCAACACTGCTGGAATGGATATCTTTGCCAAATTTTCTGCATTTATCAAGAATTCAAGACCGGAGACTAATGAAGGTAGGACATTCCTGATCTGTAATCTTCAGTGTCTGATTATTAAACTGGGTTTGGGGTACAACAGCAGAAGCTGTATGTTTCCATGGTTAGTATTGTATTTGGCCACCATAAGTGTACAGCTCCTTCACTTATTTGCTTTCTTTCTATAAGGTGAAAAAGGGATATTTTCCCTGAAAGGTTTTGTATTCCGTAAGATTGGGAAGTATGGTTTCAGATTAATTTGAACCGAACCAGAACAGCATGACAACAGACTTGTTACCATTTGGTTCTTAAAAATAAAATAATTACTGTGTATGTGCAAAATGACTGCTGGACCGTTTGTGCATATGTACCCATATCCAAAATGGTGACAACACTACCATCTCCATTTTGGGGAAAGGTCATGCATGTGCAGAATAGTCCAGACGTTTTGTGCATGCACAGTAACTTTTTAATTGTTTTAAATATGGATGTATAATGTGGATCCATAATTAAATTTGATATGCAATGGATAATTTATTGTTGGCCCTAGGCCGTTACAAATTCATTAAAGTTACGAATAAATAGTATCATAATAAAAGCAGAATACAAAATATCCAGTTAAATAATATAAAACAATATACATCAGCATTTATAAAAACAAAACCATTCAGGAAACAGATTAATAATGCCTTGCTCTTCTAGGAGCTTATGGCGACACACTTGGCCCCTGTATGGTATGATGAGTAATCATTAACCATAAACATAGTCATAAGAACCGTAAACCATAGTCATAAGAACAAATGAGCTGACACCAAATTAAACAGGTACATTTTCAATTACCATATAAATTACTCTTCCCTCTAACAACCTATGATTGTTACCGGAAATATAGGTTACAATAGAGATTACACCCTTAATTATTTAGTAATTTCGAGTCTCTGTTTAAAAAAAAAAAAAGGATACAAGCACAGTAGGCAACCACAGCTCTAGATCGAGGGGAGTCATGGCCATCAAGTAATTGATGCAACATGGTGTTCTCAAGGGACCCTTTAGTACTCACTTTAATAAAGGGACTGATGTATTTCCCGCTTAAGTTTTTATATTTTGGACAATAGAGTAGAATGTGTTCGTTGGTCTCAGGGGCTGCCATATCACAGTAGGGACATAGTCGCTCTGCGCTGGGGATTTTCCGGTATCTACCGTCCAAAATAGCTGACGGGAATACGTTAGTGCATCAACATTAAAGCTCTCCTCTGAGGACAATTCAGCCAGTTGATTATATATGCCGGAGGAGAAACCTTAGAGCTAATAAATCTACAGTCAGGCGTGATCTTTTGGGAGGACAAAGCAGAATTTTCAAACTGCAGTTCTTGGTCGTAGACTCTCCTCTTAATCAGTGATGTGGCTCCCCTAAGGCCTAATGGTCTTAACTTTTCCCTTGAGAAACCCAGTTTGCACAAATCCTGCTCGACAATTCCACACCAGTGGTCTTTTATATATTCGCTAGAGATAAGTGCCAAAAGAGAAATGGGGGCCAGGGGGAAAAGTTTTACTTTTAACCAGAATTTGAGGGTTGCTATTCGAGTCTGGGACCTGAGAGATCTTTTCCGCGCCTCTGCTCTCAGTATGACCTGAGGAACACACCTTGGGGTTAAATCTGATAACTATAGGGAAATGAGGGCGTGGGGGGGTGGGACCGAAACAAATTTTCATCCAAAGGACTACCCCTAGTATGTAAGCAACATCTCCGATGGGCCAGAAGTTGCTTTAATTTTATTCTACCTTAGGAAAGGCAAGTGGTGCCTAGAAACCTTTTGGGTACAATCAAACTAGACAAATTCTCTCTTTGGGCAAAGAGACATTGGACTCTCGGGAACTCTGCATTTTTAATACTTTCCTCAGCTCCAAATGTTTGTTTTTTATTGGAGTAACCCATGTCAGTTACTGCTCCTAACCATAAGGTTTGCTATATATTAGGGGTAGGACTTTTGGTTTTAACCAAAACAGCCCAAAATGGCTGCAAACGATCAAAAAATTGGGCCATGTTGGTTCCTGATTTCTGGAACCAAGACTGTTCCAAACTCCCTCCCAGCAGAGGCCCAGGTGGCCCTGGACTTTGCCTCTTTTTGACGTCAATGCAAGACCAGGCTGTTCCGCCAGGCCTTTGGCAAGGGACATGAGTGAGGGTGGGTTCTTATTTTTATGGGTGGGGTGTTTTTTCCTCCCGGATGTTTCATGTTTGTGGTTTGTGTATTTTTATATATTGTAAGCTGCCCTGAGGGGTGGGATATCAAATGTTTTAATAAAATAAATACAAATGTTCCCATTGAAGTCATTGGGAAAACTTCTCCTGCCCTTCAGTGGGAAGGGGATACCTTCCCCACCCCCATTCCCTGGGGTCCTCTCCTGGTCTGAGAGTGGGGAACCACCTCCCTAACATCCTCACCCCCTGGGGCCCAGCAGGGCCGGCCCCAGGCATGTGCCACATTTCCAACTGCACATGGCCCACAGCCAGCTGGGGCCCCGCACTTGCCTGGCTGGGTGGGAGGATGCAGTCAGCTTCTCCCCCAATATGTTCTTCTGCCTCCCCTCCCTGGCTCCGGTCCCCATCCCTCACCTGACTCTGTCTCCTAGTAGCGCTGCAGTGGGACACTGGGATGAACCGATCGGGCTATAAAACTGTTTCTTTACAAACAACTCCTCCCCATGTGAGTGATCAGAAGGTTGTTACCTTATAAAGAAGGTTCTTTGAGTTGGCTCCCAACGTTCTCACAACTGGATTGTGCATGCTCACCCTATTCAAATAATAAACCACATGATGGTCTTGAGCTCCTGTAGTATAAAAAGCACTCGCTCCCCCCCCCTTAGAATATCAGTTCCTTCCAACCCTTTCTAGGAATATAAGAAAATTCCATGCAGGGCTAGAAGGGTGGGTGTTGTGAGAATGTTAGGAGCCATCTCAAAGAACCTTATTTACAAGGCCGCAACCGTCTGTTCTTCTTCAAGTGGCTCCTCAGGCCGTTTTTACACGGCTCCTCCGGGTGAGGGAGTCTGTAGGCATCCTGGTGCATGGGTGGGGCGTGCACACGGCTGCACACGCATCCCCACTCATTCACACCCATGGAGTAACCGCCGTTTCCCCTGGTTGCTCCATGCGTGGGGGTGAGTGGGGATGCATATTAGGCAGGTGCGCACGCACCCCCACTCACCATGGGCTTGTATACTGCGTCGTTCACACAGGACTCACCCACCCATGAACACGCAGAAATCTGTGTGTTCATGGGTGGGAGAGGCCCGTGTAAAAAGGGCCACATTCTCACAGCTGTCTTACTTATATTACCTTAGGTAGAAATTTAAGATGTAAAGCAATATCTATTCTATCTTGGAAAATCTGCAAATATGTTTCTGAGATTGTTATGGCTGCTATTTCACTAACTCTTCTTAATGAAGTTATTGCTAACAGGAATACTCTTTAAACCCACACCCCATAACCAATTCATTTGCACCTCCCATATAATCAATTCACACTGCCCTGGGGGCACAAATGAAATGGTTATGGGGTGGGGGCAGCGTGAACTGATTATTATTATTTTTCTAGATTTTTACCCTGCCCCTCCTAAAAACAGCTCGGGGCGGCTCCATTATGGGGGCACTACTGAACTAGAGAGAGAGAGAGAAAAAAATATGTATCTTTTCCTGGCATAATGTGCTTAATAGGCTAGCTGCATTTGGGTGCCTTGTGTGTTTGATAGCAGCATCTCTGGACCGATTGCACTGTGTTCATGCACAAGGCACAGGCAGCACCAGCAGCAAGAAGCAACGGGCCCTGGAGTCTCACCTCTGTGCCTGCCTCACTGCCCGCCCAGCTGCCCCTGCAGTGGAACCACTCCTGGGAAGTGGTGGTAGATGCTCGGCTGGGGAGGTGCGGTGCGGTGCGGGGGGGGGGGGGAGCATTGGGAGGCCATGCTTGTCTATGGCAGCTCAGAGGGGTGGAGAATGGAAATCCTATCTGTCTAGAGGGAGTGAATGCTATGTAAATTTACACGTTTGCATAATTAGGTGGGGGCTAATTATGCAAATTAGGCCCCGCACCAAGACTTCGCACATGGCCTCTCAAATCCTGGGGCTGGCCCTGGGGCCCAGCTTTACCTCTGCTCCCTTGGGCCCTGCACTTACCGCTGCCTGTGTGGGTCCAGAGGATGGGAGTGAGGAGGGGTTGCCAGTGGCCAGACCGCCTCTGCTGCTGGGTTTTGGCGGGAGCTGACTTTGCTGCCAGGCCGTGGGGCCTTTTCGGCTGTGAGGTGGCAGAGAAGGCCTGGCCGCCTGGCAGCAGAGCAGGCTCCCACCACCATCCAGTAGCAGAGGAGGCTCGGCCACCCGGCAATGAATCCCATTCCATAGCTGGGCCTTCTCTGCTGACAGGTTGTGGTGCCAGGCAGCGGTGGAGGCCTCTTCTTTTTTCTTGGTCTGCTGCTGGTCGTGGTGCAGGGTTAGGAAATGCTACCGGAGCTCCCCACTCTGACAGCGCGCACACGAAAAATGGCTGCAAGGCCACTTTGCGCATGTGCAACCCTTTTCCAAAATGGCATAGCTGGTGCCATTTTGGAAAAGGGTTCACATGCACCAAATGGCTTCAGCAGGCCATTTTGTGCATGTGTGCTGCCGGAGCAGGGAGCTCCGGTAGCATTTTCTGCACCCAGACCAGCGATGGACAAAGAGAAGGCCACCACCATTGCAGCTCTGCCACCTGGCAGGGGGGAGGGCCCAGCCACAGGTGGCCGGTCCTACTCCCCTGCCAGGTTGCAGAGCCGACTGTGCTGCCGGGTGGCCAGGTCTTCCCTGCCGTCTACCGTCCCTCAACAGAAAAGGCCTGGCGGTCTGGCAGTGGAGCCAGCTCCTGCCACCACCCAGCAGCAGAGGAGTTCCAGCCACTAGCAGCAGAGCCAACGGCCCCTCCCCACCCCCGTTCTCCGGACCTGGACTGATAGTGGTAAGTGCAGGGTCCAAGAGGCGGGGAAGTGGTAAAGTTGGACCTCGGCACAGGGGTGTGTATGTTAGGGACATGGATCCCACACCCTCCAAGGCTGTGAGTGTGCCCTGGTGAATGGGCTTGGTGAGGATTAGGGACGGCCTGTCCTGGGTTTTCTTTCTGTGTTGGACTCCTGTGTTTCAGTCCTCAGCTCTCTTTCCCATTGAAGTCAATGGAAAGATTTCCCATTGAAGTCCAGTTCACATGAGCATGCCAAATCTGCTAAAAATATACCAGGAAAATTGGGAATTTTCCAGAGAGAGAGAACTGAAATCGAGCCACTTAGTGAAAATCAGGGATCCAAAACAAACCTAGAACTGAAATTAGGCCCTCTGTCCCATCCCTACTATATATGCTACTGACCTGTTACCATGTCAGCTTAAACCTCTGTTTCATTCTTTCCAGTTCATGTTCCCTTAATTGAGCAGCTTGAAGAGGAAGGGCAAGTTCCCACAAGGACCTGTTTAGAGGCAGCTGCCTCTTAAGTTCTGGAGGTTAAAATGAGGATTAAGTTGGGGTAATAACTGAGGGAGGTAGACTCCTGTTCCAGGGGGCCATGGTGTTGTGCACTGCTGAGAGGAATTTTCCCTTGTTTACATTCCTCCTTTCAGTCCTCTGCTGTCCTAGCAACTCTCAGTATTTCCTCCTTTGTCTCTTCTTGCTCAGCATCTGTCTTCCTAACTGCTGCTTTTTCTAGCCTTCCTTTCCACAAGTTCCAAAGGAGGGAGATCAGATGATGGATTTAGTCCAGAGCTTGTTGGGGAGGAACTATTTCTCCCCTGACTCCCCTTGTTATGTGACAATGGAGGCCGAGAGGTAGTCTCTCTAGAGGAACTCCTCCATGGTATATTCTTTTAGCAGTTTTGGTATACTCATGTGAACTTGCCCTCAAACAGACAAGCAAGTTGTTTTGTTTGTTTGCTGACTGTAAATCTGAAGTTCTTTTCATCAGAATCTGCCGCTGCGTGAGAAAGCAGGTTCCTTCTTTCAGTCTTCTAGGCCAGATCTCTGAACCAAGAATTTCCAGTTCTCTGTAGCCTCCCTGTATTCACATGACACACATCTGGAAACTGGGTATCATTTTAAGGCTTAAAATATCAGTCTTGTTTCCCCAATTTTAAAGTTGTAGTAACTTTAAAAAAATACTTCTTGTCTTAAAGTTGCTTGTTTCATCCTCGCTTATCTATGGACCAGTCTTTCCTAGCACTGGCTATGATCTGAATCCATCATTGACAACTGGGATCATTCCAAGTTGGTATCCTGTCATTCAAAGACCTTTTGCTTCCTTTGTATCAGCTGTTTAATTTAAGACACAGTGAATCAACACTTACCATGTGTGTTCTATAGCTATGGGGAGAGGACCTTGGTGGGATATTTTTTTTAGGTGAACACTGCAAAAAAGCAATGATCCAGTGAGCAAATAAAATGCAAAAAACTGACCATGTTTAAAAAAGGACAAGAAATTAAGCTTGTTAAGTAAACATTTTCCTACACTTCCTAACAGTCCTTATGCTACTGTGTTAATGAGCAGATGTCTGTGATAGCTGTTTACACTTTTTCCTTACTTAGTACAGCAAATGTACTAGTATTATCTGGTCCACGGTTACTGCCATCAGAGATGATTTACATACATTTATAAGGATGTTTTTCTACCTTCATGAAATAAGAGAACTTAATTTCTGAGGCTGTTTTCTAACATATGCTGGCTCTTCTCACTAGGATCGCCATCCAGAGTGTTCATGAATCATATAGTAAAAACCTCATTAAAATGGAACTGTCAAAGATCACTATTCAAGGTTTATTAAGGGCATCAGCCATTGCTATAGCCCAAGAAACACAAAACAAACCGCGAACCATATATGTCAAAGATCAGTCTTGTTGATAAGGATGTCTATGGATGGAGACCACATTTGGAGTGTGCCTATTAGACAAGTTAATTTATAGAAACTGTTTCTTCTTGGCCAGAAAAGCCATCTGGTCACCAGACAACTTTTATCTAGAAGGAATATTTACCACAGTCATTAAATAACTTCTTAGTCCTGTGCTTCTCCACATTGATACTGGCAGAAATATCTGCCCTCACTAACCTTAAAATGACACAACAGTAGGGTTGCTTGGTTCACAACATGTAGACCTTAGATTAAATTACTTATTGGTAAATAAGAACCCCCAGTTGCCAAGCAACCTTTTGCCGCAGGGACCTATTAGAGCAACTCTGTTCAAGAAAACAATATTTAGAACAATTCTGCTCTGTGGTGCATTTCCCTGATGGATTTCTTTTTCTTCTAGGTCACAGTATTCACTTTTTTTCATTTGTTAGCTCTTTTGCGAAGGAAGGAAAGGATTTTTTTTAGAGCAGCACATCTCAAGCTGTGGGTTATGATGACCTAAAATTGGGTTGCCAGAATATGTCAAAAGAACTGTGAACAGACGTTGAAATTGTATGCATTTTGTGGATTTTAAATAAATGTAATGCCATTAGTGCTTCATGGTTACTGATCTGTGATATGCCATCAAGGCTTGTGAATGGGTCCAGAGTACAAAGAATATAACCACTCTGCTAGTATTTCTATGTTCAGGTGGCAGCCCCGGAGGTTGTCTACCACCATCTTTGAGCCAGAAATCCATTTAATTGTTTACTGCTTTATAAAGGGTGAAGCATGCTCAGACACCTATGTGTTTCCTAAAATATTTATATACTTTTATTTATTTAAATATACAGTAAACAAGAATATGGTACATCTACAGAGGGAATTCTGCCTGGACAATACCGTGCTGTGTCTGCACTAATTCAAAATATATTTGTGGCTTCTTAAAATGCCAGTAAAACTTATTTCTGCTTTGGCAAGGATATTTATTTATATTTATTTATAAAATCATTTGCTACCCCACCCCTTCTGCTCCAAGCAGCCCAGGCTGGCTTACAACACCAAAACATATAAAACCAGTAAAAACAATACAATAAATAAGAGAAGGCACAGAACCAACCCCATCCTATCTCCCTCGCCAAAAGCCAGATGGAACAGCCAGATTTTACACATACAATGGAAGGAGGGGAGATCTGGGGCTACCCGGGCCTCCACCGGGAGGGAGTTCCATGGCCTAGGTGTGGCCACCGAGAATGCCCTCCCCATAGTGGCTCCCAGGGTCACACAGGGGACCTCAAGAAGAGCGCTCCCAGCGGACTGCAGAGGCCGCTCCGGAGTGTGGAGAGCGAGGCTGTCCCGCAGGTAAATCGGGCCAAGACTATAGGGCTTTATAGGTCAAAACCAATACTTTGAATCGGGCCCGGAAGTCTATAGGCAGCCAGTGCAGAGCCCGGAGCACCTCACCACAGCCCGCACCTGGGAATCCAGGTGGAGTTGCAGATCAAGAAGCACGCCCAGACTACAGACCTGGGATACTAGTAGAGGACGGATCCGGTCAATGATGGGAGCCGCCACATCCACCACCCTCCCCGCCACCATCATCTTGTTGGGATTCAACTTCAGTGGGCTTGCCTTCGTCCAATCCCCAACAGCCGCCAGACATCAGGTAAGCACCGCATCTGGGTCAGATGAAAATGAGGTAGATTTGGATGTCAGCATATTGATGACACTACACCCCATGCCGTTTTAGGACCTCATCAAGTGGCTGCATATACACGTTGAACAAGAGCAGGGAAAGAATAGAACCTTGTGGGACACCACACGTGAGGTCCTGTGGAGATGAAGAACAATCCCCAAGCACCACATGCTGAGTCCTCCTGGCTAGAAAAGAGCTGAACCAGTCAAGGACACTCCAGCTTTAACCCGCAAGCGAGTCGCCAACATCTCATGGTCAACGGTATCGAAAGCAGCTGACCGACCTAACAAAATTAGCAGGGTCCATTGACCCTGATCTAAATCACAACGAAAGTTGTCGACCAAGGCCACAAGCGCAGTCTTCATGCCATAGCCCAGACGAAAACCAGACTGAGAGCGATCCAGATAACTAGTACACTCTAGGTGCCCCTGCAGCTGGTGGGCCACCACCCGCTCAATAAACTTCCCTAAAAAGGGAAGGTTAGAGACCGGTCGATAACTGGAGAGGGAATCAATGTCAAGTGAAGGTTTTTTGAACAGACCCCTCACCACTGCCTCTTTGAGGCAACCCGGCACTTTGCCCTCCCAAAGGGAGGCATTGATCACCCCTGGCAGCAGTGGTTCCACCGGCTCCCGACTGGTCTTAACCAGCCAGGACAGGCATGGGTCAAGTTCACAGAAGGTGGCCCTAAAAGTCCCAAGGACATCGCCTGCCCTGGCAGACTACACCGACTGAAATTGATCCCACAAAACCCGACAAGGTGGGGTTTCCACAACTTCTGGTTCACCCACTGCAATAAATGCGGTGTTGAGGTTGTGGTGAATCGGAGTGATTTTCTCTGCAAAATAATCACCAAACATGTCATAGTGAGCATTAGATAACTCCGATTCCAGGCAGAGGCCCAACCAACCCCTCACCACCTGGAAAAACTCCGCTGGATGAGATTTTGCAGAGGTTATACGGGCAGGAAAATACTTACAGCTACAGCATAGGCACGTAAACTGGCTCTATGTTGCAATCGGTTGGCTTCAGGACATGGATGGCGCCACCATTGCTCCAGCCCCCTTCCCTCCCGCTTCAGCAGCCTCAGGTCCCCTGTAAGCCACGGAGGCCTGAGGAGCCGCCACTGAGGGAGCAGAAGCTGATGGCCTCTTGACAGCAGTGTGTTTCATAAAACCACGAGGTCATCGAGTGGGCGGTCGTGAAGTTCAGAGGGTAACTCCCCAAGAGCTTTCCAGAACCTCTCGGGGTGAACCATCCAAATCTGTTTTACACCCTCCCTGGGGGCAGACATGCACCAGGAGATGTGCTCGCAGGAGGTAATAATCCGTCCATGATAAGGGTTCTACTAACACCTCCCCATCAACAAATCCCCAGCCTCAAGGCCGGTGCAAAAATCAGGTCCAGGGTATGCCCCCTTCCCCCCCCCAATCATGCGTTGGGCCGCTGATAATTTGGGACAGGCCCACGCTCTGTACCACCGAGACTGGCGTCAGCATGTATGTTGAAGTCCCCGAAGACTGTGTTCGTGGAGTGCAACACATCAGACACCAGCTCCACAAGAGTAAGTAGGGATGCTGCCGTACAGGTAGGTGCACAGTATATTAGCAGCACCCCCAATCTGTCCTCCGCCAAATCAAACACAAGATGGAGGCCCCCTACCCCTGATATGGTCTGCACCAGATACCTCCTGACCACAGATCTTTAAAAATAATGGCTACATGCCCCCCCCACCCCGGTCCCTCCAACCGAAGCTCACGCTGCATAGAGTACCTGACTGGCATAAGGTAATCCAAAATAGGCCCTGTCTCATTGTCCAGCCAGGTCAAATCTGTGACCCTTCTTTCTACACCAAGTGAAACAGCATCATAAATAAGTAAATCAGGCTTCTAAAACTGATTTTGACTGGGTCCCATTTAAGGATTCATCCCTGCTTTAGTTTTAATATGTGAACTTTGTTCAGGCTTGAAACTTGCCTGCAAAAACATAATTTAAGAGTAGCAGGGGAGGTTTTATTTGATATTTAACTATAACAATTACCTTAATATGTAATAGCAAATTCCACTGATTTCCAGCCTCCCCCATCCTTACTTTGTAAACTGCACTGGTGGTGGGATTGAGTTGTAAATTTCATATTAGAGCTTCCACAAAATCCAGGATGTTCAATATCTGGGTTTTGATTTGGGATAGCACGCATTTTTGGTAGAGAAAAATTATGTCATACATTTCAGCTTGAAGACATTTAGCTTTGAAGACATCTGATTAATTCCAAAACTTTGAGATATTCTAGCCATTAGTGGGCAAATCCTGTTGCTTTTGTAAAACCTGGAAAATGACTCTTGTAGGTTATTTGTATTTTGAACTGTCAAAAGGCCACAGATGGGAAACTTACTATGTAGACAGTATCACAAAACCATACACAATTCCTGTGTGAGGCAACAGGATGTGTTCTTAGTCTTCCTTGCTACAGAATAAGAAGTGAAGTGATTGTGTAGACAAATACCATGTAGACAGTGGTGTTTACCATGGGCTCAATCGCCCACATGCCACCCAAACAGTGTGTGCACATCTCTCTCTCTCGCGTCCGTGCAGGCTGGACTATGCAAGTAAAATTCTCCAAACTCTAACACCTTTCTGTGGCATTTCACATTGGGAAAACAGTTTGTTGAACATGACACTTTCGTAATGATGTCCTCATTGTATGGTCTCTGCTGCCATCTGCTGTCTTGCATTAATTCTCTTCAGGCATGAACACAGTACATTTAAATACCACCAAGGTTATGACAAAGCGAGTAAAAACAACAAAAGCTAAGGTGAAACTTGTGCTGGGGCTGACCTTTGTTCTGTTGGGCCTAGTTAGAACAGAGGCTTGATACATGGTGTCTTATGCAGGAACCCATGTTCTGTGTTTTCCCCATTGGCAATGGAAAAAAATGCAATGAACAGGGGTCCCTGGACTAGGGTGAGATTGTTGTGGTAGCTGTAGCACAGGGTATTGAAATCTCTTTTGGTGTCTTGGGGTCTGCCAAAATTAACAATGTGAGGTTAAGCCCTTGTCCACACAGCCAGAGGTGAGACAATAAATAACCACTTGAGTCTCTAAACTTAAGCTTACATTCCCATGAATGAGAGGGGTTTCAGTAAGACCAGAGGGCAGTCATTATTTAAGTGTGGATATTTGTATGGACAGGCGCTGTTAACGTGCCGTGCTTCTCTGAACAAATGGCAGGGTGGGGCTGCAGCTCCACAGCTATATCTATAAACTGACCCCATGGTACGTTAGGGTTAACCTGTTACCTTGTTTTGTTTTTATTTTATTTTACTATTTTTCTATCCCGCCCTCTCCTGCTCAAGAGCAGCTTGGGGTGGCTTACAAAACACATCAACAATAAAAACACACACAAAATATCATTAAAAACATTTTAAAAGATAAGAACTAAAAGGGCAGAATTCCCCCTCCCCAACTCACCCCACCCCACCCGTCTCCCTCTCTAAAGGCCTGGCGGAACAGCCAGGTCTTACAAGAGGGGAGGTCCAGGGCCTGGTGAGCTTCCATCAGGAGGGAGTTCCACAGCCTGGGAACAGGCACCAAGAACGCCCTCCCCCATGGTCGCCACCCGGGGGACTTCGAGTCAGGCATCCCCGGCCGACCGCAGGGGCCGTAATACAATCCAGGGCCTGAGGCAGTCCCACAGGTAAGCAGGGCCCAGGCCATTTAGGGTTTTATAGGTCATTACCAGCACCTTGAATTGGACCTGGAAGATAATAGGCAGCCAGTGCGGAGAACGGAGCACCGGTGTAATGTGCTCACCGCGACCCATCCCCGTTAAGAGACGGGCCGCCGCATTCTGCACCAGCTGCAACCTCTGGACCATCCCCAAGGGCAGCCCCACATAGAGTGCGTTACAGTAGTCTAGTCTAGAGGTGATAAAGGCATGGATGATGGTGTCCCGATCCAAGTCCGAAGCATACGGCCGCAGCTGTCGTACCAAATGTAATTGGCGAAATGCTCCCCTCGCCACAGCCTCCACCTGGAGATCCATGTGGAGCTGTGAATCGCGGAGCAACCCAAGACTACAGACCTGTGCCTTAGGGGAGCAGACCCCATTGATGATGGGGACCACCACCACCCAAGCCCTACCCACCAACATAATCTCCATCTTGTCAGGATTCAACTTCAGACAGCTCACCCTCATTCAGTCCCCCACAGCTGCCAGGCACTGGGTGAGCACCAAGACTGCCTATTCTGGGTCTGTAGAAAAAGAGAGGTAGAGTTGTGTCATCGGTGTACTGATGACAACGCATGCCAAACCCTCTCACGACCTCGCCCAAAGGCTGCATATACACATTGAACAGGAGGGGGGACAGAAGAGAACCCTGTGGGACTCCACATGTGAGGTCCCGGGGAGATGAAGTATATTCCCCAAGAATCACATGCCAAGTTCTCCTGGCCAGGAACAAGCAAAACCATTCAAGAACAATTCCACCCAGCCCGATCCAGTCCCACAGCCAAGCCACCAACATCTCGTGGTCAACAGTATCAAATGCAGCCGACAGATCTAATAGAATTAAAATAGATCTGTCCCAGTCTTATTCACGGCGTAGGTCATCAACCAAAGCCACAAGCACAGTCCATGCCAAACGCAGGGCGAAAACCAGACTGCGAGGGATCAAGGAAACTGACCTGATCTAGATGCCCCTGAAGCTGCCGAGCCACTACCCATTCAATAACCTTCCCTAAAAAGGGAAGGTTAGAGATTGGCCAATAGCTGGCCGGGGAGTCAATGTCAAGAAATTTTTTTTTGGTAGAGGCCAGACCCCCCCCTCTTGAGGAAGCCCAGCACTCTGCCCTCCCTGAGGGAGACATTGATCATTCCCTGTCTCTTATACACATCTAGATGTGTATAAGAGACAGCCTTGAGACATTCCAGCACCCTGCCCTCCCTGAGGGAGACATTGACAACCCCCGCCAGCAGTGGCCCTAACGTCTCCCGGCAGGCCTTGACCATCCAGGACAGGCACGGATCTAATTCACAACAGCTAGCACTTACAGCCCCAAGGACATCAGTCACATCAGCGGGTGACACCCACTGAAATTGATCCCATGAAATCGGACAAGGCAGGTCCTCCATCACCTCAGGTTCACCTACTGTTATAAGTGCAGCATTGAAGTCGCAGTGAATCTGAGCGATTTTATCCACAAAAAAGTCAACAAATATGTCACAGTGGGCACTGGAAGATTCCAGTTCCAGGCGGAAAGAGCTTGGACTGACCAGCCACTGCACCACCCGGAACAGCTCCGCTGGACGTGACTTTATGGATGCTATGAGGGCACAAAGAACTCTTCTTTTTTTTTTCTCTTTGCTGTCCGGACCGTCGCAGCATAAGCTTTTGAACTAGCTTTATGTTGCAATCAGTTGGTTTCAGCATGACTCCGGCACCACCGTGGCTCCAACCGCCATCCTTCCTGCTTCATCCGGCACAGGTCCTCTGTAATCCAAGGGGACCTGCGTCGTCGGCATTCTGGAAACCTGACGCCTGGCAGCCGTTCGGTCAATGGCCTCGTCAACAAGCTGTTCCAGAAGACATCTAGGTCATCGAGCGAGCGGTCATCGAGATCAGCAGGCAATTCCCCATGGGCATTCTGGAACCTCTCTGGTTCCATAAGTCTCTGGGAGCTGACCAACCGAACTGGTCCTACATCTCTCTGGGGGGCAGACATGTACCAGGAGATTGGTCTGGAGGAGATAATGATCCGTCCATGACAATGGTATAGTTGATACATCCCCCACCACCTGATCCCCCACCTCAAGGCCAGTGCAGAATATTAGGTCAAGGGTATGTTCTCCATCATGCGTCGGGCCCACAACCCTCTGAGACAGTCCCATGGTTGTCATGGTGGCCATGAACTCATGCTCTGCTCCCCCAAGGTCGGTGTCAGCGTGAATGTTAAAATCCCCCAGGACTAAGGTCTTTGGAGACTGCAAGACCCTCTTTGACACCAACTCAGCTAGGGCGTGTAGGGATGCTGCCATACAGGTAGGTGTGCGGTATATGAGCAGCAGCCACAATCTGTCTCCAGCCAAATCAATCACCAGATGGATCCCCTCCATGCCCAAAATAGTTGGCACTGGATACCTCCTCACAGACCAGGTATCCTTAAAAATAGCGGCTACACCGCCTCCCAGCCCCTCTGGCTTAGGCTGGTGCTGTACAGAGTACCCAGCTGGAACAAGGTCAGCCAAACTTGGCCCTGATTCAGTGTCCAGCCAGGTCTCTGTAATACACACGAGGTCAGCTGATTGATCCAGGATCAACTCCCGGATCGCTGAAGATTTATTACCAACTGACCTTGCATTTATCAGTAGCAGTCTCGGACCAGGACACCCCCCCCCCCCNTCCCGCCTCATTGGTATTACCTGCCTCCCAGGAGGACCATAGTTGCCCTAGCCCATCATGACTGCAGGACCCCCTCCAGTGGCTGTCCTGCCTGGCCCCCAAGGGAGGCCCCCCTCGCCCATCCCCTATATCCCCCTCACAGGGGAGCCAACCCCCCCCAATCGGGTCACAACCCCCCTCACACTGGGAGAACAGTCCTGACCCTCCGAGCCATAGCCCCTCCACCCACCAATCCAACCCCTCTCCCCTTTCGCTTTCTTGACTACCAGAAATGATGCCTGCATAATTGCCTCTTTAACCTGAATAGTAATAGGATTTCGTATGAAGTCCATTGTCTTAAAATAGGATTCTGTAGACCACTTGACATACAATTTTTTACCTTGCCTACTTCTAAAGGGCATTACAGATTTATTTAAAGTGCACACCATCGTGTTCTTCACATTCAGTATGAAGGGGCAGTGGTTACTTTCTGGCCTAGCTTTGACCTTTAAGATCCATAAAATTATTATAATGGAGACTGATGAAATAATCTTACACTGGCTCCTGCCAGAGTATTAAATCTATGTTCTCCAAATGTATCATCTTCCATTCTACCATTACAAATAATCGTATTATACTTATCAAGGATCTCCAACAGGTGGATACCTGCTTTATTTTCTGCTAAGTCTTTGGAGACTCTCATTGAAATTCCTACTGAAGTCAACAGACTTACCTCCTCTTCTGCTTACATCATACCTTTCCTGGCATTGAAGTCACCTAGCAAAATATATAACTTCTTAACAGACAGGTCCTCTAATGAACCCAGCATTGTCCAGCTGCAGCCAAACATCATCTTTATAACAGGGAGATGACTCTGGTGGAATATACACATTAATAATCAAAAACTAGGCGAGTTGTGGGCAGGTCCATTTAACCAGCATAGCATTTTTCAAATTCAATTGCATTAATTTGCAGAATCCTACAAGAGAGGGAGACACAAAAACTGCCAAACCATCCACAGGACGCCGTTTGTGTTTTATTCTTTGACCCTCCCAAAGCAAAAACTTGATAACTGCCTCCAACAACTTCAGTTCATCATCTAGTAACCACGTCTCCTGGAAGCACAGAATATCATACCCCTTTAGGAAAGTCATCCAATCTTTATCACCCATCTTATTTTTAAATCCCTCTATATTCCACGAAAGAAGGGATACTAAAGGGGACTCCTTCTTTATTTGTTATGAATTCGCTAATCCTTCGAACTCAACCACTTGTCTGAGAGTACACTACTAAACCTACTCCTCCCCTCCAATGTTGCTAATAAAGGGCTTGTCTTTCTCACTAGACAGATGGCATCTCCTGTACAACTTCCACTGGCACTTCGACCAAGTAGTTTTCTAAACCAGGGCCAGGGGAAAACCCCGTATCCGGTGAGCCTACCTCATCATAAATCCACCAGTTGTTTACTGTTGTTAATCTGAAGGATTAAATACTCTAATATTTCCACAAAAGGAGTGGCTGTTGCTCAGCCTCCATTTGTATCCTCTCAATATCTGCACTGTTCACTTCTGGAGTCCTAGAGGATAGTATGCTAGAATGACTAATTGAATGAGAAGACTGATGCATAAACCCTGTCTGTATCTCCTCAGCATCTGTACCATTTGCCCTAGGGCTCATGGGTGGGGACTTATTTTTAGATGGAAGAGTGGGTATATGTTTTTCTAAGGACTGCAAAATTGCCCTAGCCAGAGAGTTCTCTACTTGCTGTAGAAAGAACCCTGAAAATTTCAGTGCCCTCCTAGCTCTCCAGATAATAGATACCACCTTCCAGTTGGCAAAAGTAACCTTCCACCTCAAAAAGAATTTCTTATCCTGTAAAGGCCTCACATTCACAATCAAGTCGGGATTCAAGTCCATATTCATATGTCGTCCCACCAGCTCTCTGAGATCGGTAATTTTGCATTAAAAGTTTATCTGGTATAAAATGCTTTTGTTATCTTCTACAATTGAATATTAAGACTGGGGCCCATTTCATCTTTGTTTCCTGTGGCCAGACTCTACAATTTAAGTCTTGCTTTGCAGGTCTCAATATCCCTTCTTGTATCGGGTTGGTTGTGAGAAAATTCACAATTATACCTTTGTCCCCTCGCTCAAGGGACTCGCTTTCAGTTCTACAATGGCAGAAGCTACGTTTCACAGGCCTATCACTGGGATATAAATACGATTCCTTTAATCACTGTTCCAGATCTCAATCTGTGTACAGTTATCCCTCATTAGACCAGATGTCTGTGTAGCCATATTAACATAGTTGTTCGTATCAGTTTCTAGTTTTACTACTCCTCCAACTCCCTTAGAGAACTCAAGCCACAATCCCCACCCCACCCCCCACTAATAATTTTGACTGGAACATAAGATCAGCTGTTAACTCCATCTTAGTTTCTAAACTTTTAAATCCTGTAGTACAAGTATTTTCACACCATTCTTTATATTCGCCAAACTCTTTGACCAACTTTCTAACTAGTCTTTCTAAATACAACAGTTGGGTAGACCCATTGGATAAGGTGCTCTCACCCTTGGAAGAATCCAATGGTGAATGCATAAAAGGCCTCTCCACTTGTGCCACAGAGCCAACATCCAAGGTGTTTAAACTATCCACAGTAGGAGACTAAAAATGTGTGAGCTTCAGTTGAGTCAGGTTGGAACCGTTATTGACTGTAGAAGTCAGTGCATCATTTATTTTCTTATCTAAAAAGGAATCTGGAAAATTGGAGAGAGTTTGAGAATGCAACTCCATACTCATTGAGAGTCAAATGATCAATTCTCTAAAACCAGCAATAGACTCTTCTAGCCCAGTTCCAACTTAATCACACTCAAAACCAGCACTCATGTGCACATAACCCTCAGTCAC
Organism: Sphenodon punctatus; assembly: GCA_003113815.1. Taxonomy (NCBI): domain Eukaryota; kingdom Metazoa; phylum Chordata; class Lepidosauria; order Sphenodontia; family Sphenodontidae; genus Sphenodon; species Sphenodon punctatus. The sequence goes on along the minus strand of QEPC01002422.1, from coordinate 746,369 downwards.
ATAACCTACGGTGCGTACTTATCAGTCACTACACCCCACGTAAAGCAGGCTGCCGGCTGAAACAAGAGCCCTCAGGGTGGAAGCTCTAAGCTCCCTCCTTGTGGTCACTTCAAAGTGACCCCAGAAATGCAGAAAACTTCAGTCCAAGTAAGGGAGTTACAACAGCAGTAGGCTCAAGCAGAAATCTTCACTGGCTGCCACCCCCACATCCGCCCGCCAATGACTCTGCACTGGGTGGCACCTCCCTCTAATAGTGATTACCTGGAGGGGGGAGACAAACACAGGGATGTCACTCAAAGGTCTAGGCAGCCCCTCTGCAGCAAAACAGGATCCCCCAGCCAAGCCCTCTGCCTACCCTCTGTCCGGATGCAGCAGACTACAGCTGGGACTGTGTTGGAGCAGATGAGGGGCGGGGGGGAGCAGCCATAGGGTTTGTTGTAGGACGGGGGAGATATGGTCATGGGGGGGGGGCGATTGTATTGGATGACCTGGGGGACCGAGGTGTTGGGTGCCTGTCCCCAGGGTCAGCCCCCCTCAGGTGTGGGAATGGTTTAAGGTCTCTTGGGCCAGTGGTGCTGTTGAATGCGAAGTCTGTAGTCAATAAGACATCAGTGATATGGGATACGATTGTGGATCGGCTGCAGACCTCACATGTTTCACGGAGACCTGACTGGATGGAGAGGCAGGTTCGATTCTGGCAGATCTTGTTCTGGCTGGGTATTCCGTGCAACACCAGCCCCGGCTTGGGGGACAGGGCTGGTGTACCTGTGGTTTTTAAGGAGTTTTGGACTGCTAGGAGGTATCCGGTACAGTTAATCCCAGGTATCGAGGCCCTTCACCTTGTGTTTGAGTTGGCCAGGGATAGAATTGTCGTGCTGCTGGTGTACTGTGCTACTTCCTGACCAGCAGCATCCCTTTCTGCTCTAGCGGAGCTGGTGTTGGGGGTGGTGTTGCGCTCCCCAAGGACTGTGAACTCACACCGGCACTGGCTTTGTGGGAGCAGAGCGTGAGTTCATGGCAACCATGGGCCTGTCCCAGATGGTTAGTGGCCCTACACATGTGGGCGGGGAAGCATGTGCTCGACCTGGTGTTCTGTTCTGGCCTTGAGGCTGGTGATCCGGTAGTGAGGAAAGTAAGTTCTATGCCCTTGTCACGGATGGATCATTACTTCCTGGAGACCAGGCTCCTAGCACATGGCAGCCCTCAGAAAGAGGCAGGACCTATTAGGTGGGTCTGCCCCCAGAGGCTGATGGAACCACAGCGGTTCCAGGAAGCCCTGGGGGAGGTGTCCTTAGACCTTGAAGACTGCTCAGTTGATGACCTTGTTGTAGCTTGGAACACCTTGCTGGGTGAGGTAATTGATTGGGTACCTCCGAGGTATTCGCTCTCGCTGCTTCATCACCGTAGAGCTCCTCGGTTTACTGAGGAGCTGTGGTGTCTGAAGTGGGAAGGGCGGCGGTTAGAGCAATGCTGGCACTGCTCTCGTGTTGAATTTGATCAGCTGCAGCATCAGACCCATTTGCGATCCTATGCTGTGGCCGTGAAGACAGCAAAGAAGGAATTCTTTGCCGCCGTCATAGCTGCTGTGAAGTCGTGTCCAGCGGAACTTTACCGGGTGGTGAGGGGGCTAGTCAGTCCAGCCTCCCTCTGCCTGGAGGGGGAGGTTTTCCAAGGGCGCTGTGAGGAATTTGTAAACTACTTCGCAGATAAGATCACTCAAATCCAGCACGATTTCACGGCCGGGATTGATGCAGAAGGAGGAGAGCCAAGGGTTATGGATGCCCCGCCGGGTCCATCTTTATGGGATCAGTTTTAGGAAGTGATGCTGGCCAATGCTGAGGGGGTTCTGGGTTCTATTAAGGCCGCCTTTTGTGAATTAGATCCTTGCCCATCCTGGTTGGTGAAAGCCTCCAGGGAGACTTTTGGACTGGTGCTAGCAGGAGTGATCAGTGACTCCCTTTTGGAGGGCAGGGTACCAGACTGTCTCAAGGAGGCAGTAGTGTGGCCCTTGCTCAAAAAATCATCATTGGATGTTGGCTTTCTCACTAGCTACCAGTCTGTCTCTAACCTTCCCTTTTTAGGGAAGGTTATTGAATGGGTGGTGGCCCAGCAACTTCAGGACCATCTAGATAGCATTGGCTTTCTGGGCCCTTTTCAATCAGGATTTCGTCCAGGATATGGCACTGAGACTGTGTTGGTGGCCTTGGTAGACGACCTCCGCCGAGAGATGGATTTAGGACATTCAACATTTTTGGTCCTATTGGATCTCTCGGCAGCATTTGATGCGGTGGACCATGGGTTGCTTTTGAGACTGTTGCGGACCCTGGTGGGGGTGGGTGGCACTGTCTTAGGATGGTTCCTCTTGGGGATAAGCCAGCAGGTGGTGCTGGGGGAAGTAACCTCTAGCCCTAGGATCTCGCTTGTGGTGTACCGCAAGGTTCAATCCTGTCTCCATTGTTGTTTAACATCTATTTGCTAGGGTTGGGAATTTAGGTTCCCCCGATATCCAAAACTGTTGGTATTTTGCTGTACCGGCAGTTTTGGATTAACCCGGTAATCTGGGGTACTGGTACCAGTTCCCCGTGCTGGATTTTTTTACATTGCGGCCATTGAAATGAATGACCGCAATGTAAAAAAAACAAAAAAACAAACCCCACTTTCCCTCCCCCATCCAGGCTGCACAGGTGGAAGGGGGGACCCCCACCACCACCCTGCCCAGCCTGGATTTTTTAAATTTAATTTTAACCCGAAGTCCGGCTGTTAGTGCGGGCTCTGGGCCGCTGCCGCATCAGCAACCCGGCTCACACCAGCAGGTACTAGGCGATCCCTGGGGTGGGGGGTGGTTTAACACCCCCCACCCCAGGGATCGCCCTACCCCCCCACCCAGGGATCGCCTTACTTGTGCTTGTGGCGGCGGCGGCAGCAGCACGGCGCAGGTCCAGCTTCAGCGTTAGTGGCTGGCTTCAGCACTTCACTAGGTCTTCTGGGGAAATGCTGAAGCCAGCCACTTGCACTGAAAGCCAGACCCATGCTGTGCTTTAGTGGCTGGCTTCAGCACTTCACTAGGCCTTCTGGGGAAATGCTGAAGCCAGCCACTTGCACTGAAAGCCAGACCCATGCTGTGCTGTTGTGGCCGTTGCCCGGAGGGCAAGGCAGGCGATCCCTGGGTGGGGGGGGGTAGGGCAATCCCTGGGGTGGGGGGTGTTAAACCATCCCCCACCCCAGGGATCGCCTAGTACCTGCTGGTGTGGGCTCCCGGTCGCCACCGCTGGCACAGCAGCAGCCCGGAGCCCACACTAGCAGCCAGACCAGGTTAAAATTAAATCCAGGGTGGGTGGGGGGTGTCTCCCCTTCCACCCACGCAGCCTGGGATGGGGGAGGAGGTATTGGGTTGGGTTGTTTTTTTTTAAATAAATTTCAATGGGGACCGTTCCCCATTGAAATCAATGGGGGGAAAAACTGGTACCGGTATACCGGTTTTAATCCGGTAAACCGATTTTTTGTTAACCGGTAAAACTGGTAACTGGTTTTTTGCCCCAAGTCCCACCCCTGCTATTTGCAACCCCTGGGTGAGGTCATGGGACGGTTTGGTGGGCATTGCCATCAGTATGCTGATGACACCCAGCTGTATCTCTCATTTTCAGCGAACCGAGGTCCTGCAGTCTCGGTGCTCTCCCAGTGCTTGTCAGCAGTGAGTGACTGGATGAGGCTGAGCAGACTGAAGCTGAACCCAGATAAGATGGAGGTGGTGATGGTGGGTAGGGCAGCGGAGACGATGCCCCCCACCTAATGGAGGGGATCCGCCTCATGCTGGCACCGCAGGTGCGGAGTTTGGGGGTCCTGTAGAACCCTGTTCTCCACTTGGGTTGTCAGATGGAGGCAGTGGCAAAGGGAGCCTTTAGTCAATTACATCTTGTGTGTAGGATCCAGCCATATATTTAAAACTCCAACGTGGCCACCCTCATCCGTGCATTCATCACCTCAAGACTAGATTATTGCAACGCGCTCTACATGGGGCTGCCCCTGGTGACGACTTGGAAGTTGCAGTTGGTGAGGAATGCGGCAGCCCGTCTCCTGGCAGGGCCAGACTGTAGGGACCACATTACGCCAGTGTTCCGGGCTCTGCGCTGGCTGCCTATAGCATTCCAAGCCCGATTCAAGGTGCTGGTTTTGACGTTTAAAGCCCTACACAGTCTGGGCCCTTCCCACCTGAGTGACTGCCTCACCCCCCGGGCCCTGGAGTGACCTCTGCGATCTGCTGGGGGTGCCTTCCTGGAGGTCCCCTGCGTGAACCGGGGGGCCACAATGGAGAGGACATGCTTGGTGGTCGCACTGCAGCTGTGGCACTCCCTCCCAGAGGAAGCTCGCCCTGGCTCCCAGCCTGTTGGCTTTTCGTGGGGCCTGTAAGACCTGACTGTTTATCTGGGTTTTGGGGGGAGGGGTTAAGGGTGGGGGATGCGTGTTTGCCGGTGACTTTTATTACTTTTATGGTTTGTTTTATATTGTTTAAGTAACTCTTTTGTATATTATGGAGTGTTTTAATTGTTTTAACTGTATTTGTGAGCCGCCCCAGGCTACCATTCGGCTGGATAAAGCAGGATATACATTATTAACCTATAGTCTTCAGTTATCTATCTATTTAACTCACTCTTAAGTGTGCTGCATGGTTTCCTTCCTTTCCTATTCCTCATTTTTGTGTAAAACTCTGTTCTAGCCTTGGAACGTGGCCTTCTAAAAACCTTGCAAAAACTGGATGAATATCTGAACACCCCTCTCCCAGATGAGATCGACGAGAACAGCATGGAGGATGTCATGGTGTCTACCCGCAAGTTTCTGGATGGCAATGAGATGACATTAGCAGATTGCAACCTGCTCCCCAAGCTACATATCGTCAAGGTAAATTACTTTATCAGGTTTGGGCTGCAAACAATTGGTTCTGTTGTTGGCTAGATTGGATTAAATATCTATACGGCACCAGCAATATGCCTGGCACTGAATAGTCATTCATTGGAGAGGGGTTCCTGCCTGTTCTAGGGGGGACAGGTGCACGTTCTTAGACTAGTTACAGGGGAGAAGGAGACCCTGAGTTATAGCAGGGTAGGAGCTTCAGTGACTGGTCTAGAGGGTGAAGAGCTAAAGAAAGCTTTTTAGAAGGAGTGGAGAGGTTGTGTTCAGGGAGGGAGATTAGGCATAGTAGGAGATGGGGCAAAGATGGTTAGGGAGCAGGAGACTTGGGTGTGGATGAGGGAGGTGGCAGACAAGGATCCATGGAGTTGAAGACAAGGAACTTGGGCTGGATGTGAAGCGGGAGAAGGAGTCAGTGGAGGGAAGTAGAGGAGAGATTAAACATGATCAAATCTGTCGGCCAGGTAGTTAAGCTTGGCAGCAGAGTATTGAACGGGAAGGTCGGTAAGGACGATGCAGTAATCAAGGTGAGAGATGACTAGAGCATGGATGAGTTTGGGCAGTGGAGGCAGTAAGGATGGGCTGGCGTTGAGTGGTGGCAACAAACAGAATCTGTGGTGCAAAGGGTGAGGGAGGAGTCGGATGAATCTCAGGCTATGTGCCTGGGGGACACGTTGGATGCTTACATAGTCATCAGTGGAAATAGGGCAGAGGAAGGTTTTAAGATCATAGAAGAACAAGATCTTAGAACCTGTTCCATTGAAGTAACCCATATCAGTAAGATTTCAGTGCCCCTTTTAATCAGACTCCTGAAAGGTATGAAAATTTTCTTTCAAGATGCACTAGGCAGCTAAGATAAAAGAATTTGTAGCCAAAGTCTTGTTTCAGTGCACTGCTGATAAAGTGGTCCTCGAAACAAAAGTCATAAGATTTCTAAAGAATGAAGTGGGGAAACTAGCTTAGTATGTGTGACTACAGCTTCTCTCCTATGTTAGAGAAATGAAACATCTGCATAATTGTATAGAAAAACTGCCTATGGGAATGGGAACAAGTTAGACATAAAAGGCTCAAAGTTTCCAACCATCCTGATTTCAGGACATCGTTTTTTTCTTTGCTGTCCTGAAGAGGGAAGAAGCTTCTTCCAGATGACAGTATGGCCTGATTTTTTAATTATTTTTTTTATTTAAGAGCACCCAGCCATTGTAGCCATCTCTGCTCTAAGTTGCTACCTCCACTGGCAGCTCAGTGACCAGTAGCTTCCTTGCTGTGTGAGTGTAAAGACTGATTTTTAAAAAATTAAGTTTACACTAGTTTGCTATTCTAAAGCCAAATAGCATCTTTAATAATACTTAAGTAGAAATACTGTTCCACATTCTTTCCAGCTGCACAATTTACGTACACTGTGACCATACTTATCAGGCCAATCTTGCCACAGCGACCCATGCCCTGGTGACCACAAGGCTTGATTTCTGTAAATCCCTCTTCTTTGGGCTTCCGTTGGTGCTTCTCTGTTACATTCTGAACAACCTGCAAGCAACAGCATGACTGCTTACTGGTTTGGGCAGCCATGATCATAGGTTAATTAACTTGATGAATAGTCTGTTAGAAATAATGGTTCAAATCCCATCTTAACCATGAACTCACTAGGTGGATGGTCTTGGGTAAGTCACAGTTACACAGACTCCTTTCTCCATCTGTAAAATGGAAATAATAATGACTTGCCTGTTGTGAGGGTGGACTGCATAAGGAATTGTAAAACAGTTCACTGAAATAATAAAGGTTCTGCCTTCCCAACATCCCTTTACCCAGGAAAACTAATAGCCATAAAAATTGCATATAAACCAGCAGAGTGTAAGACAAATAAACTCCCCTCGTTCTATTCTGTACCTGTACTGTTTTCCACGTTCCACTTTGTTGCTAGTGTGCCTCCATCACTGTCCATGATTTGTTTAGAATTCTGATCACTGTCCTGAATTTTGACAGTTTTATGTTGGCAGCTTGGCGACCATAGAAATATTAGGAGATAAAGGTAAATGTACACAAAGGTGAAGATTTTTCTACCACCCTGCTCAGATTCCTCTTTCACTATCCTAGCCTGGCCTACATATGGAGCCAGAGACGAAACTTCAATTGCCAAGTGTAATACTTTGGATTAATAGATTGAATCAGACTGTGCATTACCTGGTTGGGGTGGAAAGGAATTTAATCACCCTTAAGTTCTAAAGAGAAATTAAGGTTTGAGTGAAAATGAATGGAAGTATTAGCATTAACTTTGAAAGATTGTGTCAGTCAATTGTGTTGTTGTTTTTTTTGCTCTAGGTGGTGGCCAGAAAGTACCGCAACTTCGATATTCCCAAGGAAATGACAGGGATTTGGAGATACCTGGCCAATGCCTATAGCAGGGATGAGTTCACCAACACCTGTCCTGGAGAGAGAGAGATTGAAATAGCTTACAGCGATGTAGCTAAGAGACTTACTAAGTAACCAGCACTTGCAAGAGAGAGAACTTCTGACATATACCGTAACAAAATGCTTCTTAACAGACTGCTCTTGCATATAAAATAGCAGTTTATTTTTGCATGAATTTGCAGATATTCAGTGTTTTAATGGATAGACCAGGTACAGTAATTCCTTAAAACTTGCAAAATCAAGCTGTGCAGTTGTTTTACTTTACGTCCTGCATCTGGCAAGCCCATGTATTGCCATTAATGAAGCTGGCATTTATGTTGCATTGAAGAAACTTTAGACTCCACAGCGTGAAGGGTTAATGTGTCACTATTTTTGTTCCCTTCTCTGAAGATAAAGTTGCAAATACTTGGTAATTTCTAACGTATAGAAATTCTTCTGGGTTTAAGTAGTCTAGGGTGTTCTCTTTCTTCCCCCCCCCCTCCCTCTACATGGTACAAGGAATATTTATGTATTTTGGAATTGTCTGCTTTTCAGAAGGCAAACTGTGTTCATCCTACCTGCCACACTGTACCTGCTTGTCTATCCTAGCTTTACACCAAAGGATCTTATTACCCAAAGAAGCCTTTTGCAGGACATGTGGCAATTTAATAGCTTCTTGCTGTGATGCCTGTGTTTTCAGAACAAATTAGAAATGGGCTGAAACACAAGCGCCAGATTCAAATGCCCACCAGCTTTGAGTTTAGGTCTTGAGGATAAGTTACCTTGTGAGAGCTTCTTTTTAGTTCTAATGTGCCCTGTGTATTTAGTCTTAGGCCTTTTGCAGCCCTATGAATTCCAACAGTGACTGTCACAAAACAAAACTACTTCAGTCACTGCAGATAAATCTAGGCTAAGCAGGATGTCACTGATCAGCATGAAGAAACCAACAGAGCTAAACATCCACAGGCTCTTTACAAACTGCAAGTGGCTTCTTTTTAGGTACTTAAGGGTCTTTGCTATATGTAGGTCTTTGTCGATATTTACTTAGGAAAACTGTGCTGTCATAAGCAACTGTTATGTAAACTTTAAGGCTCTACTTCTAGCTACTGTATATGACTATAATAGCAGTGCAATGATTAGCAATGCAAGAATGATCACCTGCATCAACTAAAGTAGAAATTTTTCTGGGAACTTAAAACCGTTTATTTTCCGGAGCATGCTTAAGTGACCTTTTAAGATGATAATGTTTGCCTTAACCTGCAATATGCATTTTTCCCATAAAGAAAATCACTCTGCCAATCAGTTCTGGAGTATGAAGTCCCAGCTTCTGTGTGTTAATCTGTCCCCTTAGCACAACCAGTCTCTGTCCTTGGCTGCAGTTTTGCATCACTTTAATCATTGCACTACTATCTGCTGAGATTTTCTACAGCCACTTCAAGGAATAGCACTGCGACTTTTTAAAAAAAGCAATTTTCAAACATTTCTAAACCAGGGAATAGTTTTCTCCTTTGAAGAAAACGAAGTTTTGATGCATGAAATAAAACTAGGAGGTTGTTTTTAAATGCCATCAAACACTACTCCAAAGAACGTTAGACATACAAGCATTTTTTGTAATGATACTTTTTTATATTTAACTGATTTTAGAAGCCTGGAAAGTGCTATTCCTTTTAGGTTGTTTTGAAACCTTAAACATACTGCAATAATATGGAAGATGTTCACTTAAACACATTTTTATACACGTAACTTTTTTTTTGTAAGCACTGGCTTTCTGAAGAACAGCCTGGCTATTTTTCTAAGAACCATGCTTTTTTGCTACAAAATAGGAAGAAATAGATTGAGATCTCCATATTTGTACACACTGCTTGCAGTGCCTTTGTCTTGCCTTCCTAGACCTAGAATTTCAGTATTAGAACAACTTTGTTCTTTGGGTTACCTGTCTTTTTTAGCACAGTCAACCACTTAAACATGTTCTGATGATTATACAGTGCAACAGTGTTCAGGTACTAGAAGGAAAATGTTCAGTGCATCCTGTTAAGATGCAACTTTTTGTAACCTTTTTACATTCCCTGCATCCCAACGACCCATTCAAACCCTGAGCAGAGGCTCCTCAGCACTTGCTGCTACATAAGACAGAGGCAGAGGGACTAATTTTTGTCAATTTTAAAAAAAAATTCTTGTGTTTTAAAATGATACATGAAGGGTGAGATGGACACCTCCTCATTTGTGGCTTTGCCTTTTTTACATCTTACTTACCAGCATAAGAAGTGGCTAAATGCTATGGTCTATTCAGTTTAGATTCTTTATTAATATATATTTAAATCTGGATCAGGTTGGCCCATTGGAAATATTTGAGTTTTAATTTGAATCAACTTCGGTCTGATCCCGAAATTAGGCAAGCAGTGTGGATGGTCATAATTAACCACTTGCATGTACATATAACCATTTTGTATTCTCACTGAGGTAATTGTGCCCACAAATTAGTACGCATTCCCATGTGCAGCTGTATGCCTAACAATGCCAGGCCTGTTATCAGATGTAAGCAGTACATGCTTTATAATTATTGTTCTTCAAACATGGATGTCTACTCTTATTACAATTAAGTGACTTAATGGTTGGTTGGAATTAAAGCTTGGAAACGCATTAAAATTCTTGCTGTGTTTGACTCTGTTGAGCCAAGATTAGATGGTTACTGAATTTTAGGGATTTGGCTGGTTTAGTAGTCAGTCATCACTCATTACCCACCTCAACAATAGTTAAAATAGGAGTTAAAATTTACCAATGATGGCCCATCAGCCTGTCTTTAAGTTGCTTTCTTCTTGATTTCCTACAAGAGAGTTGAGACAAGTAAATAGGATACCTTTCATCAAACCAATTTGTGTTGAGCATGTGCAAGCTCTTCAGGTTTCACAGAGCTGCTCTTCTCTGCTTTCAAGTGCCTCAGTCTAGAGGCCAAGGATGTGAAGGAGTCTGGTAGAGGGAGTGTGGTCCCTTCAGGTGAGAACAGAAGTGCACTGGCAGAGGAGAACATGAAAGGTTCAGTTGTACCTTTTTGTATTGGTTTAAAAGACTTTTCAGTCTGGTCCCATCACAATGTTAATAACACTACATTAACTAAACAAAACCCTCTGTCATTAAACTCCTCCCCCTTTTCAACCTGCCATCTCATCTTGAAGATTATAATTTTTTTAACTGCAGCTAATCACCTCTACTTTTTATTTAAAACAATGCTCTTGACGACTTAAAGGATAACAGTAATGCTATTGATAAGCCTCTTGGTCGATAGATCGGCTGCATGTCTCTGCATGCTGAATACGTTATTTCTCAAGCTGCAATATATTGAAACTCCCAGGAAAACAGGCAATTTGTGCGTGTTCTGTAACCAATTCGAATGGGAAAGCCCCCTTGCCTCCAACCCATCCTTTATGATGGAAGAACAAATATCAAAGTATTGGCTTCACTTTAAACACAGCATTGCCCCATTTTTTGGAAAGCACTTAATGTGCATACCAAATAGCTTGTTGGACAGGGTGCCTCTCAACTCTTGAAACGATTTCTTGGGCTCCCTATGTTTCTCCCTCAGCTCCCTGCTTGGCACTCCTCAGCGTGTGGACGGACCAGGTGCGGGACACTCTCTGCCTTCAGAGCTACCAGAAGCAGACCTAGCTCCCTGGAGTACCTTTTGGGGAGCTGTGTTATTTTTTTATTTTTTTTAAAATCATCTTAAGGGCTAACTCGCCCCCTCCCCTCTTCGAGTGGGCTGGACTGTGCAGAGTTCATGGTGGAGCCTGCTTTCCCCTCCTCTCTCCTCCAGGGAAACAGGAGGCCTCAGTGGGTGCCCCTAGCAGGCTTCACCGCTGCTAGCCACCCACCGCTGGGTCTGGTGTGCTGCAGCAGAATCATCCAAGATCAGGGTAAGAGAGGCTCTTCTACACTTTCGCTCCTCACCCCGCACGCCCTGGATAACGGGGGCACCTTCCCCCCTCCCCGCCTTGAGGGATGGGGGGGTCTCTTGGAGAACCGGCCAATCCCTCCTTGGTTTTGTGCCCCACCCTCTGTCGGGTGTCTGTGGGGGGAGGGTGGCCTGGGGCTCAGGCAGGGACGCGTGGCAGCGGGTGCCACGATTTGCCCGGAGGGGCCGGTGGGGGTAGCTTCCGCACCCCAGATAGCAAGTTGGGCAGGGGAGACGTTTGCACTCCCAGTGGGGTGCAGGGGAGCAGGAGAAAACCCTCTCTTCCCCCCTTCCTGTACCGCGGAGGCAGCGGGGCTTGCAACCGGCCCCGCTGCAAGCTTCTCACCGTGCTCCAAGGGCCATGGGGGAGAATGAAATACACCCCCCTTCGTCAAAAACCACGGGGCACGGGAGCGGTAAAGATCCCTCCCACTCTCAGCCCGCCACGGACTCTCGCCACCGGCGACTCTCTCACCGCCGCCCTGCACTCCGCTTAGCTCGGTGCCCAGCCGCGTGGCGTTCGACTAGGACGAGGGGGGATCAGCCAGACTGGAGCGGCTGGATCCGTGGGGGGATACAAGCTGGTGCCAGACTGCTTCCCCCATGTGGAATTCACGTGCGCCGCCATGTTTGTCCCTCCACGTGGGTTCATGGGCGCCGCCATGTTGGATCCACATCATGTGACCCAGGGATGGTGCCATTTTGAATGACTCATGTGGGAGGCATGAGCACCACCATTTTTGTTGGGGTCCTGTGGTCCTAGGGCGCCACCAGCTTGGGGAAAAAAATAATTAACCAGCTAACAGAGGGATCTCTTGGATCGTAGATGGCAACCACCAGAGCGCAGCGATCAAGGGATCAGGACCCTGACCAACTGAGGACAGCTCCGAACGTGCAACGTGCACAGGAGGAATGCACCGCCCAGGAGTGAAGCCGCCGCGCCTGTCCCTGGAGCACCCGACCCAGCATGCGCAACTGACAGAAGCGACACAAGGAAATCTCCTCAGCTCGATCGCAGCAGCTATCAACAAAATGAGGGACCAGATGAAGACCGCCCACGATCAGTCTACGCAGCCATGGGCATAAAAGGGAAGTTCCTGAGGTGTGAACCAAGGGCAAGCATCTGGTCGAGAGAGATCCCCCGGTGTGCAAAGGATGTCCGCGCCCCACTACCACCCCCAGCAGAGTCAAATCCTGAGTTGAGTAGTGGGAATGCTTCAGATGAGGAGCTGATTAGATTGCTGGAGAGCAAGGGGTTTAAAGTCAGGGGACCCATGGTGAGGGGCAATGCACACAAGAGATCCAGATCCCGCTGAGACCCCCAACTCCCTTCCGATACCTCAGAATCCTCTGTGGAGGAAGGTGAATGGTCAGAGGATGGAGAGTCATCGGAGGACGAGGAACAGAAGCTATTCAACCCGACTACACTAAATATTAAGACTATAGTCAGGGTCACAGACACCCTCGGCATAACTCCAGCGTTGGAAGCCACCGCAACGGAGGAACACGGCCCAAAAAAGAACCTGCTCCTCAAGCCCAAGAAGCCTCCCACCTGCCTACCGCTGCCACTCAGATTTGAAAATGTCATCAGGTCAGCATGGGAACACCCATTGAGGAGAGGAGGCTGACGAAAGTGACCAAGCAACCTCTACCCCTTTCTGGAGGATAAAGCCACCCTCTTTACACTACCTAAGGTAGACTCGGCAGCGGCCGCACTGGCTAGAGACTCGGCAGCACCCCTGAGAGGGAACCCTCTGCCCAAGGACTGAATCGATCAAGCAGTAGAGGCCTCGCTAAGGAGACTGTTTGAGGCCACAGCAAACGCTCTGTGGGCTGATACAGCCATCACCTTTTTCGCCAGAGCAATCTTGACCTAGGTGGAGGAGGCGAGGGACCCAGAGTTACAACCACGGGAGCTCGCATCCAGGCTCGACAGAATCTCCTCCGCAGCAGCCTATATTGCGGATGCCTCCGTAGATTCGATAAGAACCAGCTCCCAGGCAGCAGCGTCCAACATGGCGGCTAGACGTTGGCTGTGGCTCCGCACCTGGAAAGTGGATCCGGCATCGAAAACCACCCTAACTTTGGACCCGTTTCTGGGGGGTAAGCTGTTCGGACCTACCCTCGACAAAATGCTGGAGGAAATGGCGGAGGAAAAGAAGAAGAAAGTCCTCAGGCCTACCGTAGAAAAGGGAAAGGGCAGAACTAGTTCCTTTCGTCTGTACCGGCAGAAACGGGTACGCACGGGGACCAGGTCGCCAGTCTTACTCCAGAGACCAGTATTGTAGATCTGGCTGGCAGCCGGCACACAGGCCCAACAACAACAATGACAACAGATCTAGACCAAACAGCAGGGTCCTATGTCATCCCAATGACGGCCCTTCTGCGGCCCCCGAGGGTCCCCCTCTCCTCAGGAGCCATCTAGCCCGGTTCGCCAACATCTGGGCCGCCCATATCCAAGACAAATAAGTGAAGAGCATGGTAGAAAGAGTATCGAATCGAACTGCTGGACTGACCACCCAGCAGATTTTTCGGGTCTCCAGGGACGCAGTGAAGAGACGCCTCATGAGGTCCGCTATAGCAAGACTGACTGACATGGGGGCGATCACACCTGTCCCAGCCGCAGAGCAGGGCAAGGGCCTTTACTCCCTGTTCCTCGTCCCGAAGAAGAACGGGGATGCGCAAGCGGTTCTCGACCTCAAGTTCCTGAATGGCTTCACGAGATACAGGAGATTCCAGATGGAGACCCTCAGGTCCACGGTACAGGCTCTAGAGATGGGGGACTGGCTCTCGTCTATCGACCCGAAGGACGCCTATCTGCATGTCCCCATTGCACAACAACATAGAGCACTGCTGAGATTTTATTACAGGGGTGCGCACTGGCAATATACTTCCTTGCCCTTTGGACTGGCCTCAGCCCCCCGTACGTTCACCAAAGTCCTTGCTCCCATTGTGGCTCTACTGCAACAGAGGGGAATACATGCGTACCCATATCTGGATGACATTCTCATCCGCTCACCATCTCAGCCTGTAGCGTGCCGGCACCTGCTCGAGGCCATGGAGACTTCAGAACTTCGAGTTCGTAATTGTCTACCCAAAGAGTCACCTCATCCCAACCAGGTCACTCCCACATCTGGGAGTCATCATCGACACAGCAGTCAACAGGGTCTCAATAGAGGAGGAGCACAGCAAGCGTCTGGTGGCCGCACTTTCCAGGACACTGCGCGACCGCAAAGCAACAATCATGGATCTGGTGAAACTGCTGGGCACGATAGTATCCTGTATAGATCAGGTCCAATGGGCCAGGCTATATCTTCGTCCCCTGCAGGACTTCCTCAAGCCTTACCAGAGGGAAATCATGGCACAAAAGCAAAAGACAGTCAGGATTCTGGCATCCCTGGCCAAGCTGTTACGATGGTGGGGAAAACCATCCCGCTTTCAACAGGGAGTCCCCCTGATCGAGCCACACAGGACCATGGTGACAAAGGATGCCAGTCTAGGGGGATGGGGGGCACTCACGGGACCCAGGCAGGCGCAAGGCCAGTGGTCACGGGAGGAAGCGGCCCTCAGCATCAATCTTCTAGAGCTCCGAGCAATTTGGCTGGCACTGGTAGAGTTCGAGCATGTCCTGAGAGACAAGCACGTCCTGGTGTAAACATACAACAGCACAGAATGGCGTATGTCAACCTCCAAAGGGGGTCGAAGTCGAGATCACTGCAACAGGAGGCTCAGCGTCTGTTCCAATGGGTGGAACCCAAGGTCAGATCGATCAAATCAGTTCACATCAAGGGAACAGACAACTTCAAAGTGGACCGGCTCAGCTGGGTACGTCTGGATCCGGGAGAGTGGGAGCTACACCAGGACGTATTCAGCATGCTGACACGAAGGTGAGGGACACCACTTGTAGACCTGTTCACCTTGAAGAACAGACACAAGGTTCCCGACTACTTTGCAAGGCGCAGAGACCTGGGGGCCTTAGCGATAGATGCACTGCAGCAGCCCTGGCCCCGGGGGCTGACATACGCCTTCCCACCGATACCAATATTGGGCTGAGTGACAAAGATGATCAGGAACCATGGAGCTGAAGTAATCCTGATAGCACTGTTTTGTCTGAGATGCCCATGGTTTTTGGACCTGGTGGAACTACAGCTGCAGCCCCCGGTGCGACTCCCGAACCTCCTCAGGCAGGGTCCCTTAAACCACGAAGAACCCGGATACGTTCAGCTGATGGCCTGGCTACTGAAAGGGGGGCGCTAAGAGCAGAAGTATTCTCAGAGAGAGTCATTGAAACTCTCATGGCCTCTCATAAGCTGTCCACCAACAGGATTTATGCAGTCACATGGAGGCGCTTCTTCCAATGGCAACAGACCAGAGGCGGGAATGGCCGCTCACCCTCCACACTGGAGGTTCTGGAGTTCCTTCAGGATGGACTCGACCGGGATTTCGCTCGGCTACCCTGACTAGACAAGTGTCAGCCCTAGGGGCTATACTGGGGGTGGGATCCAGAGCCTGTTTTGCTAAAAGCAAACAAGTGGGGAGATTCCTCAGGGCCACCCGTGCGAAGGCCCCACCTACTGTGCACTGATTCCCATCTTGGAACTTGAACACAGTGCTCACAGCTATCACTCAACCTCCTTTTGAACCCATGAGCCAGGTTTCCCTTTACTTTCTATCTATCAAAGTGGCCTCCTTGGTGGCTGTCACGTCGGCCAGAAGGGTTTCAGAGTTAGCGGCTCTTTCCACAGCGCAGCACCGGTGCAACTTCTGCGACAACAGAGTGATCCTCCGCACCGATCCAACCTTCGTCCCAAAGGTCAACTCGGCATTTCACAGGGAACAAGAGATTGTATTGCAAACATTTTGTCCAAATCCACAGCACCCCCATAAGCGGATGTGGCACAAGCTTGATGTTCGCAGAGCATCGAAGATTTATATCCACAGAACAAAAGGGGGGGCCAGGTCTTCCTCCCTGTTTAAGTACAGGGGCGCGGAACTAGGGAAACCAGCGTCGAAGGACATGATCACCAGGTGGATCCGTCGCTACATCATGGAAACGTACAGAGCAATGAAGAAGACCCCACCATCCAGGGTGGTGGCCTACTCTCTGAGATCCTCAGCCATGTCATGGGCCATGATGTCCAGGGCCTCGTGGGAGGAAATCTGCAAGGCGGCCACGTGGGCCTCGGTACATACACTCTCAAGACACTATAGGATTCATACCATGGCTTTGGCGGAGGCTGCCTTTGGGCGGAGGGTCCTCCAAGCCGTTGCAACGGACCTCTAACCGGGCTCCAGTTCTCTTTTCTCCCACCCTTTTTGGCTCAGCTTTGGTACATCCCACGCTGAGGAGTGCCAAGCAGGGAGCTGAGGGAGAAAAGAAAATTGGAGCACTTACCGGTGAATTTTCTTTCTACAAAGTTCCCTGCTTGGCACTCCGGCCCATCCAGGGCCTGCTGGCAGAGAACTGGATGCCTTAATCTGGCCCGTGGAAGGACCCTGTCTTATATCTTCTCTTCCAGAGCCTACGGAAGAACTCAAACTGGAGAAGGCAGGGAGTGTCCTATACCTGGTCTGCCCACACGCTGAGGAGTGCCAAGCAGGGAGCTTCGTAGAAAGAAAATTGACTGGTAAGTGCCCCAATTTTCTTCTTTCTCATCCTTGGCTATAGCCATGTCACTTGGCATTCAGATGTTTCCTATAAAATTTGTGTAGCAATCGTCATGTCTAAACCAATTGAACAAGAACTGCATGTAGTTCTTTGATAGAGGTGATAGGAAATGAACTTTTTATGCCTTTGCATAAAATTAGCATTTTGTATCAAAGAATCATAGGCATGGGTAAACTGAAGATGGCTTTTTCAGCCAAAGCAGCTGATGCCTGTCTCTATGTAGAACAGAAACTGGTTAAATACAGCACATGGATTCTCTGCCATTTGAGCATGCCAAGAATCCTTGCAACAGTTTTCTCCAAAGTGGAAAATACTTAACCCTTCTAACAGCTTGTGCCACTAATCATTGCATCTTGTGTATTTGGTGGTTCAGAGCAGAGGGGACCACAAATCCTGAAACCAGGACTTCATGAATTGGAGCATTTGTATGCAGAAATACTTGAAGAGTCAATGCAATGTATTGTAGTATGCTTATATCTTTTACTCTCTGGAATATCTTTTGCAGATATGCCAGCATACTGCTGGCAGCTATTATTGAAAATAAAATTTATATTTTCACTACCAAACAGATCTTGCCATTGTATATGCATCCCACAATTTGTGTTTTCAGGTACTTCATCGTTTTATTTGTGTGGTAGTTTTAAAACCAGGCATATGGATTACAGCTCCAGATTAGAGATGGGCTGCATTCACATGAACCTCTTCTTCTCTCTTCAGTTTCTTAGGGGAGATTTAAGCCTGCATTTGCACCATTCCCAAACTCCTTACCCACACTTTGAAAGTTACTCCCTACTGCTGTGGCCACTGCTGCATAGCCTATAATGCTCTGCAGAGATGGGGCAGACAGGCAGCAGGATTAATCCCTTAATGAGTTACAACAAATGAATGAGGGAACTATCATGATGGTTAAACCTTGGTTTCCAAGATAAAACTTTTTGGATTAATGGTGCACTACACCCACTATGTCCTGTGACTTAATCTTTTCACATGATCAAAAAATAAGTAGGGGGAAGGAGGAGAATTTCAGACTTTGGAGAGAATACTCCATTTTTACCCCTCTTACAAGTTTATCTAATGCATGCCAGACTTGGTGAACGTTGGATCTTTGGCTAAGTCAATGGAACTTTTTGTAAGTCTTAAATAACACCGGTGTGCCGTGCTCTGCACTGGCTGCCTGTAGTCTTCTGGGCTTGATTCAAGGTGTTGGTGTTGACCTATAAAGCCTGACACAGTCTGGGCCCCACCTATCGACAAGACTGCCTCATCCCCAGGGCTCTGGATTGCCCCCTGCTCTCATCAGGGGGCGCTCCTCGAGGTCCCCCTGGGTGTATCGGGGGTGGCAACGATGGAGAGGGTGTTCTTGGTAGCTCCGCCATGGCTGTGGAACTCCCTTCTGGAAGAGACTCCGGTGGCCTCAGACCTCCCTTCGTTTCAACGTCAATATAAAACTTGGCTGTTCTGCCTGGCTATCGGCGATGGGGAGGGTTGAGGGGGGGTTGCTGGGTTGTTTTGGCTCAACTTGGTTGTGTGTTAACTTGTGATTTTATTGTTTTATTATTATTATGGTTTTTATTATGATTGTGAACTGCCCCGAGCTGCTAGGGCAGGATATAAAAGCTTGAAAATAAATGCATTAAATGCTGAGAGAATCATCATGCAATCAAAATAAATAAAAGTATCAGTCTTAGGGCCAGTGTTTCAGCAGCCTGTCTTTCTGTCCCTGAAGAACAATATCATCTGTGACCTCTTAGCTATATATCCTATTTCACCCTAACTAGGCAGGCTGATCCACAGAACTAGAGGGGTATGTAAAAGAAATACTCCCCAGATTACTGTGGTGGTGAGTTGGGGCCAAGCAGGGATAAAACTGAAGTCCTGTGATGTATAACTGAGCTCCAGTTTCTTTGGGGTTTGTGGGAAATCAAAGCAGCATTGTTTTGTCATAAGACAGAAATATCCAAGGAAGAACGCCTGTAAATATGGGTGAAATTGTAATAATATTTTTAAAATAGAATTTTATTAGTATCACAATTGAAAATGAGTAAAAGATCAATATGAAAAATAGCAAATGAAGTAAAATCCACAGGCTGTGCTGAGAGAGTAGTTAATGACTGCCAATGTGTTTCAAACACTTTATCAGGGCTTCATTCTTCGAAACTCACCATAGCACTGGAGGTAAAATCAATCATGGCAAAAAAGATGTGGATAGGAAAGGTGTGTAAGGTTCCAGGTTTATGTCAAGAAACAAAAACAAAAATACTGAAAGGATAATTGAATTTCTTACTGGAAAACTTATGTCCACAATTCCTACCACTTATTTTATTTTATTTTTTAAAATCTGTTTTACTTTGCTTTTTTATTGAACAACAGATTCTGGAGTGACAAAGCTGGTTACTGTAGTATTTCTAGTTTCAGAAACCCAATCCATTCTTTTCCATAGATTCACCTAAACATAGGGAACTTCCAGAGAGTCATTTAAATTTTAGCTAGAGGGGGGAATTTTAAAAAATCATCGTCACCCGAATCCCTCCCCACTTCTTCATAATCCTTCTTCAGAGCAGAATGTGCTCCCTGGCTTCAGAGAACGCGCCCCTCCTCCATTTATTTATTTATTTATTTATTTAAATTATACCCTGCCCCTCTTGCCAGATGCAACCCAGGGCGGCTAACAACATCAAAATACACAATAAAATAGCATAAAACATAATAAAACATCAATAAAAAGAATAAAAACCAACCCCCACCCCCTACCCACCCCTCTCCTTCACCAAATGCCTGAGGGAACCGCCAGATCTTACAACTCCTTCGAAAGGCTGGGAGGTCGGGGCCAGACAGGCCTCCACCGGGAGAGAGTTCCAAAGGCGCAGCCACCGAGAACGCCCTATTCTGCATGGTCCCCCCGGATGACTGCAGGGGCTGGTCTAGGACCTGGGAGTAAGGCGATCTTGCAAGTAGACAGGGCCCAGACCATGTAAGGCTTTATAGGTCAAAACCAACACTGAATCGAGCCCGGAAGACTATTGGCAACCAGTGCAGAGACCGGAGCACTGGTGTAATGTGCTCCTGGCGGCCCAGTCCCACTAAGAGCCGGTTCACCACATTCTGCACCAGCTGCAGCTTCTGAGCCATCACCATAGGTAGCTCCACGTAGTCTAGTCGGGAGGTGATTAAAAGCATGGATGATCGTAGTCAGGTCAGGAACTGAAGCCAACGACCGAAGCTGCCACACCAGATATAACTGGTGGAAGGCACTCCTCGCCACAGCCTCCACCTGGAGATCCAGGCGGAGCTGCGCGTCAAGGAGCACCCCCAGGTTCCGTACCTGGGAAGTCAACAGAGGACAGATTCCATCAGCCATGGGAGCTGTCACTTCCACCGACTTCCCCACTACCATCACCTCCGTTTTGTCAGGATTCAATCCCAGTCAGTTAGCCCTCATCCAATCCCCCGCAGCTGCCAAACACCGGGTAAGCACCAAGACAGCCAGACCTGGGTCGGTCGAAAGGGAGAGCTACAGTTGGGTGTCATCCGCATACTGATGACACCTGACCCCGAACCCTCTGTGCACAAAGGTGTGCTTGGCGTACATCAGGTCAAACCTGTGATCCAGGTGGGCCCAGGCCTTGGCAATTGCTGTGGTGTTACTCAGCATGCATACTGCCTGCTGCACCTTTGCCAGGTCTCCCCCAGGCACCACTGTGGGGTGCTGGCAGTTGATGCCTATCTTAAAGCCAGTGGGGCTCCAGTCCACAAACTGGATGGACCTCCTGGTTTTTAATGGCCGCTATAGCAGCATTGACATCCTTGGGCACCACGTCTCCCTGGTACAGCAGGCCATGTATTTGCCATGGCAAGGGTCTCATTTCACCATCTGGTTGGAGAACTCAAAGCAGGCATTGATGGTCTCTGGCATGGAGAGCTGCTCATGGTAGGCTTTTTCTGCCAAGATGATGGGGGTGTAGGTGGTCAGAGGGAAGTGGATCTTGGGATAGGGCACCACGTTGGTCTGGAATTCAGTAAGATCAACATCTAAGGCCCCATAGAACCTCAGGGAAGCCATGATACTTGAGACAATCTGTCCAGTCAGCTGGTTTGAGTTCTTGTAGGTGGGGTGATCAATATCAAGGTTATGGTTGCAGATGTAGGGCTCCACCACCGCAGTGGAGATTCGTGGGGCAGGGTACACAGAGAACTCCAACTTGGACATCTTCCCAAACTCAACTGAGAGTCGCTCCATCAAGAGGAAAGTGAATCCAGAGCCATATCTCCTCCAAAGCTGTGGAAGCCAAGGAGGCTTTGAAGGCCAATGCACTGATCAGCCATTTTACGGGTCTGGTCAATAATGGAATCAATGATCTCCTTCCTGATGGTGTAGTGGTCCCAGGCATAGTTATTGGCTGCATCCTCCTTACCAGTGATGAGCCAGGTGGAAGAGTGTATGGTAGGTCCCGGTACGGATCTCATCAATAACAGTGTATTCAAGGTCAATGAACACTGCTCTGGGCACATGCTTCCCTGATCTGGTCTCACTGAAGAAAGTCCCAAAGGAAGAATCTGATCAGCTGCCTTGCTACTAGGAATGGTACCATCTGGTTGGATTCCATACTCTAGGCAATAGAGTTCCCAGCAAGCATTGCCCATCTGGACTCCTGCCTGGCCAATATGGACAGAGATGCACACTCACATTGTTCTAGCAAACCCGCTTCTACCTCTACTACAAAATAAACTACATCCATTTCTTATCACTTTTGAAGGTAAGGTCCAAAAACTGCATCTAAAGTTTAGCTATCTATTATTGGCTCCTTATACGAAAGTCAAATGGTAGTGACATTAAAAAGATTTGAAAAAACAAAACTTATATGCCAAATGGTACTCAACAAGGAAAGTAGCACTAGAATACCAAAGATCTTTTGCTCTCTATTGAAAAAATAACATGCTATATTCAAAAATACTTTACTAGATAAAAATGTATAGTCAATGGGGGCAATCAAATGGTGCCCATACGTTACCTGCAGGCATAGCACTCAGGCAAAAATGCACATGCTCAGCTGTGCATGTGTGCTGAGCATGCAGCATAGCTGCCTGTGGCTGTGCTGCATGCACGGCGCTCATGCACATCTGTGCATGCACATTCTGGCCTAAGCTTGGCGGCATACACGGGCTGTTGGATTGCCCCCAATGTGTTTTTTAAAAGACCACTGCTAAAAGCTTGGAGGCATACCTACCGTTCGTTCACAAAGGCAACTTTCAGTCTGGCAACAGCTCTTTATATAACAAGAAGCACAATTTAAACAGATGGTACTTAACGGAATGGGGGGGATGGGGTGGTAATTGACAAGTACCCTCAGAGGTCCATCACAGTGAGAAAACAAACTAAGGGGAAAGGAACAGAATATATGCAATACCATTTATCATAATGCAACAAATGTTAAATTGATCAAAAACAATCCCAAAGATTGCTGACATAACCAAACAGAGTAATTGTCTCAGTGAAAGATGTAAATAGAGCTATACAGTCAATTGCAATGGTTCACGTGAATTGCAACCCAAGTATTCCTTTTTCCTGAAAGGCTTATTCTCCAATCAAAGTTGCCCCAATGGTCATTGTGTAGGAACAGAGCTCTCTAAACCCAGTCCAATACATAGACCATTCCAACAAGTTCTGCAAGCAAACAAACTAGTTGGAACAATGTGAAGTACACACATCCTATTATGGAATGCAACAATATAACACATGGAAAAAGCCACCGAGATATCATAATAAAATACATAAAGCTTAACTCTATATTTCTTGAAAAGGAAATTGATCTATAATGAGAAGAAAGATGCATGCCCTAGGCATCGATACATGCAAGGCATAGGCGTTCTTTATGTTCCCCCCCCTCCCTTCCCTGGCCCC
The DNA here is from genome assembly GCA_003113815.1 of Sphenodon punctatus. Taxonomy (NCBI): domain Eukaryota; kingdom Metazoa; phylum Chordata; class Lepidosauria; order Sphenodontia; family Sphenodontidae; genus Sphenodon; species Sphenodon punctatus. The sequence continues at coordinate 723,560 of QEPC01002422.1, read as the reverse complement.
CTGCTGGCCTATTCCCTCCCCCACTGACCCTGCTTGTCTATATTCCTCCAGCCCCCACTGCCCTGTGCGAACCAGTAATAGCTCTGAAACCAGTACACCTTCATACCTCTCGCTCCCACTTGTCTGTTCCCTCCCACCCAAGGTCACTCTGGCACATAGCACTAATGCCCCTGGCCACCAAGGCACCATGATATCATGCCCATTGTGACATGACCGGACAGGGGCCAGTAATAGCTCTGGAACTAGTACACCATCATATTTCTGGAATCCTTTGAGCCACAAACATGGGGATGAGCATATTGGACTTGTCTCAGTATGACCTTTAAAACGTATTTCACGTCTGGCTGGTTGGTGGTGTAGTACCGGAGATGATACAGGGTCTCGCACGACCTCCATGTAAGGCATTTCCTACTATCATGCTTCGCATAAAGAATGTCTAAAAGTACAGCAAGGTCCAAAACTTAATTGAGGCCATTAGGGGCCTCAGTATGATGTTTGAAAATCCAAACGCATTCTCATTTGAGTAAGGAATGCTTTTGTGTTTAAACTTCGTATTGAGGCACCTAATGGTCTCAATGTTAAGCTTTATGTATCTTATTTATTATGCTATTTTGATAGTTTTTTCCATGTTATACTGTTAGATTCCATAATAGGATATGTGTACGTAACATTGTTCCTGATTAGTTGTTTGCAGTAGTAAGTTCTTTTCAAAAAGAGATTGACTATACATTTTTATCTAGCAAAGAATTTTCAACAGTGGGAGGTCTTTGGATATTCCTGTGCTACCTTCCATTTGGCCATATGAGTAAGTTTTGTGGTTTAATCTTTTTACTGCCATTTGTCTTTCATATAAGGAGCCAATTTTTATATATATAAAATATAGGTTTTCCAGTAAGAATCTGTTACCTTTCAGTATTTTTGTTTCTTGCCATAAACTTAGCTTCAATTGTCTGTTTTATTTATATAAATAAAATATAGGCAATTGAAGCTAAGTTTATGGCAAAAAACAAAAATACTGAAAGGTAACAGATTCTTACTGGAAAACTGATGTCCACAATTATCACTTTGGGTGAGTAAACTACATCTAAATAAGCGTGTGTGTGTGTGTGTGTGTGTGTGTATATAGATAGATGCTGTGTGTGTATACACACACACACACACACTCTGCATCTATCTATATACGCATGTATATATTTTTAGATGCAGTTTTTGGACTTTACTCACCAAAAGTTATGATAATTGTGGATGTCAATTTTCCCAGTAAGAATCTCAATTACCTTACAGTATTACTATTTTTGTTTCTTGCCTCCCTCTCCTATCCACAGCCTTTTTGCCATGATTATTTACCTCCAATACTATGCTGAGTTTCAAAGAATGAAGCCCCAATGAAGTGTTCGAAACGTGTTTGCAATCTGTTAGTCTCAGCACAGCCTGTGTATTTTACTTTTTCATATTTCTTTGTTTACTCATTTCCATTTGTGATAGTAATAAAATCAGTTTTTTATATATTTACAATTTCACCCATATCTACAGGCATTTCTCCTTGGGTATTTCTGTCCTTTGCTTACTTACACGTCTCTGTTCTCCCTCTAAGCTTGGGGCGAACTTGACTGCATGTATTGGTAGGTATCCCAGAGAGAGGACAGAACATCCTGGCCCTAAATGTATGTGAAAGGTTATAATACGTTTACACAAAGAACAGCTCTACAAACTTCTCTAAAACAAAGCACCTATTCCTGTTTACCTTCTAGAGCAACTTGCCCTGGCCCTGAAGTTATAGTTTTTTTTATATAGTCCCTGTGGACAAGCTGTCCCCAAAGAATTGCTCCAGAGCGACATGTGCATGTGAACAGGGACTCACTGCAGTAAGAAACAGTTTGCTACAAAGGTGGCTTACACAGTAGATGAATCGCAGTTGTTATGGAGAAGGAGCAGGTTGCACCATAGCAATCATTTCATGTATGCTAGAAGTTCCCTAACTACTTTGGGCCAATGAGCCACTCAGTGTCTCACGGATCACCATACACATCTGCTGGAGGTTTGCTGAGGCTTGGTGCATGCTTGATCCAGGTTGCCTTCTGAAGCATAAGATGGGCGCCTTCAGTGCTGTGACCATCTATCTCTACTGGGTGGTTGCCAGGTGGTGGGTATAGCCATCTATAATAAATGCATGGTGTCCTATGGGAAATTGAAGGCTGACTGTGACCCATTATTTAGGGCAGCTCTGACTTGCTCACAACAAACTCAGTCTACAGTTTGCAAACCACTGATGTAAACAAGTCTGAAATTGCCCTTCTCAATCCTTCGGCCCACTCAAATAAAACCTAATGAGCCTGCAGTGTGCCATTTGTACTTGACCCATGAGGCGGTCTGGTGCTCTTGGAGTTTAGGTGAAGTTTGCTCTGAAGTCTTGGACACAATAACTGCATTTGTAATGAAAGGCTAGATGGAAATGTATTTATTTATTACATTTTTACCATGCCTTTCTCCATAGACTCAGGGTGGCTTACAACATTAAAAATGTGATACAATCCCAATATCCCAACCTCACCCTATCCTTTATATCAACCTTCCACCCATTTATGCTCTTTCCCCAAACCCCTGTACCCAATCCCACCCAACGCTATTCTTGCCTGCCAAAAGCCTGACCAAACAAAAAGGTCTTGCATCTTCTCTGGAAGACAGACTCAGATTTGGCAGACCTCTAAGGGGAGGCAATTCCATAATTGTTGGGTCAGCAACCAAGAATGCTCCCCTGCACACCCTCATAACTTTATGGCCAGTTGGCACTCGCAAGAGGGCACCCTCGGCCACAACGGGACATAGGGGAAGAGGCAGTCTTTCAGATACCTGGAGCACTAGCTGTTTTTAGGGCTTTATAGGTTAAAACCAGTACCTTGAATTGTGCTTAGAAAGTTATTGGCAGCCAGTGCAGACACGAGCATTGGTAGAATGTGCTCCTGGTGACCCATCCCAGACAGAAGGCAGGCTGCCGTGTTCTGCATGAACTGCAGCTTCTGAACAGTCTTCAAGGGCAACCCGACGTAGAAAGCATTGCGGTAGTCTAGCCTTGAGGTTACGAAGGCATGGATGATGGTGGCTGGATCTGAAGCGGATAGACAAGGTCACAGCCTTCTCACTAGATGAAGTTGGTAAAAAGTGTTCCTGGCCACCTTCACAACCTGACGATCTAGGTGCAGCAGTGGATCCAGGAGCAGCCCAAGGCTGTGAAACCTGAGTGACCAAGGGAGGCTGGACTCCATCAATGACAGGGGTTCCTACCTCCCCCAGGTCACAAGGTCGGTCAACCATCATCCGCTCCATCTTGTCTGGATTCAGCTTCAATTGGCTCACCAGCATCTAGTCCCCAATGGCAGCCAGGCACCGGGTAAGCACCAAGACTGCAGGATCCTGGGTCAGATGAAAGGGGGGGGGGGGGAAAGAGAAGAGCAGGGTGTCATCTGCATATTGATGGCACCTCACTCCAAATCTCCAAATGATCTGACGCAAGGGTCTCAGATACACATTGAACAGGAGTGGGGACAGGATGGAACCCTGCGAGAACCCACAAGGAAGCTCCTGAGGGGATGACAAGCCACCACCCATTAGGTTTTCCCAGTCAGGAATGAGTGGAACCACGCACCTTGGCCAAATCGCGCAGCTGTGTCAATAACACCCCATAGTCAACTGTATTAAAGGCCGTTGAAAGATCTAACAAAATCAGCAGAGTACAATTCTCCGTGTCAGTTTCTAAGCAGAGATCGACAACCAAGAACAAAAGCACAGTCTTGGTGTCAGGCCCAGGACAAAAACCTGACTGACATGGGTCCAGGAAACCAATAGCATTGAGATGCACCTGGAGCTGCAGGGCAACTACCCACTCAATAGCTTTCTCTAAAAAAGGGGAGGCTACAGACAGGGTGATAGCTGGCAGCAGAGTCAATGTCAAGAAATGGTTTCTTAAGCAGGGGGCCGACAACTGCAGTCTTGAGGCTGTCAGGCACCCTGCCCTCCCTAAGAAAGGCACTGACAACCTCAGCCAGCAATGCCCCCAATGTCTTTTGGCAGGCTTTCATCAGCCAGGACAGGCATGGATCTAATTCACAATTGGTTGCCCATGCGCACACACACCCAAGCACATCCTTTGCATCACTGAGTGAGATTAATTGAAGCTGATCCAAGTAAATCAGACAAGACCAGGCCTTCTCAGCCTCAAACTCTGACTTGGAACTCAAACTAGCAGTGCCCAGGTCGAGCCAAATACAAGCGACTTTGTCTGCAAAGTAATTGGCAAACTCATCACAGTGGGCAGTCAGTGACTCTAACTCCAAGTGGAGACAGCCAGGGTTTAATAAGCTATTCACCACATGGAAAAGCTCCACTGGGCAGCACTTTGCAGACGCTATGGCGGCCATGAAGAAAGAAATATTCTGTGGGTTTAATCAACTTGTGTGATGTTTCCATTGTACAACAGTAACTTATTTCTGGTTCCATTTTTTTTACCTAGGGCTACCATGTTTTTATACATAGACTTTAAAAAGTTATAATTTTAGCTTGGCTCTTCAATAATTGGTTGGTTTTAATAGGGCTCCAGTTTTTTTATTGTACCAAGGCTAAAATATACTTGTAGCCGACAGCTGCTATAATATTAATGGGACTATGGAAATTCCAAAACCAATTTCCTAATTACTCCCCCTTCCCCATAACTAACTTAGAGACAGCTGGAGAGTACAATAGCCAGTGTCTGACTAAACTTTGAAAGGATAACCCACCTTTTTTTAAAAGGAAAAAGAAAAAGCTGTTTGTAGCCAAGAATTTGTGGGTGGAAAAATGTTGAGGTCAGAGCTTCCATTGATTTTATATTTGTTATATATGAATTATCTATAAACAAAATTGATGGAAGTGCGTGAGTAAGTTTAGTAGAGATGCGCACCGGGGCCCATGTCATTTTCTTTTGTTTTTTCATTTTTTAAATTTAAATGTCATTTTCGTTTTCATAAATATCAAATTGTAGTTTTCGTTTTTGCTTTTGTTTTCATTTTCCATTGGTTTCAATTGAAATCACATTTATGGCTGTAACCTTTTTGTTTTTCATTATATGTAGCTGTAACTTGGAGTGCTTATACCTCCAATGGGAAGCATTATGTGTACAAAATTCCAAAAAGATTGGATAAAGGAATTCAATTTTAGAAGAAGTTGAATTAATTTATTTTGCAAAAATCTTCATATACATTCTTAGGTGTAATGCCTTTTCCTCACATTTAATGTAGATGAAACTTGGAAAATTTATACCCCTTCCTATACTTACTATCTCTGCCAACTTTCAGAAGGATTTAATAAAGGATCCTGGTGGTATAAGCAATTAACTTATAAATGTATGTCTGACTATAACGTCTTTGTTTTCCAACCAGTGTACATGAAATTTGGCAGGGCTGTATATCACACTTTTATGATCATTTCTGCCAAATATCAGAAAGATGTGATAAAGGGTCCCAATTTTATATGCCTGCACAGCATATGCAGAGAAGGCTATCCCAAGGATTCTCTTACGTGACACTGTGGTATAAGATGGGTTTGTGATGCCCTGTGGGCAGGAGGGGCGGGATATAAATTTTAAATAAATTTAAAAAAAAAAAAAAAATTGGCCAGAAGAAATGGCAACCAAATATCCTTATTCTGTGCTGTGACCATCCCAGCCTCTCCCTCCCCACTTGTTACCGGGAAGTTGGAAGCATCTCTTTAGGAAAGTGCCAATAGAGATTCTCTTATGTCCTCTGCCACAGTGCTGCAAGATGTGATTTTGATGATAATTAGCCCTCCTGGATGTGTAAACTATGTCTCCTGATTTCTGGGATGCTATCCCCAAAGCCCAGTGAATGTGTCTGTCCGTCTTTTGGGTTGCTCCACATCCTCCCTCCCCCTGCCATGCCAGGTGCCTACCTCTGACTGGCACTGCATGTGCTATTTATCTGAATAATGGTCTTCAAGGGGACAACTTCAATTGCTTATAAAATTGGGTCCCTTTATCAAATTGTCCTGTAGTTTGGCAGAGATGACAGGGAAGGCATGTGATACATTCCTGCCAAATATCTCGTAAACAGGATAGAATATAAAAATGTTACAGCTGGAAATGTATTTTCAAGTTAATGTCTTATACCATCAGGACCCTTCATCCAATTTTTCTGAGAATTGGCAGGAGTATTAAGCTTGTGGAGGGACATGACATTCACAGGTTGCATGCACATTGGATGGAAGGTAAAGAGGTTGTAGCCATGGATGTGTATGGAGCTTTTCTTAAAATCACATTAAATCATTTCTAGAATCTGTTTCCTTCATTGAATTGTTTCAGAACTTGGGACACATAGTGCCCTCCATTGGGGGTACAAGTATCCTAAAGCTCATCACAGTTGAGTAAGAAACAAAAAGGTTATAGCTAGAAATACGTTTTTCAGTTTTTTCTCTCTATTTCAAAAACAAAATGTCATTTTCATTTCTATTTTCATTGTTTGTCGTTTTCATGATTGTAACAATAATGAAAACGACAATTTTTGTTGTTGTAATAACGAAAATGACATGCACACCCCTAGAAAATGATGCTCTAGCAGACTTGCTGTGTTGTCCTGCAGAGGGCTCTCTCCTTCCATTTATATAGGACATGGATATGCTGAGGACAGAGGTTGTGCTTGGAAATAGAGTTGGGGAGAGAAATGTGTTCAAAACAGGGGTGGCTCAGAGGCCCAAAGTACTAGCTTTGATATACACTCTGGAAACACAGTGGGAATTGGACTTCGCTGAATAAGTTGCACACAGCTGATTTTATTAATACCAGTAGCATGCCTGGCACTGAAAAATCATTAGAGGCAGGTCCCTGCTCTGAAGGGCTTACAATCTAGAGCAAGGGAGAGGGGAACATGGGGATGCATTAATGAAGCTGCAGGTGCATCTGCTTAGCTTAGTTACAGGGGAGAGGGGTTAATTACAGGGGAGATGGGGACCCTGTGATAGAACAGTGAAAGATCAGTGAACAGTTGGGGGGTAGGGGAGAGGATGAGGAGCTAGGGAACATTTGATCATGGAAGAGGTAGGATTTGAAGGTTGGGAGTGGAGAAAGCAGAGCAAATGTGTTCAGGGCAGGAGTTCTGGACAGAGGAGGCAACACTGGAGAAAGGGAAGGAGGCTTGTGGGCAGGTGACCATGGTGACAGAGGAGGAGTGAAGTTCGTGGGTGGGAAATGAGGGCAGAAAGATAACTTTTAATCTTGATCCATTAATTTGGGGATGTTATTCAAGAGTAACTGCTTACACAATCATTTTTAATCAAGAATAAGAATTCGTCCTGATTTGCCATGTGAACAGGTTAATCTGGATTAGGAGTCACAAGGAAGATTGTCATCTTGCAAAATGGAGGGATCTTCATCTTGGCATGGTGGATTTCAAATTCGGTGTGCCAAGCAGAGACTGCTGGAAAACTGCAGGATACCATAGAGATATGGACGGTTAGAGGGGAGACATGTCTGTCTATAGCGCACTACGGCAACTGGGATTCAGTCCAGATTAACTGTTCACACAATCACTAATTCAGACTGAGCTTAATCTGCATTAAAATAAATGCTTGAAAATTAGGTTTCCAGAACCCGGTTTAAATTTTGAATCTGGGGTCATTAATTCAGACTAAAGTGTTCACACGATCAACCTAATCCCCTTTAAGAGCTGCTTAATTTGGGTTAATGCTCATATAAAAACAGCCAAGGAGTTTGTACAGGATGCAAAGGGAGAGAGGGAGCCAATGGAAGGTGCAGCAAATGATCAAAGCAGCAGGTGAGGTGAATGACCTTGGCAGCAGTGTTGGAACAGAAGTGAGAGATCAAGGTGAGAGCAGGAAAGGCCAGTAACAAGGTCATAGTATTTAAGGTGACAGATGACAAGAGTAGGGACTAGTTTTTGGCAGTGATTTTAGCAGGGAAGGTTTCCAGATAAGGCTCTGTGGAGATTCTTAATGTTGGCCTCTGCGGTTGATGATTGTAAACTAGTAACTGGTCTAAGAAGTTAAGTGAGCTGATAACACTCCTGTTGTGTGTTACATAAGTCAATTGTTTAGTGGTCTGCGTGATAGGTGTGGAGGATGGTTTTGAGGGACTCCAGTGGCCTTCAAAGTGGGCAGATCAAATCACAAAAAACAACTGACCAAGGGACACCAGGTACAATGAGTGGACAGGACTATCCGCTCCAAGATTATTCTGTTGACTTTGTGTCAACACTGACAGGTCCTTGGCACCTTTCCAGAAATGCTGGGTGTTGCATGACATCTTAACTGAAATTCCTTCATCCACCCTTAATTCATACTTGTTTCTTTTACGTAATGCACAATGTCCTGGTTGTTTAGCTTACATTATCAGGGTGTGTGTAGAGGGAGCACGGTTGAAGTTCTACGAGCTTCTTAAAGCCAAAAGTTAGTAAATCAGGAGTGGCGAACCTTTTACCTCCTGTGGGCCGCAGCCACTTTGAAAATCAGTAGATGGCAGGTGGTTCAAAATGCTGTGGGATGCATAGCACTGTAGCATGCATAGCACTCTACATGGGGCTTCCCCTGATGACTGTTCAGAAACTGAAGCTGGTGCAGAATGCGGTGACTTGGCTCCTTTGGAGGATGTCGCTGGGAGCACATTACACCAGTGCTCTGAAGTCTGCACTGGTTGCATATAGTTTTCTGGGCACAATGCAAGCTTTTGACCTTTAAAGCCCTAAACGGTCTGGGTCCCATATATCTGAAAGATCATCTATCCTACCATGCCCCTTTGCGGCCTCTGTTTGCCCGGGGATGCTCTCCTGCATGTCCCATCTGTTACCCTGGTCTGTGGAGAGGGGGTGTGCAGGAGAGCGTTCTCAGTGGTTGCTTCCATGTTGTGGAACTCCCTTCCCCAGGAGGTTCATTTGAGCCCAAGCCTGGCTGTCTCTCAGAGGCAGTGGTGCAAAACCTTTTTATATTTGAAAAGGCATTTGGCAGGCAGGGATAGGTGGGGTGTGACTGGGTTTTGGGGTGGGACGTTGGCTATGGGAAATGGGGAGATGATGGGTGGGTTTTGTGAGAGGGCTGGATTTGGGGGAGTTGTCTCCATAATTTACTGTTTTTCTACATGCTGTAAGCTGCCCTGAGCCATTTTTGGGGAAGGGTGGGATAAAAATTTAAATAAATAAGTAAATAGGAAGTGGAGGTGTGGGTGCTCGGGATGGGAAAGGAGAAGGGTCCAGGCCATGGATCTGAGACACAGATCCATTTCCTGTCCTTCCCCCTCAGCTCACTCAATGCTTTTGTAAGATCTGGGTCCATAGGTCAGATCAAGGAAATAGAAAAAAGCCAAATAAAACACAGTTGCAGGCCAGGTGTGGTCTATGGACCGCAGGTTCCTGACAGTAAGAGAACTTGGTTTCCTTAATTCATACAGCTCTGTGGGTTATGCAAAGCTGGTTTTAAGGCAAGTTGGTCACCTAGTTACTGAACTTTATGGGGCCCCATTAACCTACCTCCTTGGCTGCGCTGCACCCTCTTCTCTCCATGCTGGGTGTAGGTGGCCCTCAGTCACGCACTTTTCTAGCCTGTATTATCTGCCCTCTCCTCTAAAGAACGGATGCAGAGATGTGCACAGAGCTGGGCATCTGTGCCCCTGCCCCCTCTGCTGGAGATTGCCACCCGCCAAGCCCCTGCCTCTGTTTTATCTTGGTTCTTCATAGTTAACTTTTGCTAAATATAACCTCTCAAAGCAGTAGTTTTGATGGCACTTGCTTTCAGGGAGGATGTCTGTTAATCGTGTTATCTTAGCTGGGATAGGGAAGTGAGAAATTGCTTCAGCTGTCGTGTCTAATTGGGAACAAACTGTACATCTTCCCCCTCATGGTGATAAAATCTCAGTATGAAGCAAATATTTGTTTTCCCTTCCATACACAGAAGACTAGATGGTTGGTCAGATCAAACCCAGTTGATCATGGGAAGATAAGGAAGGGGAGTTCTTCCCAAAGTTGTCTCATTTGTTAACACAGGGTGTTAACAAAGGAGACGTTAGCCCCTTGGAGTCTGGGTTCGGTCTGTGCATCCCTCACTCACATGTTTAGTGTGTAGAGTCTAATAAATGTGCAGATCCCTGTGTGTCGTCATTGTGCAGGTAGCCCCCATGCAGTTGGAGTCCTCCTCACAGGTTTAGTGTGACAAGCCTAATACACGGGCAGGCATACTTCCACATTGCACTCCACCCACCAACGCCCCCCCCCCCCCTCAGTATCTCGTCCTTTGTCATCAGTTACAGCTGTGGCAAACCATAGGAAGAAGCTGCTGCACCAGCTGTTCGTTTGTTCTGGACTATTATAACTCCATGAGATGGCTCAGTGCCTGCTTATACCTTCCCATCCACCCACCCATGGACGTTCATACCTGGGTTTATTTAATTAATCAACTTTCATCCTGCCCTCCCCTCAGTGGCTCAGGGCAGCTTGTAGAAATATAGCCTCTAGATTATGAAGGCATGGATGATAGTGGCAGAGTCTGATAAAAAAAGGTGGCAACCTTCTCACCTAACGAAGTTGGTGAAAAGCGCTCCTGGCCACCACCACAACCTGGCCATCCAGACGCAGCAATGGCTCCAAGAGCAACCCGAGGCTGCAAACCTGAGTGACCAAAGGAGGCTCGACCCCATCAATAAGAGGGATCCCTATGTCCCCAGGTTACACGGTTGACCATTTATCATCACTTTGGTTTTGTCTGGATTCAGCTTCAGTTGCTTGCCCACATCCAGTCCTCAATGGCAGCTAGGCACCTGGTGAGCCCCGAGACTACAGGGCCTGGGTCAGATGAAAAAAAGAGATAAGAGTTGAGTGTCGTCAGCATACTGATGGCACTTCACTCCAAATCTCCCACCTAATGATCTCACCCAGGGGCCTCAGATACACATTGAACAGGAGTGGGGACAAGATGGAAGCCTGTGGGACTCTGTCACCACTCTCTGGGCTCTCCCATCCAGGAATGAGCAGAACCACTCAAGCAGTCCCTGCACCAAGTCCCACAGCCATGTCAGCAACAACCCATGATCAACAGTATCAAAGGCTGATGAAAGAGCTAACAAAATCAACAGGGTACAATGTCCCCAGTTGATTTTCCAAGCAGAGATCATCAACCAAAGCCACAAGCGCAGTCTCGGTGTCATGCCCAGGATGAAAACCCAACTGACATGGATCCAGGAATCCAATAGCATCCAGATGCGACTGTAGTTGTGCGGCAACCACTCATTCAATAATTTTCAGGCAGCAGTAACTGCCTGAAACCTAAATGCACAACTACTCTCCATTATAAACAGGGGACTGCTAAAGTCCCAATTTTGAGGAAACAGCTTGAGCTACATTGCTGAAAATTTATCCATGGCAATAAGTTTTGAGGACCATCATATGCACAAAGTTTGAAGAAGATTCATCAGGAAATAAAATATTATGACTGTTTAAACATTAATTGGTTGTGGTCAAAATGCACAGCGTCCTCATGCTTCCGAATCATCAATATCTCCTCCCCCTGGATGAGCTGAGCCCCCAAACATCACAGGCTTGCAGCATGAGATTAATAACAACCACTTCTGAAATATGATAGTAATTGGCGCCGCCAAAACCGAGGAGTTGTTGTTGAATAAAAAATTGGTTCTGCAGGCTCACGCATGTGCAACCCCCACCCTGAGCCCCACCCTGCCATCTTTCCCTGAGCCCCCCCAAGCCCCGCCCTGCCATCTTGTGCTGAGCCGCACCCTGCCCCCCATCCTGAATCCCAACCTGTCCCCAACCCCCGCACCTAGCCCCGACCTGTCCCCTGCCCCAACCCCCTCCCTGCCCCCCAACCCCCGCACCTAGTCTGTTATTTACATGTATAAAAATTGTATACAGCTCATACAATGAACTTAAGAATGTGAGTNACCTGCACCTAGCCCTGACCTGCCCCCCAACCCCCACTCCTACTTCCTACCTGCCTTAAACTAACCCCCAACCCTCTCTTCTCCTCCCGCCCCAGCAAAACGTCTCCAGCCCCCCACTTAGCCCCAAATCCCGCTCCTACCTGTGATCCTCCACCTACCTGTCACCTTGTCTCCATGACCCCAGACCTCCCTCCTTTTCCTATCATCCCTAGTGTTATTCAGTTAAAATAATTCCACAACTCACTTAGAAGTTGTACAACTAATATATTAATGTCCTCATATATCATATCCCACAAAACCAAGAAATTAACCAAAACAAAAAACTTAAGTTTAAAAAAACCTTCAATACACAAGTTTTCTTAAAATACAAAAAAACCCACAAATTCAGTACAATTACAATTCAAAAAACCTTTCACTCCATATATTGCAACAAAACATAAATGCCCCAAAACAGAAATTTCAGAATTTGAGAAATACTTAATATTTTATCCTCATCAACATACATGTAATATATGTACTTTATTCCTTACCATACATACTTTAATTAATTTTTATCAATAATTAAACTCACATTTTTCCATTATTAAACTTTAATTTATCATAATTTGACAAGGAACCATTTTTTCAGAGTGCATTAAGTCTGTTATTTACATGTATACAAATTGTTTATAGCTCATACAATGAACTTAAGAATGTGAATGTAGACAACATTATACAATTCATTGTACAGAATGAAGTGCTATAGAAACAGACTTAATGCACTCTGAAAAAAAATGGTTCCTTGTCGAATTTGTGGTTTTTTTTGTATTTTACGAAAACTCTTGTGCATTTAAGGTTTTTTAAAACTAAGTTTTTTGTTTTGGTTAATCGTCTCTAAAAAGGGAAGGTTAGAGACAGGACGGTAGCATTGGTGAGCCAAGCAAACCGGACAAGACCGGGCCTCCCCAACCTACTCTTCACTCAAAGTAGCAGCACCCAAGTCAAGCTGAATACGAGCAACTTTATCTGCAAAGTTGGTGGCAACTCATGACAGCAGGCAGCTAATGACTCTAACTCCAGGTGGGGTCAGACAGGATTTAGTAAATTATTCATCACCTGGAAGAGCTCCACCAGATGGCACTTTGCAGACACTATGGCAGCAGCAAAGAAAGTTTTCTTTGCCAAAGCCATGGCATAGTCCTTCAAAAATGGTCTATGCCGCAGTTGGTTGGCATTGGCGTGAGTCGTGCACCATCTATGCTCCAAAGCTACCATCATACTTTAGCAACTGGGTGGACGGGGTGGTGTAGTTGGCTGACCCTGCAGAGGTAACAGAAGACTTCCAGTGGGAGGGTTTCCTGAGCCGTATAGGTGCTATCGATCTGAGCCATATCACCATCATCTGCCCACCCCATAGTAAGGACAACTACCGGAACTGGAAGGGGTTTTTCTCTGTGGTTCTCCAGGCCATAGTGGGACATGATGCCTAGTTTGTGAATGTACTGGCCAGGTGGTCTGGGAAGAACCACAACACCTGCGTCTTCAATCACTCCCCCTTCTTTGGCTGCATGTGCACAGGAGACTTTGGACCCTCCACAGAAACATGCATTGAGGGGATGCTCATGAGACCTGTTGTTCTTGGGACCCCAGCCTATCCCTTGAAGCCCTGGCTCATGAAGGCATATAGTGTTGCCTGCATCTGGAGCAAAGATACTTTAGCCAGCAGCCCAGCTCAGCGCCACCTGCTCTGTTGCAGAGAGGGCTTTTGGGCCATTAAAGCAGTGCTGGAGATCAGTTGCAGCCAGAACTGATTTTCAGCTAGAGACCAGGGCTGAAATGAGCCCAGGATCCCCTCTCAACAAAATTCTTGCAAGATTCGAGAAGAGGGTGATCTCTCCACCTCTCTCTAGATCTCAAAAATCTTGCTGATGGCTGGGCAGGGGGCCAGAGGTGATTGGGGGCAAAGACACCTCCCCTGTCTTTGGCTCCATCTCACCTCTGGCACTCTACCTGTCCCGCCTGGCTCTAGGCCCCTGGCCTGTCCCCCCTGTCTGGTTTCCAGCCCCCACCCAGCCTTTCACATCTCACCGGTTCTCAGTGAGAATGGGGGGTGTGGGGGGGTTCTTGTCTTGTTTAGGGAACGAGATGGGGAAAGCCCCATTCTCTCTGAGAACTGGCAAGACTCGAACTGCAAGTTTCAGCCCTATTAGAGACCAATCCACTTCTACTGCTGTCTGTGTTTGTAACATCTGCGAGACTGGTGGGGCTGTGCTGGAGAACCCCCCCAGGTTAGCTCTGGCGAGCCAGTGCCCCTCTTCCAGGACCAGCTGAACGGGGTGGAGCAGTGCAGAGCTGGAGAGATCTGGTTCATCTTGTGCTAGCCCCATCACCCACCATCATTGACAAGTTTGCGCATCAGTGTTTTTCAAATGATCTTTTGGTGATATCAATAAAGCCTTTAAAAATATTTCCTGTGTCACTGTGTTTTCCTCTGGCCTATCCAGCTTCCCCACCCCACAGCACTGGGGACAGCATTCTTTCCATACACGCCTGTGCCTCTGTACTTTCTATTGCCATTCCCAGACCTGGCTAGCCTGTGAATGCCAATAGGAAACAAAGGTTCAGGTGTGCAGCCAGCTAACCTGCAAATACCAATAGGGAATGCACAGGGAAAGGCTGCCAGGCAGGAAATTGCACGGGAAGGAGGCCTGTGGTTTTCCTATCTCATTGTTTCCTATTGGCATTCACAGGCTAGCCAGGTCTGGGAAAGGCAATAGGAAGTGCAGAGGCACAGGCGTGCAGCTGGCTCCTCTGCAACTGACCAGCACCCAACCTTTGCCTGTGGCTTTCCACAGTAGTTCCCTTTCCACCTGGGCTATCATAGATTTCCCTGCCCTCAAGTGTAAATACATGGCCAAAGGACTCTCCGCCTCCTGTTTTTGGTGCACCTCCCCACCCCTTCCCTTTCAACACCCAGCCTGCAAGTGGCTTATCACTATGCCATACCACCATTTCCCAAGGTTCCGTCCCCCAAACTTTCCCTCCTTTCCCAGAAGAAGCACAGAAGCCATGGATTATGGAAAATTATAAATCTTTATTAAAATAAAATTAAAACTCTTTTTCAGCCTGCTCCTTTTGGGGACAGTTTGGTACGTTCACTTGGGTGGCAGGACTGGCAGGGGCACACTTTCCCAATCTTCCTCCCATGGATGCGCCTGTAGAGGAATGTTTGTAGGAGGTGTGCAGGAATGGTTGGCAGGGGGAGGGTGGAAAGCCATGGTGCCTTCCCACCGTTCTGTGGAGCGGTGTTCCAGAGATTTTCCTGCTGTCCCTCCACATACTCTTGGTCACCTATCAATACAGTAAATAATAAAAAACCACAATTGGATAACAAGAAATGGAAGTTTTTATCATGCAGCTGTGTAAGCGCAAACACTCCCTCCCCCCTGCCAAGTGCATTAACATACCGTTCTCCGCCTTCACCACCACCTCTACAAAAGTGGTATCTAGGTCCTCTGTGCCCTTAAACAGAACCTCAGGTGGCTCCTCGAACAAGGGTTGGCTCTCAAGCTCAAGGGGCTACACTGTGAGAGTCATGGTGTTTGTGTCCGTGTTGACTCATGCTGGCTCCTGGTTGGGGATGGGCATGGAGTGATATCCACCAGTGGTCATGGCTTCCATGGTGGGACTGGTAGTGGTTGTAGTGGGAGGCATTGCAGCAGGAGCAAGCAGTGGGGGAGCCATAAGGTGCAGTCATACAGACCGGATGCAGTGATAGCTCCAGTGACATGGAGGAGAACCGGTCAAGGTAAATAGCTTGTAATAGGGTGATGTTTGCGTCCCACGGCCGGAGGTAAAGTTGTTGTCCCAGATCTTTTTGTATCCACGTCTCAAGTCCTTGGCTTGCTGCTGGCACTGGTTCATGTTCTGGGTGGTGTTCTGCTGTACCATTTGGACAAGATCTCTTGGAACACTGCCTCGTTCCTGTAGCACTTCATAAGGTCATATTTGAACCTTTACTCCCCCCATAGTGTGCTTGAAGGCCTTGGTCTCTTCTCTGGTCCAGGGAATACAGTATTGGCAGGCAAATCTGTAGGCAGTGAGTGGCTGTGATTGCACAGTGGAGGTAGTGGTGCTGGTTGTTGCCTGGCTGTCAGTTTGAGTCATGGCCCTGGCGATGGTAATCCTCCGCAAAATGTTCCTGAGAATGCAGCGGCTGGGAAACAGCAAGCATTTGGCACATGGTACTAACTAGGAGAAGCGGCATGAACGCATGTTTGAAAATGGTGCGGTAGACTTTTAAGGCAGATGTTACATGTGCAGTAGTAAGAGTGAGAGGGGCCAGAAATAATTGCTCCTCCGAATGATCTAGGCTCTTCCTCCATGACTATGGTGCTGGCGTGGGGGTGCTGCCTGCAACCTAATTAACAGAATGTGGACACGTGGGTGCACGTTAGCCCAAATTTGCCCACATGGTGGACTCCTCATGCTCTGGGACCCAGCTCAGTAGGGTCTGTGTGGCTGGTGGCGGCAAACACCTAATCAATGGGCAGGTGTGTACTCACAAGTGTTGGATTCCCCACGTGAGAGAAATTAGTGACCTGTTGGTCTCGCCAAGAGAATATCGCTCCCCCCAGTGCTCTGTTCTCTCCAGCTTTCAGCCTGAAGGGTGCAATATACACCAGTCCCATGGTTGCACTGGCCTCTTGAGCCAATTCAGCTCTCCAGTTGCCCATAATCTAAACTATGTGGAGATGTTATACTTTTTTAGTTTTTTTCATGAAAGAAGAAAAAAGGTCTAAATTTACATATGGCTTCATTTGGCTTGGCCCATCCCCTTCTTCCATGTGCTTTTTAAATCTTTGTAGCTCTTGGCCTCTTTCAAGTGGTTCCTTGCTGATTAAAAGAGAAGACTTTGTGGAGAGAGACTAAAAGTCATTCTCTGAAGGATTTTGTGGCCATGTTTCATTTCCTTGGCAAAGCTTGGTGGCAAGGGTAAAGTATGTGCTACTGATGGCAAGAAATTTGGTAGAAAGTGGTTTTGTAGCAATTTTTGATCCTTTAATTATTTAACAAACGTCACATCATAACCTCCCCCACCCCTTGCAAACTCACCACTTGTTTCTTAATCTCTGTTTGCTTTGCTCCATAGCAATGCATTCACACAGCTGCTGATTGCCCTGCATTTCAGTGGTCCAGCCCTTGCATCAGGTGGCAGAAAACACAGGATCATCCTCATTAAGGAGTACAAGGAGGTAGATTTGGGCCACTGTTCAGGAGTGTCATGTGAAAGAGCCTTTAGTCTCTTGTGTCTGAATGAGTCTTTAAAAAACCCATCACCATAGGATCTGATTTCCAGAAGGTGAGCACTTCTGCATTGTCTGATACTTGGGCTCTTCTAATTTCTCTGGTTGGGTACTCAAACCACTAGTTCATTTCTTAGGCTCTTTGCTCATGTCTGCAATGCACAAAAATAGAGATGCTATGGACTAGAAGGAAGCAAAGGAAAAGCAGCCTTTCTTGTTTGACTTGATTGCACTCAGTCTTGCTAAATGTTTGACAACAAGGCTCTCGTGGTTGATGCTTGACTCGTTCCAGAGTTGGAGAAGAGAACTCATGATTCTTTGACTTGAGAGAACAGCTGTTGTGTTCTTACCACTGGACAGAGAGATGAATAAACTGGTTTTGAAGACACAGATCAAGCATGTGAACTTTAAAAAAAAAAAAAAAAAAAAAAAAAAAAAAAAGATGCTAAGGGACATCTTAACATCTTTGATGCCTAAGGCAGAGAGCTTGATGAGACCTAGAAGAGAGAGATTTTGTCAGTTTCTTTAATGAAGATTGCGCCCACAAAGGCGCTAATTAAAAGAATGTTCATTAAGCAAGACTGAGGTTTAAGCTAGTTGAAATGTCCTCTCCCTACTATGTACATTTTGTTGCTGAAGAGCATTGATTTAATAGCGATCTAATCCAGAAGTAGAATCATTTAAGACAGGGATGGGGAATCTTTTCCTTCCATGGGGTCACTTTGAAAATTAGTACAAGCTCTGAGGGCCATACAGAAATAGGGGTGGGGAACCTTTTCTGTCCTGGGGGTCACATTGAATATTAATACGAGCTCTGAGGACCACATAGAGGTTGGGGGTGGGGGTGCTTAATGGGTTTATTCAAGAAAAGGCGGGCCCAGATCATGGATCTGTGCCGTGGAACTGTCCCCTACCCTTGTGTGCATGCCCTCCTCTCTGCTCCATTATCATGAGCTCAGTCTTTCAGTGCTCGAGGTAGGAACTTGATCCAGGGACTGGAAAGGGATCAAATAAAAACTAGCTGTGGGCCATGTTTCTGCTGGTGTACTGACCACCCTGCTGCACAGCTGGCTCCCTGACTGCTCTAGCCGAGCTGGTCTCAGAGGTGGTGTTGAGGTCTCCCAGATGTATTGTTCTAGGTAATTTCAACATGCCACGCTGAAGCTGGCCTTTCAGGGGCAGAGCAGGAGTTCATGGCCACTATGACAACCATGGGCCTATCCCAGATAATATCTGGTTCACCACATGAGGCTGGGGACACACATTGGACCTTATGTTCTGCACTGACCTAAAAACAGGGATTCCGGTTATTAGGGGTGTCGTGATGACACCATTGTCATGGTCAGATCATTGCCTTCTGAAGACCAGATCCGTGCCCTCCTTTGCCCTCATTGGGGTGGTGGACTGATTGGGATGGTCCACCCCCAGAGATTAATGGTTCCAATAGGATTCCAGACCTCTCTGGGGGATTTACCCACTGACCTCGGCAGCCATCTTGTCGATGCCTTGGTTAGTTTCTGGTATGACATTCTGACCTGGGCTATTGACATGGGGGCACCCAGGTGTCCACTCCTTCCATGGCAGCAGCAGCACGGCTCCCTGGTATACAGAGGACCTGAAGCTGCTAAAGCGAAAGGGTGGGCAGTTAGAGCGCAGGTGCTTCTCGACTCGCGCCAAAGCCAACCAACTGCAGCATAGCCTGTTCTTGAAGGACTAATCCGTGGCTGCGGTGGAGGTGAAGAAAGCTTTCTTTGCTGCTGCCATAGCATCTGCAAAGTGCTCTCCAGCAGAGCTTTTCTAGGTGGTGAATAGCTTATTAAATCCTGGCTCTGTCCACCTGGAATTAGTCATTTGGCTGCCCACTGTGACGAGTTTGCCACCTACTTTGCAGATAGTCGCTTGTATTTGGCTGGACCTGGGCACTGCTAGTTTGAGTTCAAAGTCAGGGTTGAGGAGGTCCTGTCTTGTCTGGTTTACATGGATTGTCTTCAATTAATCTTGCCCACTGGTGCAGAGGATGTGCTTGGAGGATTATGGATATGCTGCCCTTATACTTATGGGGCTATCATATCCTATCCATATGCATATGGATATATAATTATGCATATGGATAGGATATGGAATTCGATTTTAAATATGGGCATATTGCCCTTTTGTATTTGTATTTTTGTTTAATATTTGGCCTATGGCCATAAATAAATTACTACTGGAGGGGTACAGGCGACCAGTTGTGAATTAGCTCCTTGCCAGTTCTGACTGGTGAAAGCCAGCTGGGAGACAGTGGGGGTGTTGCTGACTGGGGTTGTCAATCAACTCTTTAAAAGTCGCACGGGGGGTGTTTACACATACCGGAAGTCGCTGGCCGCCATTGAAAACAGCATTGTCTGGCAACTCACGCATATTATTTTTAAAACTGAATTTGTAAAACCTCTGGGGTCCAGGTCAAAGTGCAGGGCTCCCGGTGGCCCCTCCCCCTTGGGGGCAGTCTCTGTGGGACCCTAAAGGTAGTCATGTTTGGGGCTGTCTTGAAGGGAGTGGGGCCTCCCTGCCCTGGTGAAAAGGGGCCACTGTGGGGTCCAGGCCCCCAGGTAGTTGTCCCAGCTCACCCTGCGGTAAGACCGGTCCCGACGGGGGGTGAATTAAAGGGGGGCCTGAGCCCTGTGAAATATTCCCTGTAGTAATGTGCACCCCAAAGTGTGACAGACAAAATGCAAATGAAAGTCAGAAAAAACCTGGATGATTTATTTGGCTTTCATTAATGGTTTTCCTTTCCTACATCCTATGCTGATCGTCCTAGATTAAATCAAAAGAAGTCCCGTTCAGCTGTAGAGAGGCAGGGCAGTCCAATAGTTGGTGTACTTTACTAGCTGGAGAATAGGATTCAGTTCTCTGCTCTGATAAACTCTGGGGCAGCCGGTGCGGCTTCTGGGTCCAGGGGGTCTGTCTTCTAGGGCAGGATTGGACCCCAGCAATTATATTTTTACAAATTAAGCACTGGTTATTAGAGGACTATGCAAGTACAAAAGGAATTTTTCATACAACGATACTACGCTTCTGGAGTAATAGCCTTCATCCTCACTTGCTTGGAGGGGTTTATCACATGTAAATGCAAGAGAGGATAAAGGGGATTAGGGCTGAAATTGAACATTTTGCCCAGTTCTGATACTGTTGGAACCAGGTGTTCTGATCGGATAGAACTCAAAACAAACAAGCAAGCAAGCAAAAGAAACCCCCAACATTTGGTACATGCACAAAATGGTCCGGTTGGAATTCTGACTGAAATATTATCTTGGTTGGAATTCTGACTGAAATTTTAATAAGTAATTATGATTTTACAGAAGAGTCCATGAAATCAGAATAGCTTATTTGAACCAGCCCTAAGGGGGGGGGGGATGGTTATCTCCAAATGAGTGCTCCTGCAAACAACCGTCTTACAATTCAAAATTAAAATATAAATTCAAATTTTCAGAATTTGCTTAAAATTTTGATCAGAGACCATTTTATCCAGTTGTAGTTTTACATTACTTGGATGGGGATGCTAATGTAGACTTGGCTGTCTCAGTTCAGCAAGATCTTGACTCTTCTCCTTTTGTGCATCCCCTGTTGGCTGGCTGGCATGGCAATAGGGAGCTCTTTAGCTTTCAGTGGAGGAGCCTGGGAGCAAACATTTGTATCCAACCTCCTCCAAGCATCCGCATCCCCACTAGGGTTGTTACTTTTTGCAGCTTGTCCCGGAGACTTCTATTTTGGCCTGGGAGTCTCAGGGTCAAGCAACAAGAGGTGATAACCCTACCCACCACCCTGTGCCCAGTAAGGGCCTCTTCCTTCACAACCTGTTCCCTCAGTCCCACCACGGCTCCCCTCCAACACAGCTACCTGTACAGGTGCTGTACCTATTGCTGTCTGCCCATGCTATAAATTCATGGGTGGCAGATATTAGAGGAGCAGTAGGCTGGTAGATAGAAGTCAAGTCCCTCTATGGAGACTCTGCCTTCAGATTGATGGAGGTTATGACATCACAATGTGCCTGCCTCTTTAGAGGCATATTCAGCTGCTGGAAATGGTACTGGGGGATCCATGCCTAAAGGTTTGTGTGGAGGGGGAAATTGGTGTCTTCCAGCTTGAAAACCTGGGGGAGAGGGATGGGCTCGCCTATAACCTCATTCCAAATGGAAGCTTGCTTGAGTGAAACCAGCAGTCTTGTCTCAGAGGGGTTAATCTCCCACTAAGACTGTTTTTCTGCCCAGAATATTATGTGAATGACACCAAGAAGCTCTCTTACCCCCTCTGGCCCCCAAGTCCAGAAATGGCAGGTGTGCACACCGGTAAGGCGGGAAACTAGGATAACTTTAAAGGCATGTGTACATGCAGCCTCTGGGAAAGGTTGTTAGGGAGTATGGAGTGAGATGTCATCAATATGCTGATGACACTCAGCTATATCTTTCATTTTCCTCCGACTCAGGCCTGGCAGTCTCGGTGTTTGTCCGCTGTGGGGCATAGGATGAGGGCGAGCCGCCTGAGGCTTAATCCTGACAAGACGGAGGTGATAGTTGTGGGGATGGCCAAGGGAGTGGTGCCCCCATCATTGATGGGGTCTGCTTTCCCCTGGTTTCTCAGGTCCGGAATCTGGGGGTGTTCCTGGAGCCACAGCTCCGCCTGGATGCCCAGTTGGCGGCTGCAGCAAAGGGGGCATTTCACCAGTTACAGCTGGTGCGTCAGCTTAGGCCGTATGTCTCGGACTCGGATCTGGCCACAGTCATCCATGCTTTTATTACCTCAAGACTGGATTACTGCAATGCGCTCTACCCTTGATGTTGGTTTAGAAGCTGCAGCTGGTGCAGAATGCAGCGGCCCGTCTCTTGACGGGGACGGACAGACGTGAGCATATCACACCAGTACTTTGCTTTCTGCGCTGGCTGCTGGTAGGCTTCCGGGCCCAATTCAAGATGTTGGTGCTGACCTTTAAAGCCCTAAACGGCTTGGGCCCCACCTATCTGCAGGACCACCTCACCCTCCGGGTTCTGGAGCAGCCCCTGCGGGTTTCCCAGGTGTCTACCATGAGGAGGGCATTCTCTGTGGCTGCGCCGCGGCTGTGGAACTCCCTCCTGTCGGAGATCCGCTTGGCTGCCAGGCTCCCCTCTTTCCGCAGACAATGTAAGACCTGGCTGTTCCTCCAGGCCTTTCCCGAGGGAGATGGGTTGGGTTGGGGTAAGGCTGGGGGGAATGGGGTTTTGTATTGTTTTTAATTGAATTATTATTTATTTTAATGTTTTTAAATGGGTTTAATATGCTGTGAGCTGCCCCGAAATGGGGCGGCATAAAATTTTTAATACAAATAATATAAATAAAATAAATGTCCCGCCCCCTCCTGGTTCTGTTTTTTGTGGGGAAAGGAGCCAGGAGTGGGAGACAGGAAGCAGGGAGAGTGGCTGCAGAATTGTGTCTTGCTCAGGCCTCTCACTTCCACTCTTTCCTGCCCCTCCCATACACACAGATGCCCCTCCAGGATGTAAAGGACACCTAATGACTCGTGTTATGTTCCAGGGGTGCAATAATAGGGAGAGGGCAGGGGCCCCAAGACCTTCCCAATTTGCCCTGCAGCCCTCAGGAAAACGTACTCCCTGTTTCTCTCCCACACATCCATGCACCTTTCTAGAAGTTAAACAACACCCCTGTTGGCCATCTGGAGTGGGTGTGTGTGCGCGCGCCTCTGCACGGGAGGGACAGAGTGTGTGTGGAGGTGGGAGTGAAGCTATGCTCCTAGGGGTTAGAGGGTTTGGGAAATTTTGGGAGTGGTTCTCCAACCCCCTTCCACTTATCTGTGGAGGTCAGTTTGTCCAACTGGGTGCAGTTCATTGTTGGTCAGTAAAACTCCCTTGGTGGCTCGTGTGGGGTGGTTGGTTGGGATGATGTGAGTTTTAAGGGATTTTACATGTGTTTGATTGTATTTTATATTTCTTGTACCTTTGGAGAAGGGCAGCGATAAAAATGTAAAGTAAATAAATAAAATAAATCTCCACCAGTCAGCAGCCACACAACCTTGCTCTGAGGTGAGGGGAAAGGTGAATCCAGGCAGCAGTACCTGCAGAGGTGATTATTAACAGGTAGCTGCTACTACGCTGGGCTCTAGCACACACTTCCCTAGCCCAGCTGTGTTTTATAACAGGCTCTTGGCTGTGTGTCGAAATGGTTAAGCTCCCCTCTCTCCGCTGGGAGGAGAGTCTCGTGCTGCCGCAGAGCGATTCTGCACTTCATAATGTGACCAGCCTAGCAGGAGGCTTTGAAGTTTTAACCTGACATCCATCTCCCTCCAAAACAGCTTTCATCCTGTGCCAGCGCTTCCCAGCCGGAGCTATTAAAAGGAAACTAGGAACCATTAATTTTTCCTTGTTAATATCTCCTTTGGTCATGATTTCATAATGGTACTAAGTTGCTGCACAATGGAAGGCAAAGGCCTTTAAACCCAAGCACGTCTGGACCAGTTATGGCAAGGACCAGAGTCAAACAGAGGTGAGAAGATCTGGGTTTCCCAGCCACAACGCAGACCCCCAAGGAGGTAGTGGTTCTCTGTTCTAGAGTCTCTTCAGTATTTCAGTGATGTCTTTTTGTCAATAAGTACCAAAAAAATCAAGATGAAAAACTGAGACAGAATAACCAAAACAGATACCCAACAGAGTCTAATTGGATATTGGTTATTTTACTCAAGCTGCTATTTTTGGTTCAGATATGGGGTACATTGAAAGGTTGCTTAGGGCTCTTTCACATGTGACATTAGCCACGTAGGGAGCTGCTGCATGCTGGAAATCGGTGCAGATCTTGTTGTGTATTTGGTGCATCTGAAATAACTGGCAGTCTCTTCTATTGGAAAAAAAAGCAGGGCACTTAATATGCAGCTCCATAGGTGACTGGTAACTGTCAATAATCGGGGTGAGGGTGCACAAGAGTGGGGGCTGGTGAGGGGCTCTATAGGGCTTCTGAAAATCAGGGGGGGGGCATGCTCCCGCCATAATTTGCCTATACTCCCAGCTAACACAGCTTAGTCAACACTGGCCTTCTTCCTCATCCTATCCAAAACCTGGTATGAACTCAACTAGATCTGCCACTAACAAAGGGCATTCCCACACACTGGCTAGGAGCAGGGATTGGATCCCTGAAACACTACAGGTCCTGGCAGCAGTGATGGTCTCTCTCTGCCAGTGCTGTGGAGGAAAGATTATTAGTCCCATCTGCAGAGTCCCACATATAGCAACAACCTCGACTGCTGCCTGGTAGAGGTGGGACCCCGGGCCCATTACCGGCTACCGGATTTACCGGTTACCAGTTCTGTAAAAACCGGATTAAATCCGGTATACCGGTACCGGATTTATTTCATTGAGTTCAATGGGGCACTGTGTCCCCATTGAAATCAATGAAATAAATAGTCTACAATTAATTCCTCCCCCTCCCAGGCTGCGCGGGTGGAAGGGGGGACACCCCCACCCACCCTGCCCAGCCTGGATTTTTGTTTAAAAAAAGACTCAGAGGCGAGTCCACCCCCCAGCACCAGCGGCCGCGGCGTCCCCACAGCCGCCGGTAAGTATGATCCGATCCCTGGGGGG
>QEPC01002422.1:659041-669199 GCA_003113815.1 Sphenodon punctatus | reverse complement strand
ATCGCCGACCCGGTCAGTTCGCGCACGGAAATGGATGCGCGTCGGCCGCGCATGCGCGTATTCGGCGGCAGCGTCTCGTGTAGAACGGGCTGCCGGCTTTTTAAAGAAACAAGCGCGGGCGCCGCCGCGCTCGTCTGAAAACGGCCTAAGGATGATCTTTAGGACTGTTTTTACACCTACACTAACCTGTATAAGTCCCAGATTCTTAATCCTGGGTTTCTGTTTACTTGGACATTTACAACTCGTAATAATTATTAATCCAGGATCACAGTCTACATGGTTAGGACGGGTTTAGACTAACACAGATGACTGAAAAATCCCATGGTGCTGAGCTGCTGTAATCCATCGCCTTCTTCCGCCATGATTTTTGTTCCTCTTTAGAGATATCTTTGGACAATCCTATAGCTAATCTATGCACCAGGTTTGGGGGAAGAGAAATCAAAACACTGATTTCCTGGTCCAGAGGCCCAGAAAGCGCTGACGACCATAGAGATATTCCTGGGTAGAGAGAATGTTTGCTCTATCTACAAATCTCTATGCTCAATTCGGATTTACAGTTTACATGGACGTTAACCCAAGTTTATTTGACCCCAGGTTAAATAAATCCTTGAAATTGAGGATTAAATAAACCCAGGTTCAACCTTAACCTGGATATTTCAAACTAGGATTAGGTGTTTACACAGACATTTAAACCCAGGTTGAGAGATGTTATTTCGGATTTAACGTCCATGTAAAACAGCCTAGATTTTATCTACAGGACTCCTGTTTTAATAGGACCCTTTTATTCTGTTAAGGCAGGAGAACCCCACATTGGTCCCTTCAGGAATTGAAAGCTTTTTTTCCTGGGCCCCAAGACTGTGTATTCTAGGGGAGGAGTGGGTAAACTTTTGGGGTCACTTTAAAAGTTAATATAAGTTCTGTGGGCCAAATAGGAATTGAGGTGGGGGTGAGTAAAGGTTGTGTTCAGAGTGGAAGTAAGAAAGAAAGGCTCCAGATCCTAGATCTATGCCATGGGTTCATCCCCTATTCTTGTGTGCATGTCCTCATCTTTGGTCACTTCCTCTGAGCTCATTCTTTCTGTATTTGAGGTTAGCTACTGGATCCACAGACCAGATCCCGAAAGGGGTCACATAAAAAGCAGCCACAGGTTGGATTTGGCCCACTATCTCCATGGGCAGCTTGTGCCCAGTGGCTTCCTTGTTGCATGAGCACAATGATAACAATGGTAAACTTGCTGATTTGTAATTTCGTATTCGTAAGCCGAGTAGTGTCTGAACCTAACAGTAAGAAGGAATTATTACAGTTGAAGCAGAGACTATTGCTCCCTGTTCTGAATGCCATGATTGACCCTGAATCCATTGTTTGCACTTCACTTGGGGAAGCCCATAGTTGTAATTCTTTTGCCCATCAGGGTAAAAGATTTCTATGCTGCACTCAGACACCTGCTGTTTCCCGCATTCTAGTTTGTCTCTCCCTCATCATTGCCCATGATATGTTTTGGGATTTTTATGGTTGTACTTTGACAAGCCTAGAAGAGATCACTAGAGTGTCTCATGTGGAAAAGACACCAGATGAGAGGGCAGTGAGAGTAGCTCAGATGATGTATTTTATTTGACCAACTTCTGTTTGGGAGAGGATGCTTGTTTTCAGGACACCTGGGGCCCTTCCTCAGGCATGGAACAAGTCAGAACTATGCACCTGAGCAAAATCCTCCTTCGCCCACCGGATGGGGGCGACAGGCATTTGTCACCCACCCCCCCTTTCCCAGGAGCGGAGGAGACAGGGGAAGAGGTCTGAGGCCTGCAAAGGGGTCCGACCCCAATTAAGATCATTCAATTGGCCCCAGAAAAAACTGAGGGGCCTGCAACTAGGCTTACCTATCTTGGTATTGAACTGGATACCAAGAAGAGGTTGTCTAGATTGCCAATGGAGAAGTTAGTGAGCATGAAAGAGAAGATCAGAGAGTGCATGGCTGCTCGTAAGATTACCATCTGTACCTTGCAGTCCTTGATTGGGAGCCTCAATTTTGCATGTTGAGTCATTGCACCTGGCACAGCATTCCTATCCAGGTTTTATGGTAAGCTAAAAGGTGAGCCCCCGCTACACTATAGAATCCGGGTAATGGCGGATATGAGACAAGATTTAGGGACATGGCTAACCTTCGTGGAAGATTTCAATGGAGTGGGTTTCTGGAGTGAGTAGTGGTTGCTTAAGGCAGATTTACAGGTTCATTCGGATGCGGCGGGAGTAGCTGGCTTTGGGGTTTATTTTCGCTCTCGTTGGTGTGCTGCACCATGGCCAGAGGCATGGCACCATTTGGGGGTTACCAGGGATCTCACATTTCTTGAATTGTTCCCGATAGTAGTGGCAGTTTTGTTGTGGGAAGGCTTATTCGCCAATCGCTCCATGCTTTTCTGGTGCGATAACATGGCAGTTGTCCATGTAGTAAACACATTGTCTTCCCGCTCTCCTCGGGTTATGAATTTGGTGCGCACCTTAGTGAGCGCATGTTTGAAGAATAATATTTTGTTCACTGCCCGCCACATGCCGGGCTCTGACAATGGGATAGCCGATGCCCTTTCTTGGTTTCAGATGGACTGATTCCGGGAAATGGCACCGGAGGCCAGAGAGTTAGCCGATCCATTACCACCGGACATTTGGAGCCTTGGGAAATAGAACTGCAAACCATCGTCCAGGGATCCTTAGCACCCAGAACCCAAACGGCCTACGGTAGGGCATACAAAGAATTCCAGCAATTCAGGGCTAGAAAAGGATGGGGCATGGGGTTCCCAATCTCTGAGCCAGAGGTGATTCAATTTGCTATGGCCCTTAAGGGTAGGGGACTACGGTCAGGCACAATAGGGAGCAAAATAGCAGCCCTTAACTTCTTGAGCAGATTGAGAGGGTACCCTCCGCCAGACAAAGGTTTTTATATTAGGCGCATGCTTGAGAGTTGGGCCAGAATACCAGATGCCCCACCCAGGGTTAGGGTCTCCATATCTACGTCTATTCTGATCCAGCTCGTAAACTTCCTGCCAGACGTTTGTCGGGACAACTTCGAGGCACAGCTCTTTAGAACAGCATACGTAACAACATATTTTGGGGGGTTCAGAATCAGTGAGGTGGTGGCTGCCTCTGGCAGGGATAGGGGTACCAGGGTTTTGAGGTTAGATGATCTAGAATGGGGTGGCACATGGCTTGAAGATACGTCTGAGGCGTTCAAAAACAGATCAGAGGGGCAGGGGACAAGTAGTGGAGTTGTTTCCTACCAGGGTGGAAGCCATCAGTCCAGTGGTCCAGATGAAGGCGTATCTAGCCATTTGCCCACAGAACACAGGGGTTTTATTTATACACAATGAGGGCAACCCCCTTACCAGTTATCAGTTTAGGGCAGTATTACGAACCGCATTAGCTGGCATGGGATTGCCTGCGGGGCAATTTGGGTCACATTTGTTCCGAATTGGGGCAGCAACAACGGCGGCGGCAGCCGGATTGCCAGAACAGGACATCAAAGCAGTGGGGAGATGGCGGTCAGGTACATATAAGAAGTACATCCGACCGGTGCCTGAATTAACTACTTCTGTTTTCCGCTAGGATCTGAGCCTGACAAGACACCGAGGAGAGTGGTGCGGATCGTGGGCCATAGTCTGGTTTGTTGGGCCAGCAGAACTGCCAGAACAACTGCCTGGGGCACACAATTGAGTTAATTTTTTTTAGCAACCATTAAATGGTTGGGAAAAGGGGGGATGCGCTGGCACCAGCTGCTCCCGATGCTGAGAAATCAGGGGAACACTAAACCACTTCAAATTTTAGTAATACACCTTGGGGAAAACGACCTTATGACCCAAAAAGGGGTAAATTTATTGATAAGCATTAAGCAGGATTTGTTAATAGTTAAGGACTGGTTTCCACATCGGGTACACTTAGTTTGGACCAGTTGGATTCCTAGATTAACCTGGTCAAACACCCACAAACTGGGTAAAGTGGATAGAACATGCAAGAATGTTAACAGGGAAATAACTAAGTAGTTGATTAGCTTAGGGGGTTTGGTCATACAGCATCAGGGGGGAAGGCAGGGTGGGAGAGTGGCAAAATGGGGAGTAGCAGGGAGGGGTAAAATGGGTGGGGGGAGGCAGGAAGTAGTAGAAACAGGATGGTGGATGGATGGGGAGAAGTAGAAACGGGAGAAGGGAGGGGTAGAAATGGGGGAGGGGTGGAGGAAGACGGAGGGAGAGAAGGAGTAGAAATGGGGGTGGGGGAAGGGAGAGAGGCAGAGGTGTGAGTCCCAGAAGCATCCAGGAAGACACACACACCACTCCTCTCTGCTGCAGCTGCTATTAGCCTCAGGGTGATCTGGAGGGGGGGGCTCCCTGCATTGGGAGCTGCAGGGAGTTACCCAGACCCCACTTCCAATGCCTCCCCTTGCCTTTACTGTGCAAATGCCCCAGGGTGGCTAGGCCAGTGGCCCCAGACACTTGTATAGTAAAGGCAATAACTGGCCCACCCCCGTCTCTCCCTCTGTCCGTTTCCCTTGCTGATTCACAGCTAAGATGGGTTTTTTTGCATATGCTGCCAGGTGTGAGTTGGGAGAGGTGGATTGGAACAGACAAAAAACCCTGTCTGTTTGCGCATGCACAATGGCGCTGCCCTTACTTAAAAGGGCAGCGGCACTACTAGCGCTATTTTAAGTAAGGGCAGCACCAGTTTGTGAAAGTGTAGAATGACCCAGCAGCCATTTTGCATGTGCGCAAATGGCAGTTCCCCCCATCCCTCCCCATTAGAATTCAGATTGTCAATTTTTACAATTGGAATTCTGATTGAAAATTAATACTAGGTGTTCCGGTTTTGCAAAATATTTTGTGAAAACAGATCTGCTTTTTTGCACGACCCCTAGTAGGGGTTTATGGATCCTGGCCAAAGTCATGATCATTTCAAACATTTAAAAAGAATGAGGGGAAATGGATAATCAAATGTTGAGACAAATCCAGACTGTACAAATAGTAGCAATCATTTTGGAAGAGGCTTTTGGAAAAGAGATTCAAGGCGGAAAGGTAGTTAATGGAGAAAAGCAAATATAATCCGTGAATTTTCAGTTTAGAAGTGACCTCAAAGGTTATCGAGTGCAACACCCAGTGAATATTCAGTACAAAAATTATCTATTGAGTTTGGGTACTCGGAACCAAATCCGACAAAGCAAATCTTCATTCCACCTAGCACAGATATCTGCTCTGGATATTTCAGTTCTGTCTGTTCAGTTGTTCATTTCTAGTTCTTCACTTACTTTGTTTGCTTTATTTTGCAGGCTAAGTGCCAAAACAAAGAAATGAAAGCACTGAGTAATCAAAATGAATAATAAACCAAAGTTTTTTGGGGGGGGGAGGGGACAGGGGAAGTAGGTGAAAGGGGAGGGAGGGTATGCTCAGGGGTTGGTGCAAGGGGTGTTTGGCCATGGCCCCCTGGTGAGAGAGGGGGCTTAAGCATGAGGGTTAAGGGATGGGGAGGGATGTCACAGCCCTCAAATGAAGGGGGGCNGGCACAATAGGGAGCAAAATAGCAGCCCTTAACTTCTTGAGCAGATTGAGAGGGTACCCTCCGCCAGACAAAGGTTTTTATATTAGGCGCATGCTTGAGAGTTGGGCCAGAATACCAGATGCCCCACCCAGGGTTAGGGTCTCCATATCTACGTCTATTCTGATCCAGCTCGTAAACTTCCTGCCAGACGTTTGTCGGGACAACTTCGAGGCACAGCTCTTTAGAACAGCATACGTAACAACATATTTTGGGGGGTTCAGAATCAGTGAGGTGGTGGCTGCCTCTGGCAGGGATAGGGGTACCAGGGTTTTGAGGTTAGATGATCTAGAATGGGGTGGCACATGGCTTGAAGATACGTCTGAGGCGTTCAAAAACAGATCAGAGGGGCAGGGGACAAGTAGTGGAGTTGTTTCCTACCAGGGTGGAAGCCATCAGTCCAGTGGTCCAGATGAAGGCGTATCTAGCCATTTGCCCACAGAACACAGGGGTTTTATTTATACACAATGAGGGCAACCCCCTTACCAGTTATCAGTTTAGGGCAGTATTACGAACCGCATTAGCTGGCATGGGATTGCCTGCGGGGCAATTTGGGTCACATTTGTTCCGAATTGGGGCAGCAACAACGGCGGCGGCAGCCGGATTGCCAGAACAGGACATCAAAGCAGTGGGGAGATGGCGGTCAGGTACATATAAGAAGTACATCCGACCGGTGCCTGAATTAACTACTTCTGTTTTCCGCTAGGATCTGAGCCTGACAAGACACCGAGGAGAGTGGTGCGGATCGTGGGCCATAGTCTGGTTTGTTGGGCCAGCAGAACTGCCAGAACAACTGCCTGGGGCACACAATTGAGTTAATT
Organism: Sphenodon punctatus; assembly: GCA_003113815.1. Classification (NCBI taxonomy): domain Eukaryota; kingdom Metazoa; phylum Chordata; class Lepidosauria; order Sphenodontia; family Sphenodontidae; genus Sphenodon; species Sphenodon punctatus. The sequence continues at coordinate 662,810 of QEPC01002422.1, read as the reverse complement.
TTTTTTAGCAACCATTAAATGGTTGGGAAAAGGGGGGATGCGCTGGCACCAGCTGCTCCCGATGCTGAGAAATCAGGGGAACACTAAACCACTTCAAATTTTAGTAATACACCTTGGGGAAAACGACCTTATGACCCAAAAAGGGGCAAATTTATTGATAAGCATTAAGCAGGATTTGTTAATAGTTAAGGACTGGTTTCCACATCGGGTACACTTAGTTTGGACCAGTTGGATTCCTAGATTAACCTGGTCAAACACCCACAAACTGGGTAAAGTGGATAGAACATGCAAGAATGTTAACAGGGAAATAACTAAGTAGTTGATTAGCTTAGGGGGTTTGGTCATACAGCATCAGGGGGGAAGGCAGGGTGGGAGAGTGGCAAAATGGGGAGTAGCAGGGAGGGGTAAAATGGGTGGGGGGAGGCAGGAAGTAGTAGAAACAGGATGGTGGATGGATGGGGAGAAGTAGAAACGGGAGAAGGGAGGGGTAGAAATGGGGGAGGGGTGGAGGAAGACGGAGGGAGAGAAGGAGTAGAAATGGGGGTGGGGGAAGGGAGAGAGGCAGAGGTGTGAGTCCCAGAAGCATCCAGGAAGACACACACACCACTCCTCTCTGCTGCAGCTGCTATTAGCCTCAGGGTGATCTGGAGGGGGGGGCTCCCTGCATTGGGAGCTGCAGGGAGTTCCCCAGACCCCACTTCCAATGCCTCCCCTTGCCTTTACTGTGCAAATGCCCCAGGGTGGCTAGGCCAGTGGCCCCAGACACTTGTATAGTAAAGGCAATAACTGGCCCACCCCCGTCTCTCCCTCTGTCCGTTTCCCTTGCTGATTCACAGCTAAGATGGGTTTTTTTGCATGTGCTGCCAGGTGTGAGTTGGGAGAGGTGGATTGGAACAGACAAAAAACCCTGTCTGTTTGCGCATGCACAATGGCGCTGCCCTTACTTAAAAGGGCAGCGGCACTACTAGCGCTATTTTAAGTAAGGGCAGCACCAGTTTGTGAAAGTGTAGAATGACCCAGCAGCCATTTTGCATGTGCGCAAATGGCAGTTCCCCCCATCCCTCCCCATTAGAATTCAGATTGTCAATTTTTACAATTGGAATTCTGATTGAAAATTAATACTAGGTGTTCCGGTTTTGCAAAATATTTTGTGAAAACAGATCTGCTTTTTTGCACGACCCCTAGTAGGGGTTTATGGATCCTGGCCAAAGTCATGATCATTTCAAACATTTAAAAAGAATGAGGGGAAATGGATAATCAAATGTTGAGACAAATCCAGACTGTACAAATAGTAGCAATCATTTTGGAAGAGGCTTTTGGAAAAGAGATTCAAGGCGGAAAGGTAGTTAATGGAGAAAAGCAAATATAATCCGTGAATTTTCAGTTTAGAAGTGACCTCAAAGGTTATCGAGTGCAACACCCAGTGAATATTCAGTACAAAAATTATCTATTGAGTTTGGGTACTCGGAACCAAATCCGACAAAGCAAATCTTCATTCCACCTAGCACAGATATCTGCTCTGGATATTTCAGTTCTGTCTGTTCAGTTGTTCATTTCTAGTTCTTCACTTACTTTGTTTGCTTTATTTTGCAGGCTAAGTGCCAAAACAAAGAAATGAAAGCACTGAGTAATCAAAATGAATAATAAACCAAAGTTTTTTGGGGGGGGGAGGGGACAGGGGAAGTAGGTGAAAGGGGAGGGAGGGTATGCTCAGGGGTTGGTGCAAGGGGTGTTTGGCCATGGCCCCCTGGTGAGAGAGGGGGCTTAAGCATGAGGGTTAAGGGATGGGGAGGGATGTCACAGCCCTCAAATGAAGGGGGGCATGAGGTAAGGGGGTGGGAGAAACATTACAGCCCTCTGATGAGAGGGAGGGTATGGGCATGGGAGGAGGGGGGGAAGAGGATGGTTGGGAGTTGGAGAGAAGGTGGTGGGGGAGAAGAGGGTGGGAGGTATCATTGCCCCCCTGTGAGAGGGGTGCGTGTGTATGTGCAGGGAGGGAATGCCACTGCCCCGCTGTGAGGGGGTGGTACGGGCAGGGTGGGAGGGGGGATGGCATATATCTGGGTCCCCCAATGAGAGGGGGGGTTCATACATGGGGATTGGGGAATTGGGTGGGGAAAGCTCCCTGTGAGGGGAGGGAGCTTTGGGAAGGAGGCAGTTTGTGGGTAGGGCAGACTAGATTCTACTGCCATCCCAACAGTATTGCCTCTGGAGGTGCTGGGCATGACGGACCCTCCTAATCTATCTGGCTCCTTTTGGGGGTCGGGGGTCGGGAGCAGCAATTGAGGTCATGTGGGGCAAGGGGAGGTATGGCCGAGGGGGGAGGATTTGATATCTGGAGAGGTGGGAGAGACAGTCTCTGTCCTCTTCAATCTCCTCATGACCTGGGATTTTGGGGGGTTGAGATTGTTGGGGCCCTGGGACTGAAGCTGATGCTATTGAATGCGAGGTTGGTGGCAAATAAATCAGTGTCCATCCGGGAGCTTATCCTGGTTGGAGCTGCTGGCCTTGCATGCATAACAGAGACTGGACTGGATGATGAGTCAGGGACAATTTTGGCTGACCTGGTGCTGGCTGGGCACAGCATCAGTCTAGGTTTGGGGCTCAGGGTGGTGGTGGGTGGCCGTAATTTTTAAGAACTCACTGGCCTTCTGGAGGTTTCCAGTGCTGAATTCATCGAGCATAGAGTGTGTCCATCTAGTGTTTGATCTGGCTGGGGATAGATTAGGGATCCTGCTGGTGTACCAAGCACCCCACTGCACCGCAGCCTCCCTGACTGCTGTAGCTGCGCTGGTCTTGGAGATGGTGTTGCAGTCACCCAGACATGTTGTTTTAGGGGACTTCAATATCCAAGTCGAAGTCAGTCTTTATGAAGTAGAGCAGGAGTTCATGGCCTCCATGGCAATCATGGGCCTATCCCAGGTAGTAGTGTGCCCGACACATGAGAGGGGGGACATGCTGGATTTGATTTTCTGCACTGGCCTGCAATCAGGGGATCCTATGATTGGGTGTGGAGGTGAGACCCTTGTCGTGGTTGGACCATTACCTCCTGCTCAGGTGCTGGCGTACCTATGCCCCTGTCGAGGTGCTGAACCTATTAGGCTGGTCCCCTACCTCACCCCCCGGAGACTCATAGATCCAATTTGTTTCCAGATCTCTCTGGGGGAGTTTCCCACAGACCTCAAAGAACATTTTGTTGATGACCTCATCGCATTATGGAATAACACCTTGACTGAGGCCATCGACATGGTGGCTCCCAGGCATCCGCTCCCACTGCTGCGCCAACACAGGTCCCCATGGTACACAGAGGGCCTGAGGCAGCAGAAGCAGGAGGGTAAGTGGTTAAAGTGCAGGTGGTGCTGGACTCAAGCTGAATCCGACTGATTGTTGTCGCGTTGTGCCTCAGTTTCCTCAAAGGGAAAATACACTTAGTAGTCCAGGCCTGAAATGATCTGGTCTGGATATAGGGCGCTCTTTTCCAATATGTGGAAACTCAGTTTACACTTTGCTAATAAGCCAGACAGCTTGGCAAAATATTGTAAATACAATTTATTTATAAATGAAGCTGAGACGTAAGAATATTATAAATATAAAGCAATAGTTTACTTAAGTTCAAATAAAGACATTTATTTATTTTTATTTATTTATTTAAACATTTATACCCTGCCCCTCCTGCACACAGCTTGGGGCGGCTTCCAACAATAAAAAACATTAAACAATATAAAAACAGTTTAAAACAATCAGAATTAAATACTCTTTAAAACAGGGC
>QEPC01002422.1:639082-658941 GCA_003113815.1 Sphenodon punctatus | reverse complement strand
CATGACAAGGGCACTTCTGTAACCTCCCCCACAACCGGACTCCCTGCCTCAAGGCCAGAACCGAAGATCAGATCAAGGATATGCCCCCACCACGTGGGTCGGGCAGATAACCTCCTGGGGCAAATCCATGGTTGCCATGGCGGCCATGAATTCTCGCTCCGCCCCAACAAGGCCGGCATTGGCGTGAACGTTGAAGTCCCCCAGAACCAAAGTCCTAGAGGAGCCCAACGCCACCTCCGAGGCCAACTCTGCTAGAGCGGTAAGGGATGCCACTGGACAGGAAGGGGCCCGGTATACCAGCAGCACCCCTAGCTTGCCCCCAGCCAAATCGAACACCATGTGAAGGGCCTCAATCCCCATAATCTCCTGGAGTGGATACCTCCGAACAGGCCACTCTTCTCTAAAAAAAATAAAAGCTACACCACCTCCCCGGCCATCCGTGCGGGGCTGATGCTGCACAGCATACCCGTGCAGCATCAGCCCCGTACAAAAGAATGCTGCACGGCATAGTACAAAAGAAACAGTATCATTTAAAATACATGGTTTGAGAAGACATTTCTGTTCAACTAACAGTTCTTATTACAAATTCAAAGATCTTAATATCTATAAGATATAACATATGCTCGAAGTATTATTCCTATGGTTGACTCAATGCATCATAAAGTATATACATTCATATTACCCAGTCCTTTGTCCCATAATGCCATATGGATATGAGAAAAGCTCCAAGGAAGGAACGGTTTCTGAAAAATCCAACTTTTCTCTCTCCCTTTATGGAGAATGAAAATTGCTTGGAAGTCAGCTAAAAATGTCAGGTCAAAACTGCTGACGGAGGGTTTTCTTAGAGTACATAGTAAGAAGCCTGTTAATACATACTAAACAGGTTGCTATCATCTAAGATAGGATTAACAATGAGTAAACTCCAAACAAACAAGGCCTCTTCCTGCCCTGCTTGGGAGTCATGTCTCTTGACTCTAGTCAACAGTGAATGTTGATTTCTTTAAGAGACCGACTGACTGATTACATTTCCTATTCCAGTATACAGGCTGATTACATCTCCTATTCCAGTATATGGTCAAGTGTTCAGTAGAAAGGTGACTATAGGACAGCTCTTTAGGAATTCATCATACAGAGAGACCAATTCTGATTTCCAATATATTGAAACACAGATGGTCAAAAAATATATGCCTAATACAGGATACATGACATTGTGGCATAGTTTGTTTTTGAAAGACTATGCCGTGGCTGCGATGACAGTGAAGACTTTCTTTGCTGCCATCATAGCATCTGTGAAGTCATGTCCAGTGGAGCTTTTCCGAGTGGTGAGGGGTTTGGTCAGTCCAGCCTGTCTCCACCAGGAGCTCGAGATGTCCAGTGCCCACTGTGACATTTTTTATTGATTACTTTGCAGATAAAGTTGCTCATATTCACCATGACCTTGGCATGACTGTATCTGGTGCAGAGTCAGAGCTAGGGGTTATGGAAGCCTACCCTTGTCCTTTTTGGGGGATCGGTTTCAATTATCACCCACCAATGCGGAGGAGGTGCGGGGGACTGTGTGAGCCACAAATTAGCACCCTGCCCATCCGGGCTGGTAAAAGCCAGTCAGGAGACATTGGGGCCATTGCTGACTGGGGTGATCAGTGCCTCCGTTCAGGAGGGCAGAGTGTCGACCTGCCTTAAGGTGGCAATTGTCCCGCCTCTGCTTAAGAAGCCATCATTGGATGTTGATTCCCCTGCCAGCTATCAGCCTGTCTAGGGAAGGTTATTGAATGGGCAGTGGCTCATCAGCTCCTGGCGCATCTGGATGCTATTGGATTCCTGAACCATTTGCAGTTTGCTTTTCATCCTGCGTATGGCATGGAGACTGTCCTTGTGGCCTTGGTCGATGACCTTTTAAAAATTTATTTTATTTATTTTGTGGCATTTTTATGCCACCCCCTCATGCCCACGGCATAATTCCTTTGCATGGAGTTAGACTGGGGAAATTCTACCCTGTTGATTTTATTAGATCTTTCAACGTTTTTTGATACTGTTGATCATGACGTGCTGTTGACTCGCCTGCGGGACCTGACTGGAGTGGGCAGAACCGCTCTTGAGAGGTTCTGCTCTTTCTTGGCCCAGAGGTCTCAGCGGATGATGTTGGGCAACTGCACATCATCTCCTCGGGATCTCCCTTGTGGGGTCCTGCAGGGTTCCATTCTGTCCCTCCTCTTGTTCAATGCTGGGCAAGGTCATTCGGAGGTTTGGGTTGTGATACTATCAATATGCTGATGACATCCAGCTCTGCTCTCCTTTTCATCTGACCCAGGTCTGGTAGTCTCGGTGCTTACCCGGTGCCTGGCTGAGGTGGGGAACTGGATGAGGGTGAGTCAATTGAAGCTGAATCCTGACAAGACTGAGGTGATGATGGTTGGCCAATCTTGTGCCCTGGAGGGGATTGGAATCCTCTTATTGATGGGGTTCAGTCCCCTCTGGTTGATTGGGTTCACAGCCTCAGGGTACTTATGGATCCTTTGCTGTGGCAAAAAGTGCCAGGAGCACTTTTCGCCAACTCCATCAGGTGAGGAGGCTCTGGCCTTTTCTTTCCGACTTTGATCTGGCCACTGTCGTCGTCACCACCTCTATGCTAGACTACTGCAATGCGCTCTACATGGGGCTGCCCTTGGTGACTGTTTGGAGGCTGCAGCTGGTGCAGAATGTGTCAGCTCACCTCCTTACGGAGATGTGCCGCTGCGAGCACATAACACTGGTGCTCCGTTCGCTGCACTAGCTGCTGATAGTCTTCTGGGCTTAATTCAGGGTGCTGATGATGACCTTTAAAGCCCTAAACACCCTAGGCCCTACCTATCTGAGGGATTGCCTGGCTCCCCATGTCCTGCTGTGGCTTGGGGCGCCTTCCTGGAGACCCTGTTTTTTTGCCGGGTATCAACTATGAGGAAGTTGTTCTCGGCCTATGGAACTCCTTCCCCCAGAGGTCCACCTGTGCTCAAACCAGGTGGCCTTCTGGAGGCAATGTAACACCATTTTGTTTCATCAGGCTTTTAGTAGCGGGGATTGAGTTCTCAGCGGGGGTGGGGACTAATTAAGGGGGAGGATGTGCTGGGGTTACATAGGGGTTGGGGGTGGGGGGTTGTGAGGCATTTGGTAGGTAGGGATAGGATGGGATGGGAGGGAGATGGAGGCATAGATTGAGTGAAGTGGCATTAATTTTTATTTGTTGATTTTTAATGGTTTTTTATTTGGCTTTTATGATTGATTGTGAGCTGCCCTGAGCCTATGTGGGAAGGGCGACATAGAAATATAAATAAATTTAAGTAAAAGTTACTAAATATATGGATACGTGAATAGCCATTTCAGATGGCTATGCAAATATACAAATAATATCCACAAATGTAAAATATGCTATTGGTTCTGCCTCGAGCAGATTGCATTTCAAAACATTTAAGGCCCTTGTGTGGCCTGAAAGCTTGCATATGTTCACTATCAGAAGTTAGTCCAATAAAAGAGATCATCTGAACTGACTCTCTTACATCTGGGGCCATCATGACAACTGTCTACACCCTCTTAGACTGCTGAGAACAGATTCCTCTCCTTTGCAGACATAACACACAAATATCCAGAGGTAGGAAGCTCATGTTAGACAAATCCAGCCCTTAGCAGTGTGGGTAATAAAATACTGACACTTAGCAGGGAAAAGGTTAACTCATCATGGCTTGGCTTGCAGTCTTTACTCTGAGATTGTCTCCAGACTGAGACACACTTTAGCACAACTAGGATCTATTCTTCAGGCTGTGATGCATAGGAGGTCAGATCAGGTAGTCCTGACCATCCTTCAGAGCATTAAAGGCTCAAACCTTTAATGTCTTAAGGTCACAGGGTCTTAGTCCCATCATCAGAACACAAAGGAATTGTTTGTAGTTTGCTGGCACCCTCCTGGTCAAGAGTGGGATCCCACAGCACTATGCAAACACACAGTGAGACAGCTGTTGCTCTGAATGAAGAGCCTACAATCTAAACAAGAAGGGAAGGGTGACAGAGGCAGGGAGACTTTAACCTGGTCTTGACTTGACTGGTCAGGGACGAGACCAAGGACAGGTCAGTAGTAGAGTCACAGAATTCAGGGATCCTGAGCACCCAGTAGTTTCCCAAGCCACTGTACCAGACTGCCCCAAAGACCTTGTCTGTGCAGATCAGAGTCCAAGACGGGTCCAACATTAGAAGAATTTGTATGTCAAGAAAGCATAGGTGACTCTTGAGGGGGGATTTTTGGAAGCCCTATAGAACTTCTGTCCAGCCACCACTCCTGTCCTGTCCCCACTATCAACAGTTACCACTCCAGTCACCTATGCAAGAAAATGCACCTAAAACAGCTGGGAGGTCTAGGAGCTGAGACTGCCTGCTTGGTGATGCCTTTAACATGGCAAGATATCAGGGCTGAAGAGAAGAATCCAAGTTAGCCAGGCTGTTGTGCTTTGCCAAGAGAAAGATTGCTCTTATAGGAGTGTGTCAACTTGCCGAGTGAGGAAATCGACATGGGATTCTAAACCGGACTTGCAGGTCCATCCATCACTTTACCCTGCTTAGATTAGGTAACAAGGAAGGTTGAGGTCTGAGCTTGCTGCTGTCAGAGGGAGCGAACGAGTCAGCCTCTGTGTCCAGGGGTAATCTGTCCCTCACCCTGCAGTACGTGTGCAAGAGCGCTGGTCTTCAGAAAGGCTAAGGCCACTTTTACACAACACACTTAGAAGCATCTCTGGAGCCTTGTATTCAAGAGAGTGCTACATGTTTACACGCTCCCTGCGCTACCGGAATTCGCTTCAACGGTGGCTGCAGACATGGGACTTCTACTGCAGACCTCTCTTACCCAAATTCTTCTGTCTTTCAGCCCAGAGCTCCATGCAGCCCTTGGCCTCACAGCTCTGAGATGCCTCTTTAAGAGCTCAGCGCAAGTGGCTGTCGGAGGCTATTTGCCTGTCTCTGTTCTAATGTTTTCAGAATAGCCTTTGATGATTCACTTGTTGCAACAAACCTGTTTGCTTGTTTCTACTCTGACAACTAATCTGCTGCCTTGTTTGTTAATTGCCAATTAATCTTTTTAGTGTGCTCTCTGTTGTGCCTAAACTGAAGCAAACTGCTAGACCAGCAGACCGATCCAAAAGGCTTTTGAAAAGCAGAGAGAGAGAGATTATTAATTTAAAAGTTCAATGATTTGGTTCTCTTTATTATACTGTTACAGCCTCAGCAAACCGATTAAGACTTTGAATTGCATAGAAGAGACTTTTATATGCTACACTGCCAGGCTACATGAGAATGCTGGGCTTTGGGGAATCCCCCTTTATCTGGAAAAATTGCTTATATATAATATAGGGTTTAATTTGAGCCAGAACTGCCATCTCTTTTCTTTCCAGGGCTCAGCCCTGGTATCTTTCCCAGATCCTATTGTTATAGCAAGACCCTGTCTATGGCTGGACGCAGAAGTACCAGCTTCAGTCTCTCCTGTGACAGGGTTGGGGCTGATCAGAGGCAGCAGCAACATCCCAAAGTGCTGGCCCCCAACAAGCTTAGCCTTGACCCAAGCAAGGGTTGATGGAGTTGGGGAGTCTGGCAGGGTAGCTTACTATGCTCTCTGAATACCACCCCTACCTCTGTGATCAAGAGATGGAACTTATGGGGTAGGCCTGAACACCAGCACCTTTTTAAAACAAATGACACACTGACTATGTACACACATCTCTACCTGAGTTGTATATAGACGTGTGTGCGCTGGTGACTAGTGCATTGGAAGAGGAACTGTGAGGTCCTTAGGGATGGGTGAACAGAACACCGTTCGGATGTTCAGACATTCAGTATGAAACCCAAGTTCGGGTTCGGCTGTTCGGTTTGGCGGAGTTCGGTTCGGCCGAAGACGGACGAACATTCAAAAAAGTGCTATCGGTACTGAAACCGAAAATTTTTCAGTATCAGTATTTTTGGCCCTGAAACCAGCCCTGGTGTCCACCCCTGGTGCCAGGAAGTCTGCTCCTCAGCTGCCTCCCTCTTCCAGTCACGTTTTTCCCACCCAAAGTCACATTTTTCCCGTCCCCGAACTCATCTGAACTTTTCCAAACTGTTCGGTTCAGAAGTTCGTTTCGGTCGTCCAAACAGGCCGAGTTCGGGCCGAACTCCAAACTTTTGAACTGCATTTGCCCATCCCTAGAGGTTCTGAGTTTTAGTCCTGCTCTCTCTGCATAGGGATGGGCGAACGCAGTTCGGAAGTCTGGAGTTCGGACCGAACTCGAATTTCAAACCGAACCAAACTGAATTTCTGAACTCTGTTCTATTCACCCATCCCTAGTGGCAACACACACCAAAAAAACTGGTTTTGAATGGCCAAACTTGGTTCGGAATTCGACCGAACTTGGTCTGTTTGGTCGACTGAACCGAACTTCCAAACTGAACTCGAATTTCAAACCGAACCAAACCGAATTTCCGAACTCAAATTTCAAACCGAACCAAATTTCTGAACTCCGTTCTGTTCGCCCATCCCTATCACTGCATAGTCTTGGAGAAGTCACACCTCTCTGACAGTCAGTGCCCTGGATTGGGCAATGTCAATAGATCTCACCAGGCAGAGGGTGCTCGACATAAGTGGAACGATACTCTTTTGTCATCTTAGTCTTTAATCCCATCAGTGGGACTGCTATGGTCTTTACAGGACCGTGGGATCAGATGGTGAATGCATGAGTCTATTCATCTCTGCGTGTGGTGGCCAAAGTTTTCCAGTGATTAAAGAACACAAGTCCCTACAGCTTGAGCTGAAGAGGTAGGGTCTGGAGTTGGTTGCTGGTAACAGGTTCATGAACAGAGGGGTGCATAACATCCACTCACCAGCACACACACAGGTCTAGCCTGCAGGACAGGCACAAGAGAACATTCGCTTCAATGAAGCTTGTGTCTGCTGCTGCAGCATCTTTAAAATTTCTTGCACTAGGGAACATCTGCTGCTCCCCCTTCACATGACAGGAGTGCTTTTCACCGATGCCATCTGGTGAGGAGTATGCAGCCTTTTTTTTCTGATTTGAATCTGGTCACAGTCATCCATGCTTTCATCACCTCAAGCCTAGATTTCTTCAATTCGCTTTATGTGGGGATGCCATTGATGACTGTTTGGAAGCTGCAGCTGGTGCAGAATGCGGTGTCTCACCTCCTTTCAGAGATGAGTCGGTCGCTGGAAGCACATTACACCAGTACTCCGAAGTCCGCACTGGCTTCCTATAGCTTTCTGGGCTCAATTCAAGGTGCTGGTTTTGACCTTTCAAGTCCTAAACAGTCTGGACCTCACATATCTGGAAGACCGCCTGTCGTTCTTGTTCGATTGTCCCATTGCAGCCCCTATGATCAGCCTGGAGCGCCTCCATGTGTTAGCCTTGTTCACACGACATGGGTTCACAGGGGGGCAGGGAGGCATTCTTGGTTGCTGCCCCAGTGCATTGGAACTCCGGTGCTTTGGAACTTCACAGTGGGGGCAGGGAGGCATTCTTGGTTGCTGCCCCGGTACTTTGGAACTCCCTTCTCTGGAGGCTTGTTTGAGCCTGAGAGTCTTCTGGAGGGGGTATAAGACTGTTTTATTTGAGAAGGCATTTGGTGGGTGAGGATAGAGGATTGGGGTGGGGTTTGGTAGTGGTTTTGGAGTAGAGGTGTTGGGGGGAGTTGGGTGGGTTTTGTGGCGGTGGGTTTTGTGGCGGTGGGTTAAATATTTTTATTGGATTTTAAGTCACCCTGAACCTCAAAGAAGGGCGGCATATAAATTGAAATAAAGAAATTAAATAAATAAATAAATAAATGACGAGACCATGTGTGGCTTCAGGGAGGGGAAGAGTGACTGTATGGTGAAGATGAGTGTGTGTCTGATCTATGGGGCTCTATGGGACCTGCTCTGTGAAGCTTTAGAGGGTCTGATCTTGGGATTCTATGGAGCTGTGTATGAGCCCTGTGCTCCATCAGTGCCTGGGAACTCGCATGAACACAGGCCAGCCCTGTATATTATCATCATTTATCAATCGCTTTGACTGTTCAAAGCGCTTTGTTTGTTTATTTATTAAAATATTTATATCCCGCCTCTTCTGCTTACAGCAGCTCGAGGCGGCTAACAATCAATACAGTCTTTATCTAGTTCACAATCACAATGTTGCAAGGCAGCTCATTATTATTTCCATTTTATAGATGGGGAATTGAGGCTTGAGTGACTTGCCCAGGGTCACCCAGTAATGACTTCATGGCTTAGATGGAACTTGAACCATGGTCTTTCAGGTCCAAGACCAACACTTTAGCCATTAGACTATACTAGCATGTGCTCTCCCCCCCCCCCCCAAATTCCCCCCCATACATACATATGTGTGTGTGCGCCCCCCCCTTTTTTATCGATAGAGAAAGTAAATTAGCAACAATTAAGGGTGATCATGTCTCTTGTACAGAGTGATTTTAGCATGGGTAGTCTCCCAAGGGAAGTGGACAAAGTCCCAGCCCAGCTGAAGGGCCTAACACTCTCCATACTGGAGGGAGAGCAAAATGTCCCTGGTGAAGGATAGAATCTCATCTCCAGTTTGTATGCTCCGGAGCTATCTGTTTTCATCCCTACACTTGTATCTAGAGTCCTCCCCTCCTTGGCATGTAGCCTTATATACCTGTACCTAGTATTCCTACTAGGTAAGAAGTGGTTTACTGTAATATACCACAGAAAGTCCATGGGAACTGAGTGAGTGGTTCTGTCCCACGGTCTGGTCATGCTCTGGCCATACCTGTTTTCTGCTGCCTTTTCTCTTCAAAGGGAGTTTTACTGGAAAGATGGCTGATGTGCTGCCCATTTGCTGCTGAGCAGCCCATGCCTGCAGGTGTGCTGAGGAGCCTGCATGGAGGTTAATTTGTAGTGCCAAAATCTTTCGGAAGTTGCCGTGTTACAGTATCCTGCCTCGGGGAATGATCGGCGAGTTCTGAGCCTGTGTGGGTGAAGTTTCTGTGGAGCTCTTCATCAAGGCTGTGTGGGTGGGGTTTCTGTGGAGCTTGAAGGAATTGTAGCTCCTCTCACTTTTTTCCCTGGGTGATGGAACTCTTTATGCCATTGAGTTAAGCCTGGAGGTCTAGTCCTTCTTCAGCTGAAATCAAGAGGAATTTTGTTATTGATAGGTGCAGAAGAGGCCAGTGGTGTAATGTGATCTCACTTCACCTGTGGTATTGAAATCCACTTCATTGTTCAGCATTTTGCTCTCTCGTTGGTGGTCCGTTCACCATTGCCCACCGTTGGTCATTACTCTCATCGTCCTTGACAGCTTGTGGAGTCCAGTAATCTGCTCGGACTTAGCCCCAGCAAAAATGCTCCTGGTCACCTCCTTAAGCTGCCCCTTGTGATGGACACCACAATTATCTTCCCCACAAATAAAACCAATGAGCAGGGACCTGTGTTTCCTGCATTTTCTCCATGATCACCAATGGGGAAAATGCAGTGAACGTGGGCCCCTGCCTATAATTTAGACTTCTTATTTGACTCCAGAAGGAATCTAAATCTTGCTTCTTCCTCCACAACATCTCCAAGACCTCAATCCTCTCCAACTGACACTTTTATCACACTTTCCCCAAATTCCGGTCCTCTTGTGCTTTCCATACCTCAAATCTCCTCCCTTCTAACTTCTATGCAACCTTGCTACTTTAGGTTTGTTTAAAATGCCTCTGCTAAAGTAGTTGTCTTGGTTTGTTGTTCTGTGTCCCACACTGCTCTTCAAGTCCCTCTGATGGCTTCCTGCTTTCTAAAATGACGGGTGGAAAATTTTAGCCCTTGTGTTGTGTAACCTACATGAAATGTGGGTTGTGTATCCCACTATATTATATGCAAGTTTGCCACAACCCAGTCATGAAGCCTGACCTTAAAGGGGTAACTGACCAAGCTCCTTTTTCCTAGCTTAGGGGGGGATGAGGGAGGCTGGCTATGGTCAGATATGGGTGGGAGAAAACAGCTGGCCAGCTTCATGGGTCTCCAGCCAGGTTTTGACCCAGACTCACTGGACTCTGGGGGAAGGGGGCAGGCCACAGGGACATTTCTACTTCATTTCTGATATGCCCCTGCCCCTGTGAAACGTCATTATACTCTATCAGGTTGGTGTAATGACTCGGGTGAAATCCCCAAGGGAGGTGGTAACTCTAGCTTTGGTGTGTGTTCTTGGAGAGACCCAGAAGCTCTCTTAAGGGGTCAAGGAAAGGAGCTGACCATTCCTGACCTTCAAGGCCATCCCTGGTGCGACTGTTGGAGGTGCTGGGACCCGAGGGAACTGCTCTGAGAGAAATGACAATGTGAGCCACTGTGACTGGGAGAGAGGACAGAGCTTGGGTACCTGTTGAATCAGACATGAACTTATTTATTTATTTTATTTAATCATTTACTACCCCGCCCCTCCTGCTCCAAGCAGCCCGGGGCGGCTTACAATGTTAAAACACATACAATAAATAAAAACCAAGAAATACAATAAAAAGAGAGGCACAAAACCCCAAACCACCCCCTCCCCATCACACCCTACACCCCATCTCCCTCGCCAAAAGCCAGGCAGAACAGCCAGGTTTTATCTATACGACGGAAGGAGGGGAGATCCAGGGCCACCTGGGCCTTCACCAAGTGGGAGTTCCACAGCTGAGGTGCGGCCACCAAGCACGCCCTCTCCATGGTGGCCCACTGGGCCACATGGGGGACCTTGAGAAGGGCACCCCCAGTGGACCGCAGAGGCCACTCCAGAGCACAAAAGGTGAGGCAGTGGCAGTCCCACAGGTATGTCAGACCAAGGCCGTATAGGGCTTTATATGTCGAAAACAATACTTTGAATTGGGCCCGGAAGACTATAGGCAGCCAGTTCAGAGCCTGGAGCACTGGTGTAATGTGCTAACGGCGACCCGTCCCTGTAAGGAGATGGGCTGCAGCATTCTGCAGTCTCCGAACCGTCACCATAGGTAGCCCCACGTAGAGTGCGTTGCAATAGTTCAATCTCAAGGTAATGAAAGCATGGATGATGGTGGCCAGGTCACTATCTGAAACATACGGCCGAAGCCGTCTCACCAAATGTAATTGGCGAAATGCATTCCTCGCCACAGCCACCACCTGGAGATCCAGGCAGAGCTGCAGATCGAGCAGCACACCCAGACTACGGACTTGGGATACCAGTGGAGGGTGGACCCCATCAATGGGAACCACTACATTCACTGCCCTTCCCACCATCATCACTTCCGTATTGTCGGGATTCAACTTCAGTTG
The DNA here is from genome assembly GCA_003113815.1 of Sphenodon punctatus. Classification (NCBI taxonomy): domain Eukaryota; kingdom Metazoa; phylum Chordata; class Lepidosauria; order Sphenodontia; family Sphenodontidae; genus Sphenodon; species Sphenodon punctatus. The sequence goes on along the minus strand of QEPC01002422.1, from coordinate 647,669 downwards.
GCTCACCCTCATCCAATCCCCAACAGCCATCAGACATCGGATAATCTCAGAGACTGCCGGGTCTGGGTCAGATGAAAATGAGAGGTAGAGTTGGTGTTATCAGCATATTGATGACACCGCACCCCATACTGTCTCATGACCTCGCCAAGTGGCTGCATATACATGTTGAACAAGAGCAGCGACAGAATAGAACCTTGCAGGACACCACACGTGAGGTCCTGTGGAGATGAAGAACAATCCCCAAGCACCACACACTGAGTTCCCCTGGCCAGGAAGGAGCGGAACCAGTCAAGGATGATCCCGCCCACTCCTGCTTGATCCCACAAACGAGTCACCAATGTCTCATGGTCAACGGTATCAAAAGCAGCCGAGAGATCTAACAAAATTAGCAGAGTCAAATGACCCTGATCTAATTCACGGCGAAGGTCGTTGACCAAGGCCACAAGCACAGTCCCTGTGCCATAGCCTTGACAAAAACTGGACTGAAAGGGATCCAGATAACCAGTGCGGTTTAGATGCCTCTGCAGCTGCTGGGCCACTACCGGCTCAATAACCTTCCCTAAAAAGGGAAGGTTCGAGACTGGCTGATAACTGGCGAGGGAACTGACGTCAAGTGATGGGTTTTTTGAGCAGAGATCTCACCACCACCTCTTTGAGGCAGCCTGGCACTCTGCCCTCCCAAAGGGAGGCACTGATCATCCCCGCCAGCAACAGCTCCACCGTCTCCCGGCTGGCCTTAACCAGCCAGGATGAGCATTGGTCAAGTTCACAAAAGGTGGCCCTAACAGCCTCAAGAACATCTCTCGCCCCGGCAGACGACCAATAGAAATTGATCCCACGAAATCAGACAAGGCGGGACTTCCACAACCTCTGGTTCACCCACTGCAATAAGTGCGGCATCGAAGTTGTGGTGAATCTGAGCGACGCTCTCTGTAAAATAATCACCAAACACATCACAGTGGGCATTAGATACCTCCGATTCCAGGCAGAGGGAGGACCGACCAAGTCCCTCACCATCCAGAAAAGCTTCGCTGGACGAGATCTTGCAGAGGCTATACAAGCAGCAAAAAACTTTTTTTTGCTGCCCTTACAGCTACAGCATAGGCACATAAACTGGTTCTATGTTGCAATCTGTCAACTTCAGCATGTGAATGGTGCCACTGTCGCTCCAGTGCTACTCACTCCCCCAAACTTTCAGCATGGTGCCTATGCCAAGTTGTCTTTTTGCAGTGCTGCCAGTGGCATTATTTAGTTACTTAGTTAGTTAGTTAGTTATAGAAACCATCTTTTGTTGCTGACTCCCCGGCTGGCTATTGTCCTGTCTCTAACCTTCCCTTTTTAGGGAAGGTTATTGAATGGGTGGTTGCCCAGCAGCTTCAGGCTCATCTCGAAGCTTTAGGATTCCTGTACTTGTTTCAGTCAGGTTTCGTCTGGGGTATAAAATGGAGACTGCACTTGTGGCCTTGGTTGATGATCTATGCCTGGAGATTGCCAGAGGGAATTGTTGATTGTGTTAGATCTTTTATTGGCTTTTCATATGGTTGATCATGAGGTGTTGATGTGTCTGGAAGACCTGGCAGGAGTGTGTGGGTGTGGGACTGCTCTTGAGTGCAGTTGGGGAGGACCCAGTGGTTGGTGATGGGAGATTGCTTGTTGTCCACTCTGGACCTCCCTTGTGGTGTCCTGGAGGGTTCCATCTTGTCTCCCCTCTTGTTCAATGTGTATTTGAAGCTGCTGGGTGAGATCATTCCGAAGATTTGGAGTGAGGTGCCATCAGCATGCTGATGACACCCAGCTCTACCTCTTTTTTTCATCTGAGCATGGTCCTGAAGTCTTGGTGCTTTCCCGATGTCTGGCTGCTGCTGGAGGACTGCGTGAGAGTGAGTCGATTGAAGCTGAATCCAGACAAGACTGAAGTCATGGTTGGCCAAGCTTGTGACCTGGAGAAGATTGGGACCCCTGCTATTGAGCGGGTCCGGTCCCTTCTAGTTACTAAAGTTCAAAGCTTTGGTGCGCTGCTGGACCCTCTGGTGCACCTGGATTGTCAGGTTGCAGCGATGGCCAGGATCGCCTTTCATCAACTCCATCTGATGAGAAGGTTACATCTTTTTCTTTCTGACTAGAATCTAGCCACCATCATTCATGCTTTCATTACCTCAAGGCTAGTGCATTACTGCAATGCACTCTGTGTGGTGGTGGGGGGGCTGCCCTCGGTGACTGTTCAGAAGCTGTAGTTGGTGCAATTTTAAAAACATTTATTTTATTATTTTATTTTATTTTATTTTATTTTGCATTTTACCCCGCCCTTCTGTTTGGCAGAGCTTTTGGAAGGTGGGGATAGAGGTTGGGTGGGTGGGGTTTTTGTGTTTTTTTTGGGGGGGAGGGTAAGGATTTTTTATTTTATATTTTTACTATTTTGTGTGGGGGGGTTTGCTTTTGTAAATTGCTCTGAGCCTTTGGGAAAAGGTGTGTGTGTGTGTGTGTGTGTATAATCCACCCTTCCCATGTAAAATTAATATAAAAGACCCTAACACATCCACAAAACCCTTCTCCCACCCAACCCCCCTCACACCTCTACCTCAAAACCACCCACCAAACCCATGCTAATCCGCTATCCCCACCTGCTTAAATGCCTTTTCAAATAAAAAAGTCTTACACTGCCTCTGGAAGATGCTTGGGCTCAAACTACCTGGGGAAAGAAAGTTCCAAAGCACCGGGGCAGCAACCATTAGGCCATAGAGAAAGGAATGAGTCTACTACCTGGTTGAGCTAAGAGGCCCAGGTAGCTCAAACAGAAGGGTTTCCTATTCGAAACTCAAAAGTAATGTTCCTGGGTGGAGCTTAACCAAGAACCTGCCAAAATGAGCAAATCTGTTGAATGCCAACGATCTGATCTGAACCAAACACACCGAGCAGTGAGCACTACCCATCAGATCTTCCTTGGATTGTTTGCTTCTGTCTTTTCATGTTGTTTGTACAGTTTGTTCAGTCCATTAATTTCATTGTTCTGCTCATTTTTGCCATTTCCTGGTTTTAGCCCACTATTGATTCTGGCGAAAACAAATGAAATGCTGAAATAAAATGAAATTGCAAAAAATGGATTGCTCTATGTGACAAATGTCATTCAGGTTGACTGGATGCTGCTTGAAGTTGCAAAGCAAAACAAAACTGTGAGCATTTCTTTTGCTACTCAGTTGAGCTCTATCTCTGGGTCAGTCACTGGTGTGATGGCCAAACACCAAAGATAAGAAAAGCATTCTTATTTTGTGACCACTTTCATCCAGATGTGTGTCAAACTTCTGTACTTTCACATGATTGGAGTTGAACCAAATTTCACATCACCTGTGTAGGCTTGCCAGAGAGGTTCCATACTTTAAGGGAACATCTTTTCTTTCAGAGCCCCACAAGTCCGCAGAACATAAGATAGCCGTTATTTCAAAGCCCTCCCAGTGCTACAGAACACAATAGCTGTCTCTTAATCCAGAGCCCTCCCAACTCCGCAGAACAAAGCAGACACCCCTCATTTTAGAGGCCATGGCCAAAGTCATAGCTATAATTGATGCAAGTGGTGTAACTGCCTCAGGGCCCATGAACCAGAGGGGGGCAGTCCCACACTCCCTGATGCAGCCGCATCCCCTGCTGCTAGAAAGGGCGGGGGGCGGTTGTCATTCCATCTACTGAACCAGGGTCCATTCCAGCTTAGGTCTGCCCCTATCCATGGTTCCATGGAAGCTTTGATCTGGTCACATGCCATTTCTAAGTAACTTTCTACCTGGTGGCTATTAAGTAGCCAACAGATCTTCTGATGTATCCATTCCCAAAATACAGAACTGAGTCTATAGCGGAGCTGGGAATGAACACAAGAACATAAGTAGTGCCATATCAGTCTGGGAGATTCTCCAGTCTCTGCTATCTCACCCACCCACAGAGGTTTATATTTGGGTTTATACCAGCCAGCACTCGGTGACTGGAAATAACCTTTTGCTAAGAATGCTGATTTTATTGAGCAAATTGCATTCTTTATTGAGCACCTATAGTGAAAATTGAAAGAAAAGTAAAAATTGAAAGCAAAAGCAATCAGTCTTTACATGAGCAATCAGTCAGCCTGATTTCTCGCATCCATGGCTCACAGTGATGTACAGGCAGGTAGCAGCAAACAATTTAAATGGGGTCTTGTCTGCTGTGGGGTTGGAAATCCCTTCTGGTTTGCATAAAACCCACAGTCAAACATGTGTCTCTTGTAAGAACATAAGTAGTGCCATACTGGCTCAGACCAATGGCCCATTGAGCCCAGCATCTGTTTCCAACAGTGGCCAGTCTTAGTCGCTTGGGAGAAATACCCAACAGGTCATAATGGTGTGATCGATCAATTCCCTGTTGTTCCTTCCCAGCTCCCAACAGACCACGATTACATCCCCTTTGGTTGCTTGGAAGAAGTACCCAACAGGTACCCAATAGGGCAATCCATTCTGTGTTGTTCACTCCCAGCTCCCGACAGTAAGAGGTTACATTCCCCAAACCTACCTGGTTAATAGCTGCTAACAGATCTATCTTCCAGAAACCTGTTCAATCCCTTTTTTAAACCCAGCTTTGTATCAGCTGCAAATTTGGTTACTTCACTCTTTGCTCCTTTTTCTAGATCATTAGTGAATACATTAAACAACACCAGTCCCACTACAAATCCCTCGGGCACTCTACTATTTATTTACTTCTCTCCATTAACTGACAATTTAATCCTACTCTTTGTTTCCTATCCTTTAACCAGTTACCAATCCACAATAGGACATTGCCTCCTATCCCATGACTTTTTAATTTCCTCAAGAGTCTCTCATGAGGGACTTTATCAAATGCCTTCTGAAAATCCAGATACGCTATATCAACCAACTCCCCCTTATCCACATGTTTATGTACATCCTCAAAAAATTCCCAAAGATTAGAGGGGCACGACTTCTCTTTGCTAAATACATTTTGACTCTTCCCCATCAAGCCATGTTTATCAATATGCATAGTAATTCTGTTCTTAATAATCATTTCCACCATTTTACCTGGCACCGACATCACTCACCAGTCTGTAGTTCCCAAGATCACCTCTGGAGCCCCTTTTAAATATCAGTGTTACATTCACCCTCCAGTCCTCAGGTACAGTGGCAGATTTTAGTGATAGGTTGTAAATTACCAGTAGTAGGTCTGCAATTTCATATTAGAGTTCCTTCAGAACTCTGGGGTGAACACCATCTGATCCTGATGATTTGTTCCTACTTAGTATGTCAATTTTCTCTAGAACCTCTTCAAAAGTCACATTGATCTGTGACAGCTCTTCCATTTCATCATCTACAAAGAACAGTTCTGGTGCAGGTATCTTCCCAACATCCTCTGCTGTGGAGACCGAAGTAAAGAAATCATTTAGTTTCTCTGAAATGGTCTTATCCTTCCTGAGTGCCCCTATAGCATCTTCCTTGCTAGCATCTTTTGCATCTTTTACAGTTGGGGCAGAAACTCACTCATGAGGGCACTTTGCACTTCTCCGAGTGTCCAAACCTTGTATAGGGCAACAAGCTTTTCATCAGTGGGTTCACATTCCCTGTGTCCCAAGCCACTTGTTTCCCCCCAGAGATTCAGCTCCACCATTCAATTCAGGCTCTCCTGGTGGCCCCACAGGTATCCTCTCAGTGTCATCAGGGCAATGATGAGGAAAAACAGCAGGGAAGGTCCAGCCTCCATTAGCAACTCTTACTTCTGGCATTACACAAATGTCCAGAAAAATTGCGATCGCAATCTCATCCCACTCCAAAGTCTGGGCAGCCATAACACCCATAGACAAAAGCAGAAGCCTTTTAGCTTTCCCTGGCAAACAACCCGCAGGAATACCTTTCTATGGTGTTATAACCCCACATGTTCATCACAAGCAAAAACTCTTACTTTCAAAAGTTAAGAAAATATGACTTTCTCTTAACCAATGGGCAACTTAGCTCCCACATAGATTCTGTGTGCAGTGACCTTCACTGCCTTGGCCTTGCATATCCTGACCATTGGTTACCTGACTATTTCTTAAAATTCAGTGGTTCCACCTGAGCCCAAATAACAAATTCCATGCTTTCATGTCATAATGACTGTAACGTTTTTGCATGACTTGGCATGTGTACTGACATGCCTGTTATGAGGATTAGCATAAAGCTGTGCTGAATATTTATTATTATTTTTAAGTGAGTATTTCCGGGTTCTGAGGACTGGTCCTGAGCACTCGGGCTGATCCTCTGAACTTCAGAGAATACTTGGAATTTGGAGGGAACAGGGGGCAGAAAGGGAGGGGGGAACACAGGGCAGCATGGCCAGGGAAGAGAGCAGGGTGTGCCAGGGAAGGGGTGTGTGTTTCAGGGACAGGGAAGAGGGCAGGGCCAGACTTAAGATTTTAGTACCCCTAGGCAACTCAGGTTGCCACCCCCCACCCATCCTGGGGCTCTGGTGCATGCACAGGCTGCCATCTGAGGCAGGGAGGGAGACGATGGCAGAGCCCGCCCAGCACAGAAACAGAGTCCCTCTGTGATTGGCACCACTGCAGAGCATGTTTACGGGGGAACTTGGGGGCAGAATGGGGCTTCTCCAGGTGGGACTGGATGGGGAGGTTCCCTTCTTCAGTCTGCAGGTGGCAAGGGTGAGGCAGTGCAGCTGCAGCAGTGAATGGGAGGGGGTGCAATGACTGGTCAGTCACAGGCTGAGAACAGAAGCCCTCAACCCCTCAAAACCTGCTGCCCCCCAAAATCTGCTGCCCTAGGCAGGTGTGTACATTGCCTGCCCCTAAGTCCAGCCCTGGAAGGGGGTGCAGGAAAGAGAGCAGAAGAGGCTGGAGAAGGGGTGTGCACCATTTACTTACAATCCACATGGGAGCTGGGCAAGCCACTCAGGACTCTCTGTTCCTGTGTTTTGAATGAGGTTTCTCTGAGCATGCTCCTAAAGCTCTCTGGAGCATGCTGGGAAATGTAGCCCAGCTTGCTCCCAGACAGCATTAGACTAATGCTGTTCTAATGGAACTTCTAATGGAACCATTAGAAGAACTAATGCTGTTTGGGAAATGCAGAGTGGAGATGCAGATAGCTGAGATCCTCAAGCCTCAGCTGGAGCAACAGAACACAGTGATGTAGTTTCCCATCTCCAGGGAGAAGTGTGTTGCCATCACCATCTGGAAGCTCAACACTCCAGACTCCTGCTACCCTGTCGCCCAGAAATTTGGCATTGGAACCTCTATGGTGGGCACCACCCTCACTGAGGTTTGCACTGTGATTGTGGAAGCGCTGCTGGACTGGGTGGTGCAGTTGGCTAACCCTGCAGAGGTACTGGAGGGCTTTCAGCAGGAGGGGTTCCTGAAGGGTATAGGGGCAATCAGTGGGAGCCATATTGCCATCATCTGTCCACCCCATAGCAAGGATGACTACCTGAACTGCAAGGGGTTCTTTTCCGTGGTTCTCCAGGCCATAGTGGACAACCATGGCCAGTGTATGGATGTGCTGTCCAGGTGGTCCAGGAAGAACCATGACACGCACATCTTCCACCAGTTCCCCTTCTTTGGCTGCATGTACACTGGGGACTCTGAACCCACCACTGGAACTAGTGTTGTCACCTTTGGTCTTTTTTTTTTTTACAAGACACTTTGACCTATAGGAATGTCAGGTAAAAAATCACCACAGGTGACAACCCTAACTGAAACCTGCATTGAGGGGTCCTCATGCAGCCTGTTCTGGGGGACTTATGAAAGCTGGAACAAAGGCAGCTTGGCACTACCAACCTACTCTAAATACTTACTTTCGAAGGAGCGCTGGAGAGCGATTGAAGCAAGGATCAATTTCCAGCTGGAAACTGCTCCCCTGCTAGCCACCGCTGCCTGTGCTCTCCACGACATCTGAGAGACCAGCTGGTGGAGGCTTGTTGGAGAATCCCACCCCACCCAGCCTTGAGTAACAGTTTACTGATCATAAATAAGACTTTAAAAAATGTTCAATAAAGCCTTTAAAACTGTTTTCTGTGTTGTCATGTTTTCCTCTGGCCCATCCAACCCCCCCCCACCCCACTACTTCCCGCCTTTTCCTTTCCTGTTCATTCCCTATAGATGTTCATGTGTGAACCAGCTGCTGACTTGAAGCTCTTCATTTTCCTACTGGCATTTTCAGGTTAGCCAGGTTGGGAATGGCAGTAGGAAGTGCAGAGGCTGAGGCGTGCTGCCGGATACTATGTCCCCCATCCCATCCACAAGTGTAAGTGCTTCTGACCACCAGCTCCCAAAGTGACTTAGCGCTGTGCCATACCACCATTCTCCACAGTCCCCCATAACCCCACCTCATGTGCAAGTGCATGCCCAGAGATGGCATGGCTGTTTTCAGTGCACCCACCATCCTCTTTCCTTCCCTTCCAACCCCCAGCCACCAAAACAGCTTATCGCTATGCCATAATGTCCAGTAAAGCCTTTAAAACTGCTCTCACTTCCCCAAACCTCCCATTTCCCCTAGAATAAGCATGGATTGGAAACTATGGGTTGTGGAGAAAAATATATAACTTTATTAAACAATATAACCTTTAACTTATTTAGTGAATTGTA
>QEPC01002422.1:596383-613853 GCA_003113815.1 Sphenodon punctatus | reverse complement strand
CCCCCCCCGCTCCCGTTGTTCTTTGTGCTTTGTCCGGGCACCCCTGCCCCCCCTTCCCGACTTTTCCCTTGGGTGGGTGCTCCAGCATGTGCGTGTGTGTGTGCCCGGGCGTGTGGTCGTGCTGTGTGTTGTGCTGTGGGTCTGCTGTGTGTGTGCCTGCTGAGTGTGGTACCTGTCCGCCTCTTGTCCCTCTTCCCCCCTCCCTTCCCGTTTCCCTTGTGTGGGCGTTTCCTTGTGTGCCTTTTTGCTTCGTTTGCCCTCAGGCGGCCATGTCTGTGTCCCGCCCCTGCCCGGTGTCTTCTGGGTGTTTTGACCACGGCTGGGGATCGGCGTCACGTCTGTTTCACTGGCCCGATCTGTGATGTGTCGGCCCGATTCCCGGTCGTGGTCCCGGTCCCGTCACGTCTGTTTGGGGCTTTTATTCGCCCCATGCCGTGGTTGTTTTATTCACCCCCACTGGGGATCCACTGTGGTGAATCGCCCGCCCGTAATGTCTGAAATCACCCAGTGTGAAGGTTTTGAGAAGTGCCTGACTTAAAAAAAAAAAAAAAAAAAAAAAAAAAAAGAAGAAGAAGAAGAAGAATTCACAAGATAAGTGATAAAACTGGAACCTGCAATAATTATAACTTTTCAAACTGCTCATGTGTTGCATTACATGATATTAAATACTTGCAAGTGACCAAGAACGAGGCACAGCCAGCCAGCAATGGATGCTCTTACAGAAAGTATTACAGAAATGAGACACAAGATAAATAAGTACATAAATGATAATAAAATAATAATTATTATTAATAATAATTAATAATTGCTAATTAATAAATGAATGATAAAGAGTTGACAAGGTAAGGATGGTGTGGCTAAGGTGCCAGAAGGTCTGTTGCATATCTGCATTGGACAACGTGAAGTTAGAAATCTCAGCTAAACAGGCTTCTTGGAGAAACATCGCATGTCCAGGAATGGCAGAATTGAAATGGCCATGAAGGCAGAAAATAACTCCAAATCTGATGCTGACACCATCTGTTAAGCTCTCAGTGCCTTAGGGCCCTTTCAGCAGACACGTGGCTTTGCCGGCAGACACGTGCAGGGATGCAGAGCTCGATTTCCTGCTCTGCATTCCTGCGCGCATCTGCCGGCAAAACCGCGCGTGGGGGTGGGACTTTCTGACTGGATGATCCCCGCGCATATCCTAGCTGCGCATTTCCTCCCGCAGCCACAATATATGTTGGGGGGGGGGGAAGGTCTGAAAGTGGCCTTAGTTTCCCCATCTTCAAATTTTAAAACAGGAATGAGGATATATTTTCAAAGGGTTGCTGCGGAGATGAGTTACCAGTTGCTCACTTGGCACTCTGTGTCCATGCAAAGTGCTATCTAAGTGCTCAAGCAAAGAGCCAGTATAGCATAATGAGTAAGGTGTTGGCCTTGAACCAGAGATACCAGAGTTCAAATCCTACCTTAGCTATGAACTTTTACTGGGTGAAGTCACTGGATACTAGTAACAGTGCCACGGCGGAAACCCAGCCTAGATCGGGAAGGGAAGCAGCGGAGAACACCATTAAGGTTGGGTTCGGCCACGGAACCAATGTTCACTTGGCCAGGCCGCCAGGGCATGTGGGAAGCTGGGCAAATGGGCAGCCGGCCAGCCCCGTGCCCAGCACCCCATCCTCTGCCATGATGGGCAGCCATGATGGCCTATGGCGGCTAGCCGTGATGGACCTGGACTGGACCATGTTGGACTGTAACAAATGTTATAGTGCTCTGACCCAATTGGGCAGATAGTAGTCTGGGCTGTGACCGCGGAGGACTTCGGGATTACAGCCTGGGCTAGCCGTCACCATGCCCAGGAGAAATCCTAGGCAAACATCTGGCAGGGCTCCAACAAATGTGACTGCAGCCTACAGACCACGGCAGACCTAAGCGGGGCCACTGTCATGTTTGTTAACACCCACTGTCTCTTTAGCAGGGCAGGCTACAAGGGAGCCTGGCCCTTTAAGAATGCTAGCGCCAGCCGGAATAACACCAGCAGTTGGGCTAGCAACAACGTTGATTGGGATTTGGGACCAGCTGAGCTGGGCATGGCAGGGCCAGCTCAGAGCTCAGGAAGCTGAGTCCAGAAAAAGAGTAGAAGTGGAAATAATTAGGAGGTACCTGGAAGTACCAATTGTGGCACAGAGCCCATTTGAAGGCCTATGCCATGGCTGTGTGTTGACTGCAAAGAAAACGTACTTTGCAGCCATCATGGCATCTGCAAAATTACGTCCAGTGGAGCTTTTCCAGGTGGTGAGAGGCTTGGTCAGTCCGACCTATCTCCACATGGAACTGGAGTCCTCCAGTGCCCACTGTGACATGTTTGTGAATTATTTTGTGGATAAAATCGCTCACATTAACCATGACTTCGGCGTCACCTGTTTTAGAGACAGTGGGAGAGTCAGGGAAGATTATTGAGTGGGTGGTGGCTCAGCAGCTCCAGGCGTATGTGGATGCTATCAGTTTTCTACACCCAGCATGCTGACCTGCAGTGAGGAGCTGCTCTGGAACCCCTCCTTCCTCCCTAGCCGGGCCAATGGCTCCCTCTATAAATCTGACCCCCCTGCTATAAAAGACTGCCTCAGAGCTGCTGCACAGCCAGCGGGTGGGATCACTGAAGAACTCTAGTAAGTCAGTCTGCAACAATTGTTCCTGCATTTTACAACCCACCGGTGCTGGCTGGCTCTGGATGCCTACTTAACAAGGGGAGTGTGAACATAAAGGCTGCTTGCCATAAAACCAGATGCCCTAACAGGCTTTCCAGACACTATGCAAATTAGGGGTGGGACTATGTAAATTAGGATGTGTGGGACTATGGAAATTGTGCTCTCTCCCCCCCCCCCCCNTCCCTGTAGGCAATGGTGTAATCTGGTTCCTCTCGATCTCTACTGTGGCAATTTTTATTATAGGCTCTGTTCCTTGGTGGTGGGTTTTTCTGTGTGAGCAGTTTAGGGATGGTGAATCCTACATTGGTGGGGGGGCTGGACTAGATGGTCCTTGAGGTCCCTTCCAGCCCTATGTCTCTAAGGCCGCTTTTAGACGATCACGCTGTGCGCTCGCGCGGGGTTTCAAAAACCCCGCGAGGAGAGATTACATGTGACGCAGCCGGCAATCGCACGCCTGATACGCGCTGTGCATTCTTTTCAAGGCGCGAACTGACCGGGAGCCTGATCGAGGTAGGTCATTCGCGGCTTGAAAAGAATGCGCGGTGCCATATCAGGCAGGCAATTGCCGGCGGCGTCACGTGTAATCTCTCCGCGCGGGGTTTTTGAAAACCCGTGCGAGCGCACAGCGTGATCATCTAAAAGCGGCCTAAGACACCTCTCCGATAAAGACTGGACCACAAATGAGCCATTACCAGGCCCCCGGATGGAAATTTTGGACCCCATCCCAGGGAAGAAAAGACTCTTGGCTTCCAGCAGGAGATGGTCAAATTGGAACCAAGATGCTGGTCAAACAATAAGAAGTTTTCTTGGCTTGTCAGCAGTATCTCAATCCTAGGGTTGCTACCTTAGGTATATTTTCCCAGGCCACTTATGAAAAATACATGTTTCCACCCATGTATATTTTCCCATGCTACTTATGAAGAATACATGTTGCAGGTACCATAGGTGCCAGTGCAGGCCCTGCAACATGTATTTTTCATAAGTGGCCTGGAAAAATATACCTAAGGTGGCAACCCTACTGAAGCCTGTGTGTTTGCCTGGTTCCAGCCTCAAATCATGTCAGGACCTAGGCCTTGAATTGGTGTTTCTGGGGGGCTTGGTGTGATGACCAGTCCTGTGGCACCATCTCTTTACTGTGCATCTGGTCTGGATGTCCCCCGAAAGAGCTCCTCTGTGCTGGACAGGCCATACTTCTCCAACCGGCTGTCTGGTCTGTGACACCCACCTTGCCACACCCTCTCCCAGCTTCCTGACTGGCTGCCTATGCAGCTATAAGGCTACAAAGCAGTCACAAGAAGCTGGGTGGAACAACATGCCTGCTCGCTTTCTGTCTCCTCTCTTGTCTTGTTCTGGCTCCCAGTCACCGTGTCTTGGACTTGACCAGCTCCCTGGTTGATGGCTGGTAATGGCTCATTGGTGGCCTAGTCTTTATCGGAGAGGCTACAACCACCCATGTTCTGTGGTTAGAGAGAATCACAATTCCACCTTGTGACTTGGCTGGTTCTGATCCTGTGATGGCTTGCCTTTTGACCTTTTATCTTGATTCCTGCGTGTGCACTTTACATCCTGACATGACCCCTAGCCCTGAGCCTGCCCTTGTTCTCCTGGACCTGTTCCCCAGGGCCCACACATGCTCCAGAGAGGGTCCTCTCAGCTTCTGACCCAGTGTGAATTTTACTTACCAATCTCAGTTCTGCCCTTCGGTTCCTACTGCAATTCTGATTTCCTGGTTCCTGACCAAACACGATGCCTGAATGCCTGCTCTGGCTTCTGGCTCAACTTTGGACACCTGTTCTTGACCCAGCTCTCCCCAGGACTCTAATGGGACCTAAGTAGGTTCAACTTCCACTGAAGTCAATGCAGAGAGCTGCATCTTCCTTGGCCAGAATGAATCTACTTTCTCTTGAGGCACTGAAGTTTATGGTTACCATGGCTACAATGTGGTTCTGGCATTTCTGGTCAAGTCCATAGCTAAGCTGTTATCTCCATGATGACATGGTTTTAGCAGTCTCATGAAGGGTGAAGATGCTTATATGGAGACAAAATAGTTGAGATGATCTCTTGTAAGGGGCTGACTTTTGCTAGTGGAGAGTTTGCAACTTTTTGAGCCTCACTGGGCCCTTTTTGATTTGTTAACATGTCTGAAGAAGGGCTCTGTGTGACCCAAAAACTTGTACTTTCTCTCCAACAGAAATTGGTCCAATAACCATTTGACCTCTTACATTTGGGACCAATAAAGCAACCACGCTCTCCTGCTGTTTATATGAAAACAGCTTTCCCTGTCAATGTGTTATGTAAACATTTAAGGGTTCTAATGTCTGTGGCCTCACCTGGAGTCTTTTCTCTGTTGACTTTTGAGAGCTGTGCATAAGGCAGTGACAATTTTATGGGTCTTCTCTCCAAATAAGTCAAAGAGATGTACCCTGACCCCTTCCCCCCTGAACTTGAAGGGTAGTTTGGGTAAAGCCATATTTTTATGGATTAGTTGTCTCTCTTCTTGGCCAATTTCTTGGAGGCCAAGCTTTAGATGCTGCAGCAGCATATTTAGTGTAGTGACTAATGAAGACATCATGANGGGGGGGGGGGGAGAGGTCTGATGCAGCCTCAGTGTTTGACAGCTGTGGGGGATTGGATGAGGGTGAGTCGATTTAAGCTGAATCCTGACAAGACAGTGGTGATGATGGTGGGCAGGGTCAGTAATCCGGGGGTTGGGAGAATCCTGTTATAGATGGGGTTCACACACACACACTGGTTACACAGGGACAGATCCTGGTTGTGCTTCTGGATCTGCAACTGTGCTTGGATAGTCAGGTGGCTGCTGTGATTGGGGGTGCATTTGCCAATTACATCTGGCGAGGAGGCTCAACTTTATTATTTCTAATTCTGATCTTGCCACCATCATCCATGCCTTCATCACCTCAAATGTAGACTACTTAATGCCCTCTACATGGGGCTGCCCATGGTAATGGCCCGGAGGCTGCAGCTAGTGCAGAATGCGGCGGCCCATCCCCTCATGGGGATGGGCCAATAGAAACATATTACTCCAATTCTTTGCACACTGTATTGACCGCCAATAGTCTTCTGGGCCTGATTCAAGGTACTGGTGTTAACCTATAAAGTCCTAAACAGTCTAGGCCACATTTATCTGAGGGATTGCCTCATCCCACGGGCCTTGAGCTGGCCTCTGTGGTTGGCCAGAGCCGCCCTCCTGGAGGTCCCATATTGTAGACGACAGCCACCATGAGGAGGGCGTTCCCGATGGCTGCTTCATTGCAACAGAGATTTGCTCCTGCCCCCATCTGCTCACCTTCCAGCAGCAGTGTAAGACTTGGTTGTTCCACCAGGCGTTTGGAGGAGGAGACTGGTAGGGTGGGTTGGGGGAAGGAAGGGAGTCTCTTATTGGGTTTTTTATGTCCATGTTTTTTAAACTATATTTTATTAGTTTGTAAGCCGCCCCAAATTGCATGAAGCAAGAGGGAAAGAGGTATTAAATACTTATAGAAATAAATAAAATAAATAAGTTGGGAGCTTGTAAGCTCTCAGGATCCTGGGCACGTCCCTAGTGTGACCCAGGACAGCCCTAGGACTCCCCATGGGAGGGCCTAGCTGTCACATTGAGGAACCAAGGGCATGTACGGTCTGGATGGAGCAACTCTGGGGGTAACACCTACCAGCCCAGGAACCCAATGGGCCAGCTGCTAGGGACTGGACTAGAGACCCTTGAGGCACCAGGGCCAGGCTCTCGGCCCCCGATGTGACCCAGGACAGGGTGGGGACTCCAGGTAAGAGGCCTAGCTGGCTGCTAAGAAAGACAGGGGGTGTAGGCCCTTGGACACAAGAAAATCTTGAGGGTGACATCCCAGCTGCCCAGGACTCTGGTGAATACAGCCCAGGAGCAACATGGACCATCTTCTCCAAAAGAGCAATGGTGAGAAATGGACCCCTCAGGTGGAGGCGTGAGCAGGCATGGAATTACTCGTTAGCTGGGTGCTAATTCCCCAAGTTGACCCCTAGAGTCGGCAGCAAGGATATCCCCAGGCAGCAGAGGACACAGGCAAGAGCAGTGAGAACACCTTCCTGGAACACTACCCTGCTACACACTCAGCCTGAGTTTCCCATTTGTAAAATGGGGATAATAATAAAAATGATTGTGAAAGGTAGCTAGATATAGATTGTAAAGCACCTTGAAGACAGAAAATGCTACATAAAGGGGTTCACATAACAATTTTAAAAACTATATAAAGAAAACTTTATCCCCTTCTGCAGGAATTTAGGATTAAATGAGCATCCTGGGAAAAATTGCAGATTTCATTACTTGGCTGAATTAATTTTGTAAAAATGATGATGCTTCACAAATTCCTATATGTAATTTTAACTCTTCCAATTGACATTCCAAAAGAGTTTTATGCTTCCTTTTATAAAATAGTGTCCTCTATTATTTGGCAAAACCCAAAAGCAAGGGTAAGATGTTCTACTTTGTTCACGTACAAGGACTCGGGTGGCATTAACTTGTCTGGTATCTGGCTCTATCGCTGGGCATCAATCCTTAGTTCAGTTAAATTATGGTTCAGGGGAGGAAAAGACCCTGCATGGGTTGATTTGGAGCAGAATATTTTACAGGTTCCTAATTTTAATATATATATATTTTTGGTGGGAGTTCCCAATCTTAGTTTGGCTAAAAAGACTCTCCACCCATTTGCTGGTCTGGCGATGTGGGTGTGGGCTTCTTGTGTGAGAAAACTGGAGATTGTCCCAGGCAAGTCTCCATATACTCCAATTTTTAGAGAGACTGCTCAGAGATTTGGGTTGGGCAAGGAGATTGGGGTCAGATGGAACAACAAGGGCCTCTGCCTGCCATCCCATTTCTTTGTCAATAATCCATTGAAGACTTTAGATACCCTTGAGACTATATTACAGGAGAAAATTCCTTTTAGGGAGTACATGAAACTTCGTTCTATCTTTAATTGGACCAGTGACAAAGTGCATTTCACTAGACAAACTTATGGGCTGTAGAGGCTGTTATCTGGCGACTCAGCAGATAATAAATTATAAGCACGTATTTATGTTGAATTACAGAAAATATTTTTTGGCCTGAGCTTCAGTTTTAGGGCATGATATTACTCAAAAAGAGTCCTGTCAGATTTGGAGAATTATGCATAAATGCTCAACGTCACTGTCAGTTCACAAACTTCAGGTTAAACTGGTGTTGTGAATGTATCTCACTCCTTTCCACCTTCACTCTTTTTGGAGAAATCTGCCTGACCTATGCTGGAGAGGTTGTGGGTAGGAGGAGGTGGGATCTTACCTCCACTGTTGGTGGTTTTGCCCCTCTGTGAATGAATTTTTGGCAATCTGAGTTCATATGAACAAGGTGGTGGATGCTGTGCTTTCCGAAGTGGTGGACACGTTCCAACTGGTCCTGGCCCTGGCCCTCCTGGGAATTTTTCCGGACAGTAGAATAATCTCTGTCTGACAAGTGACTTACCAGCAGTTGCGATTGGCAGCTATCCACATGATTGCTTGTCCTTGGAAATCTGTGCAGGGACTTAGCATGATGTTTTGGCTTAACTGTCTCTGGTTCACCCTTTCAATGGAACAAATTGCCATGGACATGCAGGTCAAGCTGAAGGAATTCTGCACAATATGGAATCCTTGCTGGGACATCATCTCCTTGGCCTGGGAGATCAACCATTCCAAACCCTGACTTTGTCTGTCTGAAATCTAATGCTCCTTTGGCTTTTTGCTTCAGCGGTGCAAGTTCTCCTCCTGCAGTTTTTGCTCTGCCAGCAAGTTAGATTTATTTGAGCTCGGACTGTCATGTCTATATCTCTGCCAATTTTACTTTTCTTTTTGTTCATGCTGATTTTCTGTAAAATGCTTTTGGTTTTTTCTGTAGACCTGACCTATTGTGCACTTTTGATGTTGTTGGTTCTTATGTCTTTATGTTGATAGGTTGTTGGTGTTGGAAATGCAAGGACTGTGAGGTCATTGCATCCATTTGCCCAATGCAGAGTTTACAGAGGAGTGTGAGCAGCTAATCATCAATAAGCAGGCAGGAAGCATACTTAAGCTTAAGTAGCTTTATTAGGAAATACATGTAGGCTAGGAAAGACCTACATCTATGCTAAGTCCTAAGACTAGGTGTGTTCAAGAGGGAGGAAGGAAGCTCTCTGAGACACAAAGAGATGAGAAATCTCCTGGGGGAGGAGATTGACCAATCAGGTCCTGACAGGAGTAGGACAGATAGGATGGGGGAAGGGTTCCCTGATCTGTCTGTCTACTCCTGGTGTTTCTAGCAAACAAACAGGATGAGGTGCTTAGGGGGGATGCAACCAAAGGAATGTATTTCCAACAGTTGGTACTGGTACGTTATTGTTTTGTTTTTTGTATTGTGTGATATTGTTTTTGACTTTATTTTAGTTTTTTTCTTCTTTGATACTAATAAAAGTTATAATAAAAAAAGAAAATTATCAGAATCATTCCTAACATTTAATCACTTTGGGTCATAAGTTTGTTTGTTTGTTTGTTTTTTAAAAGCTTGTGCCGAAGTATTTTGTAACCATCCCAAATATTCCATTCAAGGTTCATTTTAGACATCGAGAGTGATCAAAGTCTGTACTAATTAGACTGGACACGTATGAAGCCAACCATAGAGCAGGGGTGGGAAGCCTATGGGCCACTTTGAAAATGAGTGAAATTCCATGGGCGTGAATTGAGGGTGGAGCTGCTTAAGGAGGGGGAATCAGGATGGTGGAAGGAAGGGCAGGGTTCTGATCATGGATCTGTGCCATGGATCCCCACCCCTGCCACAGAAGAACAATTTCTCATTGATAGTAGCTAGGGTCTTTGCCATCTCTTATTTGCGAGACTCTCTGTGGTTTGCTTGCGTGGTGTTTTAACGTCTCCACCATTGCTACTATGATGAGACAGTCTGAACATGAGTTTGTTTCCTGTGGTTGATGCAAACCACACTTATAAACAAGAGGGGCTTTTTACCTTCCCCTGTAAAAATGCTTAAATCAATAAACCAGGTCTTCCACTGGGCTGTGGTGCGACATGCTCTGGTCAGACAAGTCGTGCTGTAGAAACCTGTCTGTGCAAATATGCCTCGAGAATAAGCAAGAAAATACCCTGTTGACACTGGGCAGCTGGGAAGGGAGAGACAGAAAAATATTGAATCACTTTTGCTGCAAGGAGAATCCTTGTGAATGGAAGTTAGGGACTGGGAAGCAATGAGTCCTGAGACTGAGACCAAAAATAAAACATGGACTGAAGAGAGAAGCAAGAGAATAGAATCAGGAATCCCTTGGTAAACTCCACCTGTGTAATTTCGGCTTAAAGAGAGAGCAGTCCTGGAGAAAGCTCCCTCTCATCTCTGTGATCTTACACTGTTGTATCAAAACTCAGTTGCCTTTCCATAGAAACAAAGTAGCAGAAGGCCTTTGTGAACCCATGAAGTTTTGCAACTTTCCAACACAGGTTGGTGCAATAGTATCTTTGCTACGTTGTCTCTTATCCCTCTCATATACTCAGATACTCAGCTGTACCTCTCGTTTTCTACTGACCCAGACCCTGCTGTCTCGGTGCTATCCCAATGTTTGGAGGCCGTGGCGGATTGGATGCGGCGGAGCAGACTGAAGCTCAACCCAGATAAGACGGAGGTGATGGTGGTGGGGAGGGCGAAGGGGGTGGTGGCCCCCCTGGTTGGGGGGGTTTGCCCCCCTGTAGCTCAGCAGGTCCGGAGTCTGGGGGTCATATTGGACGCAGACCTGCGGCTGGAGCGGCAGGTGGAGGCAGTCGCTAAGGCTGCCTTCCGCCAGCTTTATCTGGTACGTAGGCTGCGTCCGTATGTCTCTGGCCCGGACCTGGCCTCCCTCATCCATGCCTTCGTCACCTCGCGGCTCGACTACTGCAACGCGCTCTACGTGGGGCTTCCCTTGTTCTTGGCCCGGAGGCTGCAGCTGGTGCAGAATGCGGCGGCTCGTCTTCTTACGGGGACGGGTCGCCGGGAGCACATTACACCGGTGCTCCGAGCGCTGCACTGGCTGCCGATAGTGTGCCGGGCCAAGTTCAAGGTCCTAGTGATGATCTATAAAGCCCTATACGGCCTTGGCCCCTCTTACCTTAGGGACCGCCTCGCCCTTCGCGCCCCGGAACGGCTCCTGCGGTCTGCCGGGGGTGCCCTCCTGGAGGTCCCCCGTGTTAAGCGGGGGGCCACGATGGAGCGAGCATTCTCGGTGGTAGGGCCGCGGCTGTGGAACTCCCTTCCGGAGGAAGCTCGCCTGGCCCCAAGCCTTTTGACATTTCGGCGGAACTGTAAGACCTGGCTGTTTGCCCAGGCCTTCGGGAGGGAGGGTGGGGTGTGTGTGATTTTAATCCCCCGCCCATTTATTTATTTACTATTGTCTTTTAGCCCTGTTTTATTGATGCATTTTATATTTATATTTTAACTGATTTTAATTGTTTTTATCATTGTTGTTAGCCGCCCCGAGCTGCATTGCAGGAGGGGGCGGGATATAAATCTATAAAATAAAATAAAAAAATAAAATAAATAAGGGCCAACTGTCAGTACCCCAAGGATTCAAACCTTCCTGATCATATGGGCCACAGGCCTGCGCTGCTTCAACAACAAGGTAAGAATTCCAGCCCTCAAGCCACACCAGAAATGTCCTGCCCACTGCCAAGACTGATTGTCCATGGCTGATGAGGGTTCTGATTACCCTCATTCAATTAGGTGAAAACACTGGGTGTTTTTACACACACGTTTCTCCTGGATGTTTGCTGTAACATCCTGAACTTTTTGTGTGTCTAAATCAGTCACCCCGATCTTAAACATCCGGATCTTTGAACTTCTGCATAGAACTTCTCCCAGAACTTTTGTGTGTAAAAACTTCTCCTGGTAAACTGCTTTGCTCCAGGCAGGTGTGGTCACTTGGTTTCCATGGCAACCTGTCACGTGTACAGCTGTGGCTACTTTAGGCTGCCTCAGAGCAATGCATCCAGGATCTGCCTCAGGGCAGTGTGTGTGTGAAAAATGAATCTGGAACTTACTTATGGACTTGTAAACCCAGAAGACTGAAAAATCCAGAACTTTACCGTGTGTAAAAATGCCGACATTGCTGCTATTGTGGGGTAACTGTACCCCTGTGGGGTATACACACACCCCAATTAATTTTGATTTAATATAACAGGAGAAGACAGTAGGTGTCATAATACAAATACACACCCCATCCCATGCCAACACACACACACCCCTGAAAAAAAATCCACACAGAAACCAGAGACAAGTGTGTGTCTTGTTGGCATGGTTCTGTTTACATGGACTTGGAGTAACTTTGTACTCCATATGGGAAAACCCATTTGCACCTGGGGTACGGTGTTACCCCAGTCCTTTTTCCATCCATGGAAAACTAACAGTTAATGGTAACTGACTGTCCTTTGGAGATATAGTGTACCAGGGTGCTGGTGACAACGTCCTAAAAGGACAAAGTCAGAGGATCACTAACTTCTAAGTTATTGCACAATATATGTCCCAGGGGTTGGAATGTGCCCCACGATGCTGGATCTGCATCACCAGAGCTCAGCTGCTTTGTCAGAGCTATCAGGCAGTGACATGGTCTATACTTCTTTGTATTCCCAGTCTTATTCCTGTTCCCTGCCTCCTTGCCTTGGTCCTTGTTTTTTTCTGCTCTGGCTCCTGCCTACCCTTGCTCCTGACTTCCACCTTGCCTCAGGACTGATTGCCCAGCTGCTTAAACCTGCACAATCCTTAGAATTATAGAATTGTAGGGTTGAAATCCTGGGTGAAACCAGTGTGTGTGTGTGTGTGTGTGTGTGTGTGTGCGCGCGCGCATGCGGGGGGAGGGGGAGGACACTGTGCCCTCCCATTCAAGGCCAGTGTACTCCCACTTGTTTCACTGTCTGCTATTGCCCTCCTCCTCCTCCTAGTTGTGCCCCCCAGCAAAAGAAAATGCCCCCCCTCCATTGGAGAGACCTTGGTGATGCCACTGGCTGAAAGGACTTCAATGGTTATCTAGTCAAACCCCCTTTTCCAAGACAAGACACTCCCTACCTAAATAATCACAGACAGAAGCATGGCCATGAGGAGCTCCTACGTGCACTACTCTGACTCGGTACCTGTGTAGACTGACCTCCTGGATTAAGATGGAGGTCTCAAAAATATGTCGAGACGAAGGGCTCCTAGGGCTAAGGCTCCATTGCCTTATTGTCTCATTCAACCACTCATATACCTTACCAGCTCTGCTCAATGCTGTGTCATATTCTATTTGCTGTTCCTCTTAGTGCTATGAGCATGTCAGTTTTTTCAAGCTAAACAAGGGCAAACCAGTTTCCTGGGTGGTTAGGAAACCTTCAAGGACACCTAGGATGCTGAAGGCAATTCATGGTGATGTCAATTATGAATGAATGATCCAAAGCTGATGCTTTGAGGTGCTTTCTTTTTGATGGGGGAGGGGAAGGGAGGAGGTTGATGAAAACCAACGACACTTGTGCTCCTTAAAGATCTGTCATACCAGAGGAAGAGCTGTGGATGACTAGCATTTCTGTCCCCCCCCCCCCCCAATATTTGAGTAAACCTTCCATTGCATCCATTGCATGGATTCTTTGGTCTGAATTCCCTTTTTCTGAACTCCAAATGTGAGAGTTTGGTATCAATTTTATGTTGACACATGGAATTCTGTTTTATCAGAGGTGTATTGGACTGAAATAGTGGGTATTTTCAGACGTTACGGGGCCCTTTGGCCCCGTACCGTAACCAACGTCTTCGTTCCCCGCCGGGGTCACCCCTGCACGGCCCAACAGACGTGCCGGGGGGATCCCGGCGGGGAAAGTGGGAGGGGCCGGGGCCGCGCGGCGCAACGTGCGGCCGCACGGCCCCGCCCCCTCCACGCACCCCGCCGCCCGCCCTCCGAGGAGACGGGCGGGCGGCGGGGCCAATGCGGCCGCCGCGTCTGGCCGATCGTGCCACGGCCCGGGATCCCGCCGGGGATCCCGGGCCGTGGCACGCGGCCAGACGTTACTTTTTGTTGGCCACGGCCCGCGGTCCATTTGACCACGCTTCCCGGGACCTTCCCCCGGCTAGCCCGGGAAGCGTGGTTCAAATTGACCCCATGTGCCGATTCAGCGTGGCCAACATCTGGCGCGCGCTGAACAGACGTTCAGGGCCCTTTCGCCCCGCCGCGGGGTTCACCGTGGTTCAGTGTGGTTCAGCGTGATCTCGTCACGTCTGAAATCACCCATAGGTTCCACTTGCTGTTGGTAGGAGGTTTCTGAATCTATTTGATGAACTTTATTTTAAACCTCTGGGGATTTGATGAGGGTTCAGAGATGTTCCTATGGTTCAATACAAGGGTTTTGAATCACAGGGTTTTTCCCTTAGTAAATGGATGCACAGCTAATAAATTCACCTTTAATTGTTGCCTCAGGGGTCTCTCTGAATGTGATGGGAGAACCAATGGAATGCTCATTAAGATTTTATCTGTACTTTTAATGTATGTTGGATTTTTTCTCCTTAGAGGTAAGGAGCTAAATTTTCAAAGATAACTAATCATTGTGAATGCCTCAAGCTTTTGGAGGTGTGCACTTAGAGACATCTTTGAGTTTAAGGATGCCAGCAGAATTTTAACTGGGTGTCAGTGGACACAAGGCTTTCCCACCACTTATAGATGTGGTTCTAATGTCTGCAGCATGCTGTGATGTCACAGTGCTTCATAGGAGTTGGGACTTATGGAAAGGGCAGGGTAGAAGTTGAAATAAACAAATAACAAGAATAAACAGTTGGTTTTACTGAGCAAGAAATGGCATATAAATAAAATAAAACACACAAACATAAGAATGGTGTAGAAATCCAGTTTAAAAACAGCTCCCCAGACCCTATCTCCTCTTGCCAAATGCCTGCCCAAATGGCAAATAGGTCTTATATTGCCTCTCAGAAATGTTTGGGCTTTGGTGCAACTCCAGAAGAAGGGAGTTCCAGAGCTGTGGAGCAGCCAGTGAGAGAGCCTCTGCATGCCCTTACCATATGGATCTGGTGCAAAAATGGCATTTGCAAGAGGTCATCCCGACTTCTCGGCTGACCTCGGGGAACAGAGGGGAGGAGGTGGTCTCTTTGCAGGGGAAACCCAAGAGAGACTGGCACATGAGGTATAAAAATTCCAGAATGAGCACTGTCTGGCTTGATGCAAAATTGAAAGCCACCCAAACAGCTTCTGAACCCTCTGTTGATATTGCCTCAACTATAGCTCTATTCAGCAGTGACTCTGTTTTTAGTTCCTTAGTGCCCAAACCATGGAAATTGGCTCCATACTGAACTGGCTGACTCAGCAAGATACCATCCGGTATGTAGGAAGGTAGTGCTCCAGCAAATGAGTTCTCCTCCTCCAGGAGCCTGCTAGTATTTATGAAGATTATGAATTCCTCTTCTAAACCAGCAAAACCTCTGAGGCCCGCCCCACAGTTACTTCATTTGCCAAGGAGTTGCTCTTTTGTGAATCTGCTGATGGGGGAAGTGAACTCAGTGGCTTCAGTTTTAAAAATATATGTGCAAACTACCTCACAGCAGGGTTATATTTAATACACACAAATTGCCTGAACTCCTGCCCATTGCTTGGTTTCCCCCCATTTTGTGGGAGGCCTCTGGATCTCTTGGAAGGTTGTTTTGGCCTGCTTGGGACATATATATCTTTCGGCAGCTTCCTAGCTGACAAATGCGGTTGATCCAGGTTTTGTCAGCATTTATGTCAATATTTTGAATGAAGACAAAGATTACACTCTGTGCTTGGGAAAGGATTGCACACTGCCTAAATAGCGCCCACTTGGAAATGTTCTTTCTAATGAGAGTCTCCTAACCATATGCACTGCTCTTCTTTCCCTAAAATCAAATGACATCACATGCAACCAAATGCTCAGAGTGTGGAGCCACATCAGAAAGGGGAAGGGAGAACCGATTAGCTCCACCCTTTTCTGGCACCTCCCTCCCAATATAAACATTCTGGTAGTACCCTCAAGGTTTTTTTAAAAGGGAAGGGACTATTTTATTAGTTAGCATTTGTATAGTGGTTTCATTATTCAAAGTTCTTTACAATCCGTATCCAGCTCAACCTCACAACAATCCTATGAGGTAGGCCATTAGTCCCATTTTACAGATGGGGAACTGAGGTTCAGAGACGTTTACTTGCCCAAGGCCATCCAGTGATTTAATGGCTAAGACAAGATTTGAACCCTAGTCTCACAGATTCAAATCCAACAATTTTACCCATTCAGGGACATTGGTTCCGTTTTAAATTTGTTTAAATGTACACAAAAGAATGCATGCAGATTTAGGCAAATGAGCCCCTTGGGGACAGGTTGCAACCCTAATTGAAGCCAATGTGTCCTCAAGCGTAGGCAAGAGAGAACCCACTTCTGCTGCAACTCTGACTCTTTATTTGATCTGTTTATTTTACTTTCCAGAAAATCGTGGGGGTTTGCACGGGGACATTGCAATGACGTGCAATCTAAGTCAGCAACTGACAAGAACACTGGTGTTTGTATTCCCCTCTGGTGGAGTAGAAACTGAACTGGACATCCAGTCCCACAGCTTTCTGCAAGCTTGCAACAGGCAGAATGCAGATCCACCACAACTCTTCACCTCGGGGATTCAGGGTGAGAATTCTTTTCAGACTCCTCGTTTTTCATTTCAGAGGCTGCAGCTCTGAATACTTTGGTTGGCAAGGGCATAATTAAAATATAATAATAATAATCAAGGTTTAATCCTCTCCTGTTAAAAACAGCTGATTCAGGCCTCACTTTCATGATGTGGCTAAAAGAAATGACTTCTGGAAGGGGGAGGGGGGCTGAGAAATTCTGCGTGTCTAATTTTTTCCTTTCTTTCTCAATTGAAACCTCGCTGCTTGTTTTATGGGAATCATTTTTGTTTCCTTTCCAAGTGATACAGTGCCAGTGAAATGTGCCCGATCGACAGCCCCCCGGAGACCTGGCTCTTCTGTTTATCCAAACAGCAAGTTCAGCTTTCATCGCAGCTGCCTCCCGCTGCTGCCGTGCCAACAAGCCTCAGTGTGAGCAGGACCACCTCTGTGGGTGAGACGCTTCAGTCTCCACGGCCTGCTCAGCCCCTTCACTCCTGCCAAGTGGGGAGGCCAGTGGATACCAATTTCTGGTGATTTTGGAAGAGCCCTTGTTATATTTTAAGCAGGGGGGTGAAGAGGAAATAACTAGGAAATAATAGGATTAAGGCCAAGCTCCGATCTCCCATGATGCTGCCGACACCAGAGCAGAAGATAGAATCTCTGACTCCTGGGTGGATGGTTTGGGAGAGCCTCAGTCACCAGCAGAGCTGTAAGTAGGGCAGCGAGAGCAGGCAGAGGCTGTCTATAAAGCAATTAAAGCCATATTGAGCCCTCACCTGCACCTTGTCACACTGCATGTTTCTGTATGTTAACCGCTCTTGTAGCAGGCATTAGTTGCATTTGGTAGTCCTTCCACATGTGCAATAGTGCCAGTATTGCCCAAATGGCATAACTAAAATACCGAAATAACCAAACCAAAAGGGATGCCCGATTGAGTGTGAATCACCATTTCTGATTTGGGTATTATTATTATTATTATTATTAAAAAACATTTATAAAGCGCCAGTTGCAACCTGGTGCTGTACAGAACATACAATCAGATGCGGTCCCTGCCTGTGGCTTACAATCTAAAAGACAAGGAGGGGGAGACAGGGAGAGGGGACAGCGGGAGAGACATGGGAGAAGACAAACAAA
>QEPC01002422.1:574242-592724 GCA_003113815.1 Sphenodon punctatus | reverse complement strand
AGCCCTGCTCACCTGGAGGGGATGAGGGCTGCAAAGGCTGCTGGGGCTTCTGGGGGTGGAGCCCTGCTCACCTGGAGGGGATGAGGGCTGCAAAGGCTGCTGGGGCTTCTGGGGGTGGAGCCCTGCTCACCTGGAGGGGATGAGGGCTGCAAAGGCTGCTGGTACTGCAGATTCTACTGGCTTGCCTGTTTTCTCAAGTACCCATTTCCATTCTCATAGATAGTAACACCTGTAAGCTCCCATAGCAAGAGTTTACATGGGCTGGCAAATGGGTAGGTGCATCTCTTGAAAGCATTCTTGGGTTTGGCCCTGTGAGGACTGCTAGCCTGAATTGGCAAGAGACCAGGGAGGCTGCTGTCAGATTTGGGCAGCCCCTGGCATAAATGCTGGCAACACAAGAGAGCAGGTTAACCTTGCACGTGCTTATACCCTTGGGATGGTGAACTTGTGTGCCCTGGCCATCCTAGGAATGTACACTCTGGGTATAGTACTGGGTATTGTTGTTATTTATATAGCACCAGCAATGGACCTGGCCCTGAACGATCATGAATTAGAGACAAATTCCTGCCCTGAGGGGCTTATAGTCTAGGATGAACAAGAGAAGAGAGACCATGGAGAGGGGCCCATCATTGGTAGAGACAGGGAGACATTAATTAAGTTGAGAAGTTGCTGTTGCATGTGCTTAGGTTAGTTACAGGAGAGAAGGGGATTCTGAATGAAAGGATGGAAGAGGAAGCATCTGTGAGCAGTTCATGGAGGGTGAAGTGCTAGGGAGACCCGCTGGAAGATGTAGGTTTTTAAGAAGGATTTGAAGGTCAGGAAGGAGAAGAGCATGTCCAGGAGGGGGTATGTGTGTGTGTCCAGGTGCAGTAAAGCTCAGGGAAGGGGGTAGAGGTGGGGGATCCCAGACAATTAGGGTGTCCAGAGGGTGGGGGCGGTGACTCAGATCAGTGACAATTTCCTACCAAGGTATGAATTCCTCATGGGAACCTCCTTGGCAAGATACCATCACTGGGGAGCTAAGCCATCATAAAAGAGCACCCACTACGGCTGGAGCTGGGTTAGGTGCCTTCCTCTCCCCTGCCACTTGGGCCATTCCCCCCTGCCAGATAGGGGCGGGTGTAATCTCCCTTTCCCTGCATGTGTGTGTATGCGCACTTGCACACACAATTTGGGAGAACTCTGTACTGCTGGACTTTGTGGGTTGCAGTGGTGTCTGTTCGGGGGAGCAGCACTGCAGGTGCTGATGGCTGCTTCCCATTCACCCCTTATCAACATATAAATCTGGAAATAACAAGGTTTTTATAACACATCATAAGACTCCAGTCTCTCTCTCCTCAGCAGGAAACCAACTCAGAAAAGACTATCCTAAAATTTCTCACTTCTTGAGGAAATTAAAGCAACATATTGAATCACGGCGAGTGGGGAGTCAGGGGCATAACCTGCTCCCAGAGGGGAGGAGAGATCAGTCTTTCCCTCCCACGCTTGTCACTGGGGGTCCGCATATAAGATCGCTACATATGTATCCAAAACTGGGTCTGCTGCTTAAGTGTTTTCTGGAGCATGCTGTGGTCAGGAGTCTCCCAGGAGTGTGAGGGGAGCATGGAATAACTGTGTGTGTGTGTGTGTGTGTGTGTGTGTAGGGTCATCATGGCAAAACAGAATGTGTGTGTGTGTATTAAAGTAAGTAAGTAAGTATAATAAGTAAGTTGTTTATTACTGTGCGGGCTTCAAGACATAACAGTATCAGCGAAAATATAAAGTGTATGAAAGTGAGAAGAGGTCATCATGGCATAGCTGTGCGGGGGGGCGGGGAAGGGATCATCATGGCATAACAGAGTATGGGTGTGTGTGGATGTATAGCATAGTAGCCCATCATGGCATTGGTGTAATAGAATGTGTGTGTGTGTGACAGTAAGGGGGTCATCGTGGCAACATAGCAGTGATGTGCATGTTGTTTCTTCTTTAATATTTTCTTTAAGAGCAGCCACAGGGACCTTTTGTTGTGTAGCCCTAGAAGGTCACTTGTCACCTTTTGTCCAAAGCCACTTCTGCCCTGGTGCTCAAGTGAAATCCTGCTCTGGGCAAGGAGAATGTGAACTAGAGCCCTGTGAAGCTGATGAGAATTTGTTGCAGCAGTTAATGGAATGGAAAGAAAATCAGTCGTTTTTTGGCTTGACCCAAAGGCCGGTGAAGTTGGTGGCAGGCTTCTCCTTGGTTTTTGTGGCCTGCCCATGGTTATGTATTATTTGCATGCAAACACCCTGTGGAGAGTTTAGAAGCAGCAGGTCTGACTGACACTTGTTTGGTTTTATTCAAATAGTGTGGCATTGGCAAGAACGTCTGCAATAAATAGAGACTATGCAGATGTGCCAAATGGCCTTTCTTGGATTTGGCTGGTGAATAGTGAGCGTGGGTGGGATCAGGTACTCTGTTCTCTGCATGGAAGCTAGCAAGCTATTCGGTGGTAAAACAAAACGTTAGCCGTGCAACAGGAGTAGATTAACAGGTACAGAGGTGTTGTGTTCCCCCCTTCCATACCAACTGTATCAATGGGTGGTGTTAACCAACACGACAGGGGACTGGTTTGGTCCACTCTGGCTTATGTGGGCCAGCGCCAAACCTGCACATCTCTTCTGGGCCTGCCAGAGGTGGGCCTGGTTCAAACGCCTGCTGGGTAGGTGGATGGGCTAGAGATGTGAACCCCCAAGGAACCGGGTCCATGGCCAGGAGCCACCCAGGCAGGCCAGAGTGGACTGAACTGGACGGGCATGTCTGTTTTCACACCACCCACCCAACCCGGCGGGGTGTGTGTGTGTGTGTGTGTGTGTGTGTGTGTGTGTGTGTGTTGCTATGGCAGCCAACACAACGGGGGTGGAGCTGGCTGGAGGAATGTGTGTTCTGTTCCATGATGCCCCCCGCTCCTTTGAGCCATGCAGCTGCTGAGGCGGCTGGACGTTTGTTTTTACCCAATGTACAGCTTCTGCTGACCCAGCCCGTTACCTGGCACTGGTGCTCAGTTCCCACCCCCTGCCTCTACCATACCCTCCACACAGAGAACACCTCACCCCCCACCCCACCCCCCGACTGATATACCGTCAGGCTGGAAAAGCAGGCCTGGGAAGTGGGTAGTGCTGCTGCTGGTACTCCATTGCTTCTCTAACCAAGCTGAGCCTGCATGGTGCAAGCTTCAGAATCCTGTGGCAGCAGCTCCCAGGCTAGACAGACTCATTGCTGCATGCACACACGCTAGGTGGAGGTCTCCTTAGTCAGTATAATGGTTAATCCTGTCCTGAGAGATGCTGATCGCAATATGGTGCACAGTATAACGTGGAACATGTCAGCCAGACAGTGTGACCTTTTGTTAAGGCTGGGCCGCTGGTTTCCCTCTTCCCTCTGCCCCAATGTGACACGAATGCAGCAGAAAGAACATTTGTCTAGTGAAAAGGCAGGAAAGGAGGCAGCATGAGATGAGTCTTATTTTTAAACTCACATTTCAAAGCCACTGAAATCCACAGGCCTTAAAGTGCGTTCACACCCAGGGTGTCTAATCCACATCCAGTTCAGTGTGAACATAAGCAGCTTCTGTAATTGGTGATGAGTCTGATACCGATCAAAGAGACTGAGAGCACACTCCCACATTCAGCAGACCAGCGCTTTTTTCTTTCCCCCGCATATTACCTTGATGTGTGAAAGACTCGATGCACTTAGTTAACCGTGCTTGCGTTTGTTTTTTAAGCGCATTGGCAAGCGGCCAAAACCTACCTTTACAAGAGTGGATTTCTAAACACCCGCATAAATCCTATTGTCAGAATGTCGGTGCTCCTTTGGCATTAGAGACAAGTGCATATTTTTTTGTTGGGTAACACAAGCAGCCACAGGAAACCCTCCCTCCCCCCATCTTTTAGGGTGCTGCTGCTAGCTGGGGTGGGGCTGGGGTTGTTAGATGAGGGAAGTGGTGCAGGAGGTCAGAGGACACTAGATGCATCTGGGCCCAGAGGATTTGTGGGTATATAGAAAAGATGAGACTGTGGAAAGGCACATTATTTAAATTGGCTTGTGAATGTGATTTCCACCAAAAAAAAGATAGTGTGAATAGCTCATGGTTCCATTTAAGCCCATTAGGACATTAGCAGCATTTACAGATACCCGCATTTTCTTGTATGTGGGAATGCGCTCTAAGATGCTTTCCCCTTGGACCTTGTAGGTGATAGGACCTTTGCGGTAGGCAAATCATGGTGGTGTGTTTAGAGTTACCATGTTGACTGGGATACCCTGCTGTGGACACACCTGCTAGGTACTCTCAACTCCACCAAGGCATATAGATCTCATTGCTGGAGTATCCAGGCAGCACACAATCATTAGGAGATTACCCCCACCCATTTACAGATGGGAAACTGAGGCACCGGGTGCATTAAATAAGTTGTTCTCAATCTTTTGTAGGTGAGATTCACCAAAACATTTTTTTAAAATTCAGGCTCCACCTTAAAAAAAAAAAAAAAAACAACCACCAAGGACCAGGTGGCAGAGATGGGGAGGGACTAGCAGCAGCAGGAGGAGGGATTTGGCATGAACTGACCAGAAGCAACAGGTGGCAGGAGTCAGAGAGGAAGGAAGCTATGGGAAGCCACACCACTCCTTTCCCTTCGTTGTGCCTGGTCTTCAGTGGCACAGGTGTCCAGAACAAGTGACAGGAGGGGACACAGCAGAGGACATGACCCAGCTGCAGCAGGGCTCATGAGCCCCCACCCCCAAGCCTTAACCCTAGGCCACTCAGAGCCCTCCTGGGCCCCATCTAAAACTCTCCTGGGACCTACTGGTGGGTCCCAACTCACTAGTTGAGAACCACTAGATTAAAATGTCCTGCTCAAGGGCACAGAAGATGTGTATCTCTGAATCATGAATTGAACCCACATGTTACACATTCCAGTGCTTTACCCACTAGACCAGTGATGCCCAGCTCTGACTGACTCAGAGTCCCATGCACAGTCAGTATTAACGAAAAAGCCACAACAAACAGCTAACTCTGTCAGCGGAAAGACACCCTCTTTCCTTTGAGCACAGAAGACGTGCCCACTGGAGTGTTCTGGCTATTGTGGATCACAGCTATGAGACAACAATATGACGCTGTTGCAAGCCCCTCCCCCCAACAACTGGAAATGCTGTTTTGGAGCTGTATGAGCAGAAGCAAAGTATCTAAGACACAGGAGATAAATGGTGCCACTTTACTCAGCACAGATAAGAACATAAGAAGTGCCATACCAGGTCAGACTAACGGTCCATCTAGCCCAGCATCCTGTCTCCAACAGTGGCCAATCACAGTGGCTTGGGAGAAGCACCCAACAGGTCACAATGGGGGATCCATTCCCTTTTGTTTTCCCCCAGCTCCTGTCATGTTCCCTGATCCTGTCTGGCTAATAGCTGCTAATGGACCTATCGTCCAGAAACTTGTCCAAACCTCTTTTAAACTCAGCTATAGTACTGGCCCTTACCACAGCTTCTGGCAGTAGATTCTACAACCCAATTATACACTGAGTGAAAAAATATTTTCTTTTATTTGTTTTAAACTTACCACCCATGAGTTTCATGGAGTGTCCCCTAGTTCTAGTACTAACTGAGAGGGTAAATAACTGATCCTTGTTTATTAGTTCCACACCACTCATGATTTTATAGACCTCTATCATATCTCCTCTCAGTCTTCTCTTCTCCAAGCTGAAGAGCCCCAACCTACCAAGCCTCTCCTCATATGGGAGCCCTTCTATGCCCTTGGTCATTTTTGTTGCCCTTCTCTGCACCTTTTCTAGTTCAGCTATGTCTATGAACCCTCATCTAGAGTACTGAGTTTACTTTTGGGCACCACACTTCAAGAAGGATGTCGACGCAGACATAATTCAGAAGAGAGCAACTCTGGGTGTTTTTAAATGAGAGAGGGTGGTGGTGGGTGGGTCCATGATCGGTGCGTAGGGTGGGTGCATGGGCACCATGTGTGGGGGAGTGCTTCAAATGAGTGGTTCCACACACAGCCTCATGCGGCACTCCTGCTTTTCCTGGATTGCCCCATGCATGAATGAGGTGCATGGGTCATGGAAGTGCGCACCCCATGCACCTGTATTCAAATGAGACCTTCCCCAAGTGGACAATGAGTGTTCATGCATGGGGGTGTCTCATTTAAAAACATCCAAAGATGATAAACGGGCTGGGATGCAAGTCCTACAAAGGCTGAAGGAACCACAAATGTTTAGACTAGAGAAAAGATAATTTGGGGGGGGGCTATGATAACAGTTTTCAGATAGCTAAAAGGTTAACATGAAAAAATGGAGAACCAGTGTTCTCTCTGCTGTAGAGGACAGGACAAGAGGGAATGGGCTTAAATTGCAACAAGGTAGAGTTTGGTTAAATATTAGGAAACACTTCCTAACTCTAAGATCAGTTGGGCAATCGAATCAGTTGCCAAGGGAGGTTGTGGAATCTCCTTCCTTTGATGTTTTGAAGAACTGGCTGAACAAGCATATGTCCGTGATGCTGTACGCTGAGGGTATTCTGCCTTGGATCAGGGGTTCTGACTATATTACCCTTGAGGTCCCTTTTAACTCTGTAGTTCTGTCATACACAAACACTTGCTGCTGCCCCCAACCCATATCCCAGATGTATATATCCAAAAGGATACAAATTGCTGTCTGTGCCTGAGCTCTGTTTTGTTTTGTTTTTTACCCCACTGTCTCCCAGCCCCCTGTGCTGCACTTACAGGGAATCTATTGGTCTCATCCCTTCAAAATTAGCAAAGGGGTCTACACGTCAGAGAAGTGTTTCTGGTTCCAAGATGCAGCCAGCTGGCCATTCTTTTAAAGACGAAGAGACAATGTATGCATTGTTATATCTAGCACCACTAGGTGGCACTGTTACACACAGTCTTCCAGTGTGAGCAAGGGTTTGATCTTGGGGAAGGTGTGTTGTTGTGTAGTCTGGTTATGCAAGGTTCTGGGTAGAAGGAGCTGTATGAGGAGCCTGAGATTTTTACTTCTAATTAAAGTCAACTCTTGAAGCAGCTTTGCTCTAGCAATGGACTTGCCTGCCTGATGATTTTGACCACCAGACTTGGGTCACTCATTGCTCTTGCACTTGCAAAGCCCTGACATTTACTGCTCCTTGGCAAGGAGGCAACAGCATCACCCACAGCAATTTGTACCATACTACCTTTGCAACTGGAGAGAGCAGAGCAATGGAAATACCTTCCTTCGGATTGATGAGGACTATTTTTCCACTCCATGCTGAGCTTTGTGAGTGCCTTGCTGTGCTAAATTCTATCACTGCAAAATTCTCTCCCCATCCCTCATTTTCCCCACAAACCCACTTGGAATCAGCTTGGGTGTTTCCAAAGCCACAAGAAAACACCATTAATATTTGAGGAGAAAACTTGAGGTGAATAAAGATAGCAAGGGGCATTTAGATTTTAACAGACTGCCTTCTATTGACTTTAGAATGTGTTTTGGTTTTTTTTTAAAGTAATTTTTCTGCTGATATAAGATAGAAAAGCGGAGAAAGGTTTTTAATTCCCCCCCCCTGCCAATGTTCTGAAAACATTCCATCCCCCATCGAAATCAAAGCCCCATTCAGGACGACAGAACCCCTTACATTGGAGGCTTTAATGAAAACCAAATTTCTCATCGACTGTGTTTTTCTTTGTGAGGATTTCCAAGGGGAAACAACTGAACCAGGGGCTGATTTAAGAAACTCAGCTACAGTTTGGTATCACCCAATACGACTGTCACTGTACTTTTACCACTTCCTGTTCTTCTCAACGCCCCTTGTTTTCTGCCACCCGATGGAAAGGGTTTCCTTGCAAGGACTTGACGCTCTCAAGTAGCAAAGGGGTTGTGTGATTTGATGATATATCGAAACAATCCTTGCAAGATATTACAATTCTCTTTCCCCTTCTTCTCCTGTCATAGATATAATTTATTTTTCAATTTGGCTCAAATCAAGAGGCACAAATTTCTTCTGTGTCCCTAGATTTGAGCCAAATTGAAAAATAAATTAAATTTATGACATGGGAGAAGAAGGGGAGAGAGAATTGCAATATTTTTCTCAATTTCAGTTCATTTGCCTTCTTTCCTCCATACAGTGAAGCCCTTTGTAGAGGCTGGTCCATTTACAAAGAGAGACTGTCTCCTCACTTGGAATGGAAAGAAAAGATTATCCTAGGACTTTGGCCAGAATACAGGGTCCGGTCACGCATCTCTTTACGACAACAGCTCTAGCTTGCATCATCGAAGAGGATCTTTGATTCTAGACCCAGCAGATACTCCTAGGGTTAATTGTTTGAGCTGAGTGGGCTTTGGTAGGGGATGTTCCTTATTGGTAGCATTTCCAGTAGGTGAATTGAGATGTTGCTCTGAGACTTAATAATGGGAATACAGGCAGCAAGGAGGAGAGACAGAGAGGGCACTTTCCCCCTTTCCGATTTCTGGCACTGGTGGTGGTGGTGGTGTCTACTGGTTACACCTCTGGGCAGGCCTCATCATTTCCACTGATGGAGCCACTAGATTAGCAATACCTACCTATGGTTGCCACCTCTCCACGCTTCCCCTGGAGACTCCAGATATTGACACAGAGGGTAATTTTAGACGTGACTGGCCGCATGGCCCGCCACGCTTAACCACAGTCCGGGATCAGTTTCCGATCCCGGACAGGAATCTGCCTGGCCGTCCATCAGACGTGCCGGCTGATTCCTACAGGGGATCGGGGGAGGGGGCGGGGCTGCGCGGTGCGACGTGCAGCCGCACAGCCCCGCCTCCCTGTGCTCTCTCGCCCTCCCACCCTCCGGGAGACAGGCAGTCGCAGTGGCCAATCAGGCCGCTGCGACCCATCCCGTCTCGTGGTCCGGGTCATGATCTGGAATCGGTCAAAGTAACCTTTTGGCTGATTCCGGATCGTGGTCCAGCTAACCACGATTCTGGACCTCCGGGCGGCCGGAGATCCAGAATCATGGTCAAAAAGATTCTCGCTGGACATTCACCATGATGAACATCTGGTGGGAATCCTTTAGACGTTATGGGACTTTTGGTCACCACAGGGGTTTCACTGTGGTTGACTGTGGTCTTGTAACATCTAAAATTACTCAGAGTCTCTGGGGGAAGCCTCTATTTCTCCAGGTTAGCTAGTGGTGCCCATGGCTAATCCAGAGAAATTGAGTGTTCTTGGAGCAGCAGGGGTTGGACATATCAGAGAGGGGGAGGCCAAAAGGGACTTTCTAGTCCCATTTGTGATGTGGTCCCACCCCTATGGGGTGCCACAATATCATGATGCTTGGGCGGGGTTATGTCAGAAAGAGGGCGTGACAGTCCTTTTGCTTCACCCCTCTGATGTGGTCCTGCTGCCCTCTGGGTTTCTTTTTGGAGGTCTGCCTGGAGAGGAGGTAGTCCAGAGCATTGTATGACATTATTACCACTTCCTGTTCTTCTTGATGCCTCTTGTTTACTGCTACCTGAAAGGGTTTCTTTGCAAGGATATTACTTTCTCAAGTAGCAAAGGGGTTGTGTGATTTGATTATCCAGAGTAAACATCAGTCCTCCTTCATCATTTCCTGTTTGTCATTTCTTATCTGAGTGACCATAGAGGTATGTATGGACAGAAGGTTCTTCACTAGGGACTCCCTCCTCTGATCCATGCTACTTGAGCTGCCCCGAGCTGCTGTGTGGGCAGGAGGGAGCGGGATAAATGTGTTTTGAAATAAATAAATAAAATATTTCCAGAACATTGCATGCAGGGATATCTGAAAGAGATTCCTTCATGACTTCTGCATTGTGGAAAACAGTGAAAATACCCTACGTCACGTAGGGAGGCGGACAGGACACTGAAATGCAGCGGAATCAGCAGCAGCTGTGTGAATGCATTGCTATCAGTGCTTAATTTGAGAGGGGGGAAGAAGCCTACCCTGGCATGCCTGACCCTTGACCCTAGACTAGCCCTATGGGGTATCCAAAGGGAAAGGAAGAGTTATACAGCCAAGTCCCTTCCTACCAACTCTACCAGCCTCTGTTGTCACCTCCACTTTGCCAGCCCTTGCTCTGAGCTGGACTAAGCTTGAAGGGGACCAGATTGGGTTGCCACCTACGTAAATGTTTAAGGAACACTTATAAAAAAAATACATGTTGCAGGTCCTGCCTTGGTGACTAAGGTGCCAAAGCAGGACCTCCAACATGTATTTTTTGTAAGTGTTCCTTAAAAATGTGCATAGGTGGCAACCCTAGTACCAGTGCTGGCACTGCTGCCACTGATCAGTTTGGTGCAGCTGATCAGCCCTAACCTGCCAGGGGAGGGACTGGGATTGAGGCTGGTGCTGTGGCAGCCATCCAGCTGTGGGTGGGATCCTGCAGAGCATCAGCAGTGACTGGGTCTGGAAGAGGTGCTAAGGCTGAGCCCTGGTACAAATTGAACCGTGACTGCCATGGGACAAGACATACACAGAGTAAGAAGCATGTAGTGAATTTACAAGGGGAAAGCAGCTTTGTGAATGACCCCTCAGTCATTCAGGGATGAAGTAGGGTTGGATCCACAGGACCTCAAGGTTAATTTAGTCCAACCCTGTGTTCTGAGGCAGGATACCCAATCTAGGCAAATATTGCTATCCCCATCTTCCAACAGCGCAGAGAGATGAAATGACTCACTCTTCTAGGCCACACAGGTAGTCGTGTCGGCCAGAATCCCCAGAAATCATGACTCCTGCTGCCTATTCTAGCCACTAGACTACAGAGCTGTAGACCCAAATGTGTGTGTTGTGAGGGTGGTAGTTTGGGTTTTAGAAACAGCGACCACTGAGGAAGGAGAGGCCCATTGAGCCCCGAAGGCATTAATCTCGTTTGTGGTTCACCCCCTCTCGTTAAGGTGGCCTGTTGGAACAATTCATTCTTTCCGTCTGGCTTCAAACTCCTGCCCCAAGCTTTACTTTACAGCCCATTTCATTTATGACCCAGAAATGAAATTACTGTATCGGTTTCATTACATCCATTGAAACCTGGGTGTTCCACATTCATAAGAAACCAGAGCGTCTGCAAAGATAAACAACAATACTTGCCAAGCCAGGGGGAAGCGTGAGCAGCAGGTCTGCGGCCCCTGAGGTCAGCATGCCAGTGTGTGCAGCGCACCGTACACAGTGAAGTATTAAGCCACTAATTCTTTGGGAACTCTCTAAAAGCTATGGATTCTAGAATCTTGGGGAAATCACCTGGGTGAGATTTCTCCAGCGCCCATAGGGTCTCCTCTCTCCAGCCAAATTGCCTGGTGGTATCTGAAAAATACTTTTAGAGAGGCCAAAACTTTTGCAACTCACTTGAATAGGGCTGTGCATTCGAGTTGTGATAAAACACAAATAAACATAAAAGTTCCCTTTGGCTTCTGTATCTGAAATACTGCATATTTGGTTTTAATTTAATCCTAATTTTCCCCCTAAAATATGGAATCTGAGATCTCAAGCTGGATCCCAGAATTGCAGCATAAATCAGCTTTGAGCGATGCTGTTCTCTTGAATATCAGCTTAGGCCACTTTTGGAGAAACGCCGCACACTCGCGCCGTGAAATCATGTGGCTTGTAAAAGTGCTATGGGCAGCTTTTAGATGCA
This sequence comes from Sphenodon punctatus, assembly GCA_003113815.1. Taxonomy (NCBI): domain Eukaryota; kingdom Metazoa; phylum Chordata; class Lepidosauria; order Sphenodontia; family Sphenodontidae; genus Sphenodon; species Sphenodon punctatus. The sequence goes on along the minus strand of QEPC01002422.1, from coordinate 581,106 downwards.
CCTATACATGCCGTATTTCCGGTTGCGCATTCTTTAACAGCGCAAATTAAATACCTTGCATATCAAGGTATTTAATTTGCACTGTTAAAGAATGCATGACCAGAAATACAGCATGTATAGGCACTTTTACAAGCCACATGATTTCACAGCACGAATGGGTGGCGCTTGTCTAAAAGCAGCTAATGGTGTCTGTAGTGAGCCCTCCACTCCTGCAGGGCTGCCGCAGTCTCAGAACTGCTGTCTCCAGCCCAGAGAGGACAAATGGTGAGTCCTTGGCAGCCTCATTCCCTCACTCCCTCAAGTCAGTGAACCCCGAGCCAGCTCCATTCCCCTTTCTCCAAACCAGCAATCCTTTCCCTAAGCCAGTGACCCCTCTGAACCAGCCCTATGCCCCATTCTCCACCAAGCCAGTGACTGTTCCCCCAAGCCAGATCCATGCCCCAGACTTGGCCCCTCCCCAAGTCAGTGACTCACCCTGAGCCTGACCCATGTTCCTTTCCCACATCCCTAAGCCAGTAACTCTCCCCACGAGCCAGTCCCATATTCCATTTCCCCCTCTCCTAAGCCAGCCGCATGGCTCACTCTCAAGCCAGTGATCCTCCTGAGCTGTACTCATGCTTCATTACTAGGGTGGCCATACCTCCCCTTTAAAAGAAGAAACTTATGAAAAATAAATGTTGCAGGGTTGCATTGGTTCCTGTGCAGCCCTGCACCATGACTTTTTCATAAGCATCCTCTTTTAAAGGGGAGGTATGGCCACCCTACCCATTTCACCCTCCTCAAGTCAGCTACATCCTCTGAACCAAACCCATGACCCATGTCAGCCTCCCCACCAAGCCAGCCATATGGTCCATGCTCTGTCCCCCTTTTAAAATTGGTAGGAGACTTAACAGCAGTTTTAACTGCATTTTCCTTTCCTTGTAGGCCTGTCAAACTGGTAGGACCTCACTGCACTTCTGTGCCCAAATAATCCATATGCAGGGCTCCATGTTCACTGCAGTTCCCAAATTGTAAGCAATGGGGAAAATGTAAGGAACATGGGCAAAGATTCAACCACAAATACACCCCCCCCCGCCAAATACTAAAACAGGAATACAAATACTTGACTTGTGCACAGCCCTAATCCTAAACCCTGTTGAAGTCAATAGAAGTCCCCTTGATTTCCATAGGGTGTTAACAGACGTCCTCCTGGACATCTGTCCCACCTGTGGGAGGGCTTCCCCTGACAGGACAAGCTCTGGCCGCCGGAACAAATGTTCCCCTGGCTTCCCCGGCCAGGGATGGGGGATGGGGAGCAACGTGTAGCTGCCCGGCCACATGACCATGCTCCCAGCATTGCCCCACCTCCCTACTATGATGAGTAGTCATGGCTGGATGCCATGGCAACGCCCCACACCAGGAGGAGCTGGGGCCAGGAAGAGATATGTCAGCTGGGCAGCTGCTGGGCTTGGACCATGGACTCGCTTTGATCTGGGCCCAGAGTTCCGGCCCAGCTGGCACCCTGGGCAGGGCTTGTTCCGGGCCCACATCTGGGAGGCCCGGAACAAATGTACAGATAGGACACTGGCCCGGTCAGGCCGAAATGGGCCTAACCAGGCCAGTGTCATGTCTGTTAACACCCCTAGGGTTATGGTTATTCCCAGTGGGAATATCTCTCAGAACTTTGATCCAAAATATTCCGCAAGTCAGCAGCCATGTGAAATGGTAAGAGAGCCCAGAGCTGAGGCATGCAGGTCTTGCTACAAAAGGCTTAATTCAGCTGTTACTTACACCTGTCTTGATGCAGTTATCCCTTGTATATGAAATTAGGATCAGGCCACCGAAAAATAGTTCAATTTACCAAGGTGGTGAAATTTCAATTACAACAATCGTTCTCTCTTTCCTTCTTCACTTCTCAGACTGGATTCTGATTTCATAGGTTCTGGTGTAAATCCAGAGGAAACGAGTTTTATTCTACAGCTAATTTAACCATTCCCAGGACAGAGATGGATTTCTTTTGCATAGGGCTGGCCTGATTTGTGAATCAAATATTGAGTATTTGTTACCTTTTGAATACTAGAGATGGGACTCCAAGTGCAATTGCAGTTTTGGTTCTTCATGATTTTCAGATCTAACATCAGTTTTGGGTTTGGGGGATTTTTGCATTGATCCCCTCCCCGTTTTTTTCTCATTGACTTCAATGGATTTTTTTCCTATTGAAGTCAATGAAAACAAACTGGGGGGGAAAAAATCAATGCAAAAAAACCAAAATGCCAGAACCAAAATAGAACCACAGTTTTATGGCTTATGGTTTTAAAACTGAAAGAGCAATTTTTGAGTTGTTTTGACTCTATCCAAAACCAGAATTCCCACCCCTAATGAATACAGTAGGTGTTACTAGACGTAATACTAACTACTTGATTTTGGCTGTAAACACAAACTTCCCTGTTCTGTTTGTGACTATGCAACCAGCCATGGGTTCAACATTGGCTGGCTCCTGAAAAATCCTGGTTGAAGACAACCCAAGTTTCCTATCAGCACGTAGCTGCTGTTATGTCTAGATACGCTTTGTGCCCGACTTCCGGTCTGTGGTCATCCGAGAGGCCATAAAGGCATGGTTTTTTTTTTGAGAAGTGACGTTGTGGAGCCACAGTCCAGCTGAGGTGGAATGGGGCTCAATATTACAATTGCCCATGGACTCTAAAAGTTACCTCCTGAAACCACTGAGCCAGGTTTTCCAGGCTGCTACTGTGGCGGCCCCAGGCTACAGCTCCTTCAATCCTACAATGTCCCTGCCCAACAGGGCATGGTGGAGAGATGTGTGCTGCCATCTTTCTGCATTTCCTGGATGTCCTGGAATGTTGACTTCTGGTCCTGAAATATCAATTCCAGACTGATATTTTGACTTCTGACATTGATTTATTGATATTTTTTATCCCAGAAAGTTGACTTCTGGTCCTCGAAAATCAACTTTCCATCCTGATTTTTTTAAATTTCCATCCTGATTTTTTAGTTTTCTGACCCAATATACTGATCGGTAATCTGAAAATCGGTACCAAAAGTCCTGGTTTCTGGGTACCCGATTGGTACCTGGGTATTCCATTGGGTACCTGATGTGGTACTCAAAAATGCAGATACTGCCCGCGGATGCTAAAATAAGTACCTGTTTCAGTCTTTCCAGATTTCACCTGGAGACTCCAAGGTTTTTTTAAAATTATTTTACTTTTTTTTACTTACTACCCTGCCCCTCTTGCCCAATGGCGACTCGGAGCGGCTTCCATAAACAATAAAATATATAAAAATACATTAATAATCATAATAATATAAATACACATAAAACAATACAATATAAAATAAAACCAGTTCTGCACAGCAAACACCCACCCCACCTTAACCCATCCCTTCCTCCCCCTCACCAAATGCCTGATGGAAGAGCCAGGTCTTACATTGTCGCCAGAAGGTGACTGATTTGGGCTGAGACAAATCTCTGCCGGGAGGGCATTCTACAGCGATGGAGAAGCCACTGAGAATGCCCACCTGTCTGTACGGACCCACCTATAACGTGGGACCTCTAGGAGGGTGCTCCCAGATGACCGCCCAGGGAGTGAGACGATCCTTCAGATAGGCAGGGCCCAGGCCTTTGGAGCCTTTATAAGTCAAAACTAGCACCTTGAATTGGGCCCGGATGACAATAGGCAGCCAGTGCGATGCCTGGCACACAGGTTTTATATGTTCACGGTGGCCCGTCCCTGTAAGCAGGCCGGCTGCTGCATTTTGCACTAGCTGCAGCTTCTGGATCATCACCAGGAGCAGCCCCACGTAGAGCCCATTACAGTAGTCTAGCCTCAAGGTGACAAATACATGAATGACAGTGGCGAGATTAGAGTCCAAGATGTATGGGCAAAGCCTCTTTACCAGATGTAATTGGTGGAAGGCGCCCCTGGCCACAGCGGACACCTGCAAATCCAGGGGCAGTTGCGCATCCAGGAGCACCCCCAGGCGCCGCACAGATGGAACAAATGGAGGGCAGACCCCCCCCGCCATGCAGAGGGTGTCCCCCTCCCCCAGATGCCTCCCCCACCCACCATCACCTCTGTTTTGTGGGGATTGAGCCTCAATTGACTAGACCTCCGCTAATCACTCACTGCAGCCAGACACTGGGACAGCAATGAGACCACAGGGCCTATATTGAGGACAATGGACTCCCCAGCTGTGCACAACCTCCCCCAGCAGCTTCATATACACATTGAATGAGAGAGGGGATAAGATGGAACCCTGTGGGACCCCATACGGAAGACCTCCAGGGGAAGATGTAGGATCCCCTAGTATCACCCGCTGCGATTTGTCTACCAGGTATGAACTTAACCACCGTAAAACAGTGCCGTCCACCCCAGCCAAGTCCTGCAGGCAAGTCACCAACAACTCATGATTCATGGTATCAAAAGCTACAGATAGATTATTTATTAATTATTATTATTATTATGTATTTATATAGCGCCAGCAATGCACTTGGCACTTTACAATTGTAAGAAAGAGACATGGTCCCTGCCCTAGCAGGCTTACAATCTAAGAGAGACAAGGGATGTGGGGGGAAACAAAGGTGGGGGAAACAGAGGAAGAGACAAGGGTACATACATGAACTTGTGAGGTCTCAGGTGCACGTGCTTGGCTTAGTTACAAAGGTGTAGTTACTCATTTACACAAGATACAATGATTCAGGATAAGTCATCAGGAGGGTGAGGGGAATGAGGAGCCAGGGAAAGCTTGACAGAAGAGGTGTGTTTTGAGGAGGGATTTGAAGATTTGGAGGGAGGAAGTCAAGCAAATATGTTCAGGGAGGGAGTTCCGGGCATGGGGAGCTGCCAGGGAAAAGGGGCAGATGTGTTTTGAGGAGCAGGGGAGCCATGAGCAGGTGAGGGTGGTGGCAGAGGAGGAGCAGAGTTCCCGGACAGGAGTGTAGCGAGAAATGAGTCCTGAGAGATAGGGGGAGCAAAGCAATGAAGAGCCTTGTAGCTAAAAACCAGGAATTTGTGCAGAATGCATTCAGGAAGAGGGAGCCAGTTCAGAGAGGAGGGGAGAGGCTGTACATGGTCAAAGCAGTGGGCAAGGTGGATGACCTTGGCAGCAGAGTTATGAACAGAAATGAGAGGAGCAAGGTGAGAGCGAGGAAGACCAGTGAGAAGGAGGTTACAATAGTCAAGGCGAGAGATGACCAGGGCATGGACAAGGGTTTTAGCAGAGGAAACAGTGAAGAAAGATAGATCTTAGCAATGTTGTGCAGAGAGAAGCGACAGGATTCAGAATCGATCTGAGATTTAAAGGAGAGGGAGGAGTCAAAGATGAACCCTACGCTACGTGCCTGAGGGATGGGGTGGATGTTGACCCCCATCAATGAAGACAGGGAAGGAAGAGAGAGAGGAAGGATTAGGAGGGAAGATAAGTTCGGTTTTAGCCATGTTAAGTTTGAGCTGATGATGAGACATCTAGACAGAAATGTCAGAGAGGCAGTTAGTGAGGCGAGACTGGATAGAGGGAGGGAGAGAAGGGGTGAAGAGATAGAGTTGGGTATCATCAGCATACAGATGATACTGGAAGCCATGAGATTCAATGAGTTTGCCATGGGACAGAGTGTAGAGAAAAAAGAGAAGAGGGCCAAAGATGGAGCCTTGGGGAACTCCAACTGAAAGGGAAAGAGTAGAGGAGGCACCAGCAAGAGACATCATGACTGGGTGGGGTAAGGGGTGGGGTTTCATCACAAAGGGGTGTGACAGTCTCTTTCTGATTTAGCCCTGCCCCTAGCACAGCATTGTGATGTCATGATGGTCCTTAAGAGTCAGAGTTTCATCCAAAAGGGGGGTGGCTGCCCCCTTGCCCCGTCCCTCCCGACATGGCCCTGCCCCCTCCAGCTAAAATCTAGGAATGAGATGGTAACCCTAGCATGCAGCGTGTCTCCAGTGGCAACATCTGACCTCCTCTCCCCATCCCCCTATTCCTTTTACCCTCCACTTCCCTGAGCCCCAGAGAAACAGCAGTTAATTCCACCTCAGGACAGAGGACAAATAGGGCTCTTTGGATGGACTTAATTGCAGTGGCGGCTCCCCCCCCCAGAGTGTTTGGGGCACTGCCCCCCTAGTGCCATGGGGGCCCCCGCCACTCCTCTAGTTAAAAAAACAAACAGAAACAACCCGCGCTGCTTCTGACAGCATCAGCAGCCTCTGACTTCTGCTTCAGAGGCGGCTGCTGCTGTCAGTGATCTGTCTCCCTTCCGGGACCCACTCTCAGAGCTCCTCTGAAAGTGGGTCCTGGAAGGGACAAAAAGGCTGCGCTGCTCCGCCGCCCAAACTGCATTTTCTATTGAAAATGCGATTTGGGCGGCTGAGCCCCTCAGTCCACAGCACGCATAGGATGTGCTGTGGAGGGAGGGGCTAGCCTTTTCCATTGCGCCTAATGGGCGCAATGGAACCTCTCGCCTGGGCGCTTGATGCAAATGCCCAGGTGAGAAGCTTTGGCCCGGGTGTCGGAGGCAGGGACGAGCACGCATGCGCACTGCTCCTTGCCTCAGCCGCACATGGAGTCAGGGACAAAACTGGCGGCGTGCTGTTGTGCTCTCCTGGCCTCTCAACAGCGTGCCGCCAGCCTCAGCCGCTTCCCTGCCACTGTCACTCTCCCCCCCCCAATCTGCTGCTCAGAGGGGGAGGGAAGCGGCAAGGTAGGGAACTTTTTTTTCCCTAGGAGGAGCAGGACACGCTGGCAATTTAAAAAAAGATAAAGTCCCCACCTCTGCCTACAGCCCGTGCCACTGGGGACTGCCGGAGCTGCAGCAGAGGCCAGGTAAGAAAGCGATCCCTCCCCCCCAGCCTGCTCCCACACCCCGAGGGTCCTCCC
>QEPC01002422.1:533026-555609 GCA_003113815.1 Sphenodon punctatus | reverse complement strand
ACAGCCTACCTGCTCGACTGGGCTGCTGCTGCTCCTTCTCGGCTCTGCTCTGCTCTTCGCCCAAGCCACCTGCTGCTGCCTCAGGGCCAGGATGGCCCTACTCCAGTCAGCCAGGCCTCCTCCATTCTGTGTGGGTGGGGCTCCGGACAAGCCGGGCAGCCTGAGGGCTGCAAGTACTGGCCCGGGCCCCACCGTGCCTCCGAGTCCTCTCTGGTCTGCGTGTGGGCGGCAAGCCCCCCTGCAGCCTCTGTGTGCTCCCCCCCCAAGCAGTGCTGCAGCGTGCAGCCGCTGGTGCCTACTTCTCACAGGGAAGCGGAGGCACCAGTGGCTGCACACTGCAGCACCGCTTGTGTGTGTGTGTGTGTGTCTGTGGGGGGGCAAACAGAGGCTGCAGGGGGGGCTTGCTGCCCACCTGCAGGCCAGTGAGGAGGAGGCGCGGTGGGGTCCGGGCCAGTACTTGCAGCCCCCAGGCTGCCCAGCCTGCCCCTGCAGCCCCTCCATGCAGCGAGCGAGTCCTCCACATGGTAGCGAGCGGAAGCAGCATGGTAAGCCCTGCCCCCAACGATGACATGGGGGGCGGGTCAAGCATGATGTCAGCCACGGCTGACCAATGGGGGGGAGGCTGAAGTTCCCTTAGTCCCCCCAGTGAATCTGCCCCTGCAGTAGCCGGCTGCACACCTGTGCCGCTGAGCTTTCTATTGCCATTCCCAGACCTGGCTAGCCTGTGAATGCCAATAGGAAACATAGAGGTTCAGGCCTGAAGCTGGCTAATTTATGAATGCCAATAGGGAGGGAGGGAACACACAGGGAAAGGCCGCTGGGCAGGGAATAACAAGGGAGGCCCAACAGGGAAAGTATGCCATCCCAGTGCTAGGGTTGGGGCACAGGGAGCCAGATAGGCCAGGAAATATTTGTAAAGGCTTTACTGATATCACTTAAAAAAATCATTTAAAACAGTTCACAGTTGTGAACTGATATAAACTGTCACTGATGGTAGGTGGCATTGTGGTTGATGTGCAGGCACAAGATGTCCTGGATCTCTCCGGCTATGTGCTGCTCTGTTCAGTCCAGCTGGTCCTGGAACAGGAGTGCTGGCTCGCCAGAGCCAACTGGTGAGGGGTTCTCTAACTAACACGGTCTTGCAAACATTAAGGAGAACACAGATGTCAATAGTTAGAAGTGGAGTGGTCTGTAGCAGAAAATCAGTTCTGGCTGCATTTGATCTCCAGTGCTGCTTTAATACCCTCAAAGCCCTCTCCAGAACAGAATGGGTGGTGCTGAGCTGCCAGTTAAATTACCTTTGCTGTGGGGTGCCGGCAGGCAGGCAGGGTCCCTGAGAACAACAGGCTCCATGAGCACCCCCTTAATGCATATTTCTGTGAAAGGTCCAAAGTCTCCTGTGTTCACGTGGCCAAAGAAGGGGGCCTGACAGAAGATGTGGGCAATGTGCCGGTCAGCACAGCCATAGTCCACTACGACCTGGACAACCACGGTTAAAAAATCCTTCTGGTTTAGGTAGTTTTCGAGTGGGCAGATGATAGCGATATGGCTCCCATCAGTTGTCCCTATACAGTTAGGAACCCCTCCCTCCAAAAGCCCTCCACCACTTCTGCGGGGTCAGCTAACTGCACCACCTAGTCCATCAGCACTGCCACAATCTCTGTGCAAACCTCCACTAGTATGGTGCCCACTGTGGAGGTTCCAATATCAAATTGCTGGGTGACAGAGCAGCAGGAGTCTGGAGTGGTGAGCTTCCAGATGGTGATGTGGCAATGTGCTTTTCCATGGGGATGGGTAACAACAATTGTGCTCAGTTTCTCCAGTCATGACATGAGGATCTCGACTATCTGCTTGAAGAAGTAATGGGGCATCCTGAAGTTTGTGACCCATTCAGCGTCTCCCCACGAGGACAGCACATTCTCCCACCACTCTGTGCTTTTATCCTTCACCCAGATCAGCCTCTCAGTGGGTACAGCCCTGTGCATGGCGTTGGTGGTGATTGAAGCCATGTCTTCTGACAGATACCTCTCTGGGCACATCAGCTGCAATTGCATGGATAGCTTTGATCCTCACCAGCACGATCCATTGTTGCTGGAGGTAGGCAAGTGCATGGTGCTGAAGCAGGAGTCGGCCACCATTGCAGTGTAATGAGCCCCACTATCCTGGCCAGAGATTGAGTGAGAGTCTTTCTGTATCTTGACATCACATTGCAATGACAGCAGTAAGTCTGGATCTGATTCATGGCTTGCAGGTTCTGCTCAGCCGTGGAAGGAAGGTCTGGAGTGCGATAACGAGCTCAAGGAAGTTCTCGGTATGCATCTCCATGGTTGCAGTTCTGGCGTCCATGAACTCTGTAGACCATGCACCAAATGTTTTGAACAGCTTAAAGAGCTGGGCAGCTGCCTAGGTATATTTGGCTGTACACCACATGTGAGCAGCTATTGGCCACTATTGGTCATATGACCTTACAAGACTGGCTGCACGCTGAGTGTGAGCTTCTATTGGTTGCTGTTAGTTACAGGCTTTTGGTTGAAAAGGTTTTTGCAAAGCTGATACTGTGTGTGTGTGTGTGTGTGTGTGTGTGTGTATGTGTGTTGCTGCACCTGCACTGCCAATCCAGGTGGCTATTAAACTGTATAGACATTTCTGTCACAAGCACGTCAGTACAGACGCCAACGCATCTAAAAATGTTACAGACGTTAGCACCATGGACGCATGAAGTTTTTTGGTTCGGGGTGAGGGAGAATAACTCCATGTTAAGAAATGGGCAAGGGGGGAGGATTTGCAAGGCAGTGAAGGTCACTGTACTCAGAAAGTATGTGGAAGCAGAGCTGCCCATTGGTTAAAAGCTACTCATATATTTTCTTATTCTTTGAAAGTAACAGTTTTTGCTTGCATTGAGCGTTGCAACATAGGAAGCTATTGCTATGGGCTGTTGGCTCAGGAAAGCCAAACAGCTTCAGCTTTTGACTGTGGGTGTTCTTCCCACCTGAGGTACGGGGCCCAGAGATGTTGTGGGGTGATGGATACCGTGGCCTTTGCTGACATTTGGGTGAGACCTGAAGTACAGAGAGAACTGTCAGACCCATCCTCTGAGGCAGCCTATGCACTCATAGGGTGGTACATGCACACAGTTGGGTTCCATGTATGTATGATGGAATGCAGACACTGTGCAACCCTGTTGCAGTTCCAAGTTCAGCAGAATGGAAGAGTGGGAGTCCTGGATAAGATGAGACAGATACGAATAGGATTATGCACTGCCAGAAGTAGGGTAGTCGTCATTAATGGAGGCTAGACCTTCCCTGCCATTTTTTCTCATCATTGCCCCGATGATAGCGAGAGGATACTTGCAGGGCCACCAAGAATGCCTCAACTGGCTGGCAGAGATTAATGTTTTAGCGGAAGCAAGTGACTTGGGGTACAGGGAATGTGAACTGACTGAAGGAAAACCTGTTGCCCTATATGAGGATTGGACACTCAGAGAAACGGGGATGCAGAGTGCCCTCGTGAGCTGGGATGTTTTCCATCCCAGCCATATGGTACTGCAGAAGATGATAGAGAGGGGTTACAAGAGGCACATGTTTGACTAGGGGTTTTATGTGAACCAAAGAGGTATTTACAACATCACAGCAGGCAAGAGCCCAATAAAACTGTGTGCTGCACCTGCTGGTACAACACTTTGAGCCTTGGATGTGAGAAATTGGATGGTGACAACTTACAAAGACTGATTGCTTTTGCTGTCAATTTTTACTTTTGCTTTCAATTTTTACTATAGGCTCAATTAAATGTGCAATTTGCTCAATAAACTCAGCATTATGTGCATAGCAAAAGGTGATTTCCAGCTGCCATGTGCTTCCAGGTATAAAGCCAGGTATGAACCTCTGTGCGTGGGCAGGTATAGCAGGTGCCGGAATATCTCCTAGAGCCATAGTCCAGAAGGAAGAAACAGCTGGTAAGGCTTCTTCTTCTTTCCATGGTTCGCTGCAGCTATGAGTCATCGTAGAGGCCATGATACTAAGGGCACTTCCACACTGGCTCGAACATGTCCTTAGAAGCTCAGGGGATGTTTATGCAAGTCAGGCACATCTTTGATCAGGTGTGGATGCCCTGAGGCAGGTGACTGAAGTTTTTATGTGTGTTTACAAAGGTGATTGACAGAGCTGGATTTTGCAGGTGTGGGGCTGGGCGGAGCACTGCAGGGAAGAATGCCTATTCGTCTATTAGGCTTGTCGTGCTAAACCTGTGAGGGGGGGTTGAGTGGGCGCTGCCTGAATGCATAATGAATAAAGGCGGCTGCCCATTTATTAGGCTCGACATGCTAAATATGAGTGGGGGATACATGGACCAAACCCGATCTCCAGGGGGTTTGTTAACACCTGTAGCTGCCTGCTTGGGGAGCCTGTAATGAACCCTCCCTGCCTGCAGGGGCTGCCGTTGTCTCTGAATTGCAATCTCCAGCACAGCAGCCAGGCACATCTCAGCAGAGTCCAGCCCAGCTTGGGAGAAATGGTGAATTCCCAGAAACCTCATTCCTCCTCTCTCTAAGCCAGCAGCACCTCCCCCAAGTCAATGACTCCCCTCAGCCACCCCATGTCCCATTTCCCCTCCTTAAACCAGCAACTCTCCCTGAGCCTGACCATGTCCCTTTCTCACATCCCCAAGCCAGCAACCACCCTCGTGAGCCAGCCCCATGTCTTATTCTCCCCTCTTCCAAGCCAGCTGCATGCTTCACTCTTCCTCAAGCCAGATACCCCCTCTGAGCCAGACCCATGTCTCATTTCCAAGCTAACTTCCTCTCCACTAAGCCAGCTGTATTCTCCACCCTCCCCAAACCAGTGTTCCCCTTTTTAAATTGGTAGCAGACTTAGCAGCAGTTTTAACTGCATTTTCCTTTCCTTATAGGCCTGTCAAACTGGCAGAGCCTCATTGCACCTCTGTACCAAAATTACCCATACTCAGGGCCCTTTGTTCACTGCAATTTCCACATTGATGGCAATAGGGAAAAGGCAGCGAACATGGGCAAAGATACAAAGAAACACAAATACAGATACAAATACTTGAAACACCCCCCACCCACCCTGCACAGCCCTACTTCTCCCTTTCCTTTTCTATCCCTGCTGCTAGGTGCTGCTTTGCACTCTGAGGGAAGGGGGTAACCACTCGTGGGACAGTGGGAAGAGAGGAAGTAGAGGGTGTGTATGCTTGTGCTGCTGGGCCCTAGGGTTTGTCCATAACTGAGTTGCCCTCTGATCATGCCTCTGCCTATAGGGGAAGTTGGGCAGGACACTGTAATAATTACTAGAGTGAAAAATCAAGCAGGTCAGTGGCATTTAGAGTTATCACCTTCCTCCAAGTTTTCACCCAGAAGGGATGGAGCCACATCGTTAGGGTGGGACAAAGAGGCTGTTTCCATCCCATTTCTAATGTAACCCCACCCCTTACGGAATGTCATGAGGCTCCATATAGGCGGGGTCACATCAGAAAATGGGGTGCAAAAGTTCCTACAGCCTGCCCCCTTTCTAACATGTCTGACCCTTGCCACCTCCAGAAGCCCTGATTCCTCTGAGTTATCAGGGGCACCCTAGCTGACCCAGAGAAACTGAGGCTTCCCCTGGACCGTAGAGATCTGCAGTGGGTAGTAGCAACCCTAGTGGCATTAGTCCCCCCACACAGCAGGGCCCATGACCCTGCTTGAGGACTGGAACTACTAGCAACCATTCTCCTCAGAAGTCCCCTAACAACAAGTGCCAGATCCTCTTGCAGCTCATGGCCCCCTCAGGACACAGCGACCACTGCCCCTCCTTTCTGGCGCTGACTCCAACTGTGCCAGCGCCACCTCTCTGAAGGACTCCCAGTAGCTACATTTCAGCAGCTCCCCTTTCCAAGCACTGAGTCAGTCAGCCTGACCCTCAGGAGCCAGAGTCATGATGAGAAGCTGGCAGCCTAACGAGCGAATTCAAAGCGAGTGGCGTTCCTATCTGAGAGGCAAAATGTGCTGCTTGCTCTGGCACAGGCCTCCTGTTGTTTAGAAAGCCTGTGAGAACCTTAAAAACCAACCAACCTATCTGGGAATCAAATAGAAAAAACAAATCTCCCCCAAGGCGCGAGGTCCGGCTGGGTAAGTGGATGTGAATGACGTGTACCATAACACTTTCCCAGACGGCTAATGAATTTTCCATGTCCTCCTGCCCCCCCTCTATTCAGCTCCTAAATAGGTCGCATTCAACTGCCTTTTTTTACAACAGGACATCCTCGGGGCAGGATTACATGACTCTCCTAACAAATGTGAAAATCGGTTTGGGGAGCTGCAATGCAAAGAGAGACTATTGTGGCATTTCACACTTAGTCAGGGGAAGTTTGCTGGTGCATTCATGAACTCCATTCACACCAAAGCCATCTTCAGTATCTCTCTCTGCTATTCCCTCAGCCCATCCCCCCCCCTCCCCACTGCTTTCTCCCAGCTATGTGCCACTTCCAGCTGTTTGAAAATCACGAGTCATCTCCTCCCCTGAAGTAAATCATGAGGTCAGCTTTAAAAACTCAGGATTTTTTTTAAAAAATGAATTGGGATTTTCTTTCTTTCTTGTTTTTGAGCTGTTTCGGAATTTTAAGAGGCAGCCAGGGCCATTTAAAGACTTTTCATGTGCCGTATCTGAGACAGCCCCCCTAGAACTGGCCAAAATTACATTGTGGTCTCAGCCCAGAAGTGGGAGAGTAGAGATCCTCTCACACCATATCAACTCCGCTGGGATGGGGATTGGGACTTAATCTCACCTATTCATTTAAAAGGTAAAACCTTGGCTGTAAACACAACGGACAAATAGAGGATCTTACCAAGCACAATATGTAGGGTACTGCCTGGGTTTGACCCAGGTGAAGTCCATTTTCCTCCAGGCTATCCAGGGGGTTAGGGGGAGCCGGAGGGTCAGGACAAGGTGAAGCTACATCAGAAAGGGGCAGGTTGAGGTGGTAGGGGGACTCTCCCAGCCCTTTCTGACATGGTCCTGCCCCCTGTGGCATGTTGTGATGTCACAATGCTCCGAAGGAGGCGTGGCCACATCAGAAAGGGACGGGATCCTGATCTCGACTGGAGAGGCCTTTACACCAATACCATAATACAAATAATAAGATCCCTCTTTCAGAAAGGTGCTGTATAAGATCTTTAGGGGCTTGGATTAGATTAGCAATTCTCAAACTGTGGGATTGGGGGAGGCGGGCAAGAGGGATGCAGAAGGTATCCAGGGAGAAGAGGAGGGTAAGGAGGAGCACAGTATACAGACCTCTAGCTCTCTACTTGGACTGAGCAAGGGGGAATTTTTTTAAAACAATGGGAGCTTTTACAGGGACTGCATCCATGCCTCTGCTCTGCCTAACCCCCAGTAGCCCATCTGTTTAAAGGTATGAGGCGGAGCAGAGACAGAACAGCCATTGCCTGCTCTGGGCCAGCTCCTCTTGTGGTGCGCCGGAATACCACCTGGGCAGTCCTTGGCCTGGGCTGTGGGCCCAGGGCCTTCCGGGGGACCACATCCGGACCAGCTGCCTACCCCAGCTGGGGCAGCAGCAGAGCCACATCTGGCAGGCCAGAAATAAACATGATGGGGGTGTGTGTGTCCCTGGCCCAGATGGGCCATAGCAGGCCCCCGTCACGTTTATTATCGTCCTAGAGCTTTGAGGAGGGACTTAGGAGAGCCTTCGTGAATGAGAGAAGCAGGAAATGGGGGCACAACCGTACCAAGCACACAAGTCCAGAGACACCTCCAAAAACTACAGAATTCTTTTTCTTATTATACATTAAAATATGATGTGTAAAATAAAAATGGCAAGGAGCACATATGTAAAAAAAGCACCTGTATAATCTCCATAAATTGCTTTTTAAAGTGATGATAAAAGGATGGGAGGCTGAAGGCCTCCAGTTACCAGGATATAACAGGTGGGGAACCCAAACATGATGAAGGCCTCTGTGGCCCAGTGGGCTGGGGACTCACTGTCATGTCAGTTTCTGGGCCGCCAGTTGTGGACCTACTGCTGCCCCGGCCTGGGTAGGCAGCTGGTCTGGATGTGGTTCCCTGGATGATCCTGAGCCCACAGCTTGGGCCAAGGCCCACCCAGGTGGGCCACAGTGGGCCTGTATGTTTGTTCACACCGCCATCCCTGCCACAGTGCAGGTGCCGCCATAGCTGGCCACCATGGCTGCCTGTTATTGGTCTCCATGGCTGGCTGTCATAGTTGGGGGCGGGGTACTGGGGACAGGGCCACCCAGCTGCATGCTTGTTCCATTCGCCCACCAGGGGAGGGCAGGGGAGTGTTTGCCAACCCGGTTGGGTGCACATCAGTTCCATGCCCCGACCTGCCAGGGCCAACCCCTCCCAGAGCATGTAGCTGGCACATGGCTGCATGTTTGGTTTCACCCAGGGTCTCAAATTTCTCTCCACAGACTGTGTATGAATATAAATACACACACACACACACACACAATCTTTGACTGCGTTCCAATGAAAAGTTAATTTGATATAGTTGGACCTTACTCTTGTTTTACACCTATAGCATTCAAACAAACAGAGTGCTAAACCAAAGTTATTCAGGAGTAGCAAGGGAAGCATGTACTCTTCCCCTTTGGCGTGTGTTTTGAAAAAACGGTGTGAATATTTACCAGTGTGAGAGTGGTGGCTTCAGTTCAGTGATCATTACAGCTCAGCTAGGGAGGAAATTGGCACAGTATTACCTCAATTTAATTTAATCAAAGTTGTTACTTTTGTTTACTGTTTTTGTCTGAAAACTACCAAAGTGGAGTAGTTACTTCAATTTACTGCTGTTCGTCAGAATGCAGACAGCCTCTCTCACACACACACACGCTGATTACATGAAAAAAACACTACTAACATCACCAGCTTTGGGGAAATTTTCACAGCTTCCAACCCAGTCGGAAGCCTTTTCCTTCGTTTGCCCCATTAGACGTATTTCTTTTTTTCTTTGGGCAATAGCTCTGTGACAAAAAGTTCCCTCATTCTCTTTCTGTTAATATATATATATTTTTTTATGTACAATTTTAATCGAGCGGTGAGTTGCTTGGATCAATTTGGCCTGGAAAGTTTCTGTGAATAATGGTTACACCTCAGGGTGTTTCCTCTCCCGGTAGCTGTGAAGAAAAAGGCAGTTCTGGGTATGGCTACACTTGAAACACATTTCCGTTGGCCAGGGCTGCAAAGCTCAATTCTCACTTGTATGAGTGTTTCTTGTGGGTTTTTTTTTTTTCTAAATGCAGCTACGGTTAAAGTCATGCAACAGTAAGTGCGGAAAAGGAGGGTCGAGATAATTGCTTGGCGTCAGAACTCCCCGAATGCTGTTTTCTCCTGGTTTGGGCAAGCTTCTTTAGCTCTCGGAGGCAGGGACTCTCTGTCTTTTATTTAATGTGTGTTTGCACAGCCTGGTGACAGGGCCCTCTGGGCACTAACGTAATGCAGGTAATAAATAAAGCAGGGCTGCAGCTTGAGCTCTTCCCTGGCAATCTGGGCTGTACTTTTCTGCAGTAGGTGTGGCAAAGAGATAAGCAGGGCAGTGGCAAGACTGAGGGCTTATAGATTGGGGAGCATGGGAGTGGCATTGCTTGTAGAGAAGAGAGGTATGGAGAGGGGGTACCAGTTTTGTCCCCCTTTCGTTACACCAACAAAACAGTGGGTGGCTATCTAAGGGATGAGATTCATGCAAAAGGGTGTAGGAATGCAGGGGAGTGGTCACAGCAGGCCAATGGGAATTCAGATTCCAGAGACAGATTAAGAACTCTTGGGACAAAAAGAACATCATTCTCCCCACCCCCGCACACACCCCTCTGCCCCCAGCAGAACAGCCAGATTGTACTCATCATCCTAGGTGCCTCCAAGGTACAGGTGTTGCACAGTGCTTCATTGGTAAAATAAATTAAAATATAATATAATAGAGATGCTGGGGCTCAAGCCTGTCATGGCAATTCGGCCCCTTGACCCTGGAAATGTGAGTATTCAAAGGGGCAAGTGGAGATTATGCTTCTAGCCCCACCACCTCGACTCTGCCAGTCCCTGCTCTCACCTCCTACTTTGCCAGACTTTGCTCAGGGCCAAATGAAGCTTGCTGGGGGCCAATGCTGGCAGTGCTGCCACTGAGCAGCTGTTTGGCGATGCTGATCCACCCCAATCTGTCAGGGGAGAAACTGGGGCTGAGCTTGATGCTTCTGCATCCATCTGTGGGTGTAGGGTCTTGCAGGGTCTGGAAGAGGTGTCAAGGCTGAGCCTTGGCACAAATTAAGCCCTGGATGGCTATGACCACTGCCATCTGAGAAGTCCCCTTTCACTAGTTGGCTTCATGTGCACATTTCCTGCAAATGTGTCCTCAGAAGTAGCAGTGGGCACCTGATGGACCACAGTCCCCATCCAGCATCCTCGGGGTTCGACTTGAGGCCCCCCTGTCAGTCAGAGACTTAGGAGTGTGCGGACCTTGGAGCTTGAGTCACCACTGGGAGGCTGTAGAGAGTAGCAATGAGAAGTGGCAGAGGGGTGGCTGCTGCTGAGCCAGGGAGAAGCACAGCTGGGCACACTACGTGATAGGGCAGTAGGAGCCCTACAGTCACATGGTCTCCTCACTCCTCTTCATTCCCTCCCCAGAGAAGTCACTGACCACCACCACCAACACCAGCACCAGCAGCAGCAATCATAGAATCAGAGTTGGAAGGGAACTCAAGAGCCATCTAGTCGAACCCCCTTCTTAGATGCAAGATGACTATGTTTACAGCATCCCTGACAAATGGCTTTCCAACCTCTTCTTGAAAACCTCTAGTGATGGAGAGCCTACAACCCCCCCTAGGCAACGTATTCCGTTCAAGCCACACAGCACTTAGAGTGGTCATTTACTTTTAGGAAGTTTTTCCTGATATTTACCTGAACTCTCATTTCCTGTAACTTGAGCCCATTATTTCTAGTCCTGTCCTCTGTAGCAATGAAGAACAGTTCTTTGTCATATTATTGGTGACAGCCCTTTCGATATCTGAAAACTGTATTCCCTTGAACTTCTTTAGCTTAGGTTTCTCACCATTGTTCTAACACATCCCAGCGTGCAGGCATGTGATTCTGAATGCTACAGTATCCATGTGGCCAGCTGTCACATGACAGATGTAATGTCACAGGGTGTCTCCACACATTATGTTAACCACAGAGGAAATCAGTCCAGTCCTGTGGTACTTGCTGCAACATCATTCCACGGTGGAGCAGCATGAACAAATGTTCATGCTCTTCCATGTTTCTGCTGCCACCCTATGGACTCTGCCCAACAAGGGGAGCTCATTGGGTGGCGGCAACATAAATAGATGAAGCGCAAAAGCCCTGCTGGTGAAAAAGACAAGGCAAAGCTCCCCACTCGCGTGACATTGACTTTGGCAGTGAAAATCTAGAGATGTTCATTACAAGTTGTGTTTTCAGCTGCTCTGTTGATCTCTGGATGAGTTCCCCAGATTTGTTCTGGGCAGCAAACCCCCTGCAGACTCAGTTCCTACGGTGGCTTAGTGGTGAGCATTATGTGAAGAGACACAGACATTCCCAAAGCTAGCCAGGGATGATCATGTTCAATTGCTCATGTGTTCCTTGTATGTTACACACTCTACCCAAGCATGCCTTCCACAGGCATAGACTCAGGACAGGACCTGGGAAGTAATTTGAAGATTAGAGCTGAAAGGGTCAGAGTCCCCTCTTCAATGGGAAATGACTTCAAGGGAACTATGCCAATGGCTGCTAGTGAAGGATCGGGCCTCTTTCTTGTCTTGTTCTGTACAGGTTTGTATATGGCCCTCTTTATAGCGAGTGCAGCAAGAAACAACAAAGGGTGTTTTTACACGAGAGCAGCAGGGAAGTGTGGGGTGTGAGTGGGGTGTGTGCGGGGTGTCCACGCATGGGAAGCCCCGCACCCTGGCCACATACTGGGCATGAGGAGCGCGTAGCAGGGAGCAGTCCAGGGGGGCTGCTACCCCTTAAGAAGGGGGCTTGAGGGGGTCAACCTTAGGGCTGCACCTGCCTAGGGGTGTGGTAGGGCCAATCCCAGAGTTGGGGAAGAGCCTGTAGGGTTAACAGACTCAGAAACCCCTAGGACAGAGTGGGCAGGCTGGTGGCCCTTTAAGATGGTGAGGAGTTTAAGCCTGGCCATGCCCACTCTGCCTGTATAAGAGGAGGGCTGAGTGAGAAAGAACTCAGTCTCTACCAGGGAGGCGAAGGAGCCACATCTCCCTGAGACAAGCATTGCTGGTCTATGCTGTCCAAGGTGCTGCAGGACTAGAGAACCAGTGGGACCCAGGTAGAGCAAGGACGTTGTGCCCAGGAGGGAGCCTCTTGGCCTGGTGAAGGCTTGGCCAGAGGCTGGGATCTGAGGGCCTGGCTGAAGAGACTTTGGGGGGGGCGTTGTTGTGGTTGTGATGATTCCTGGTGACTGGAGAGACAAACATGGGCCTGCAGGGTGTAGGTGGATGAGCCGGCAGCCCAGGTACAGTGGACAAATGAGTCCCAATAAAGGACTATAAGGAAAGATCCTCTGGACTGTGCAGATTGTGTCCTAGGAGGGTACCCCCTGCCTGGAAGGAGGGGGTTCTGCCTTGGCCCGAGGCAGACAGTGTAGCAGGGGGAGAGCTAATTCCCCGGAGAGACACCCCAGTGGCCCTGGGGGACCCCCTCTGCTACAGAGTGCTTCACCCAGGTGGCTTCCCACCTGGCTGCCCTGTCCCCGTGCCAGCCACCCAGTCCCTGCATGGAGCTTTTCTAGGAGTGCTCTGCACGGGGACTGAGTGCCCAGCGTGTGGATCACAGGAGCGTGCTTCTCCACCAACTTCAAACCAGCAGCTGTCCACGTGGACACTAGGGGGCCGTGCGTGGAGCCATCTTGTTTAAAAATACCTATAATCTCGCTTAGTGGAATGTGACCTCCCACCCCTGGATGGCCTTGTCTTTATTATGCTCTTCACACAATGGGTGCAAACAGACAGACAGCAGCTCCGGGGGTGCCCCCGTCACCTCCTGGTTAACCAGTCTATCTAAAGGGCTCATGCCAGATGTTCAACCTGCAGCAGACTGCGCTGGCTTTGGGGAAATCCCGCCGCTGCCACCAATCTTGAAGATCCAGGAGCACACTGTGTGGAACTGGCCAGCCAAACCCAGAGCAATGGTCGAACATGGTGGTGCTGCCCATCTGTAGGGTGGACCCATGGTGCAGCTCCACACCCGTCCATCCGTTGCCCTATTCAGTATTATGGAATTGCAAGCACCAGTCTAGAGCATCGGGTGAGCACCTGCAACGCTATGGTGTGTGGGGTGCCCGTGTGGGTGGGTTGTGGCCTGGGGACATCACTGATCCATCTGATGTGGACCCAGGTGGAGTTGGTAACTGACAGCTGCGGGGGTGGGCCCCCGGAGCAGCTCCAGGCTCCAGCACGCTCCCTGTCATCTAAAAACACCCATTATCTCCTGGTCCTCTCTGGTAACAGGAAGGCTCAAAACTCTGTTGGTTCAGATCTGCTTCCCAGACATTCCTGTAGCACCTTTCAGAGGTGCATTGAGTAGGGTGAGCTGCACCGTGTTACCATGAGCTACTTTCCTTCTTCAAGTCAAGCACTTAGGACTCATGCATACAAAGCACTCCTCCTCTTGCCCCAACTGCAAAGGCCCCCATGATGAGGGTTTTGAGTAGGGCTGAAACAAGATTTTGCTAAAATGGTAAATCTCGTTTAAATCCCAGTTCCTGATACCATCTTGGTTGAACTGAGAACCTCTCTGTACTTGGTGATGTCTTGACTGACACGTCATTTCTCAGTTTACTGACTTTCTACTTACCTGGGCGTTTTCCCTCTTATGGCTTTGCCGTCCATTTCAAATCCCAAGAGGTAATACTGACACAATTCTGCATTTCTTGCACTCCATTTTCCCTTTGTCATGGTACGCAGATTCCTTTACTAATTTGCAATTCAGTTGCAGATTGGTCAAAGCAAAGGAAACAAATTTACGACAACAATTCTGATTGGAGGCACTGGAGTGGAGGTTAAGGGACGCTGGGAGGTTAAGGCATGGGCTATTCGCACAGTGATTGACTCAGAAATGTGGAGCAAGGGAACAAACCTGGAAGTAAAACAGTATCCTTGGCAATCAGTAAGCAGTAAATGAAAGTCAGTGAATTGAGAAATTGCATTGGTATCGGGAAATCAGTCTTGGTTCCCAATATGGCACAATTTCTCACAAGCAGCAATTTAGCTGCTCATTTCAGCAAATATACCTAGTTTGGAGGTATATTTAGGCTATGGGGGAAGGCCTGATTTCCCTGGGTTATCTTGTCTGGATAACTCAAGGAAATTTTTCAGGTGGGGCAAGGCCACATCAGAGAGGGGCAGATCAAAGAGTCTCTCCCATTCCCTTTGTGATGTGGCTCCACCCCTGCAGTGCATCATGTTGGAAAGGGTTGGGAGTCCTTTTGCCCAGCCCTCTTCAGGTGAAAGCTTCAGGACAGGTGGCAACCCTACCATGACTCACCCCCTGAAAGCTCACAAAACACCCATCCAGATGAATGGCCTTGGGGTAAAGGTGGGGCCTGGGGTGATGGGGTCTAGTGTCTCTAGGGTAGGGGGACAATGTTAGGGCAGCAGGGCCATGGGCTCTGGGCTGGGGTAGAGCAGGTGGGGGGACAGGGCCCCGCAGAAGAAATCCTGTTTAGGAACCGAAGCTTTTACCAGGATAATCCATTTGCACAACACCATTACTTCTTGATAGAGTCAGATCCTTGCAAGCAAACCTTCTGGACATTTTGTCCCTTAGCTAGAAGCCTTGCTCTCTGATGCCCAGGAATCCTGGCTCTTGCCTCCTGTCCAGCCCTGCCCTACTGCTATTTTGGAGCAGGACAAGACCCGATGGAGTATTGTCAAGGCTAGGGACTGGTAGGGGAATGTCAGGGGTGGCACATATGGAGTGATTTTATGGGGGAGGCTTAGGGCTCATTCATACCCTAACCTTCCTTCTCACAAACTTACCACTTGCTCCTTAATCTGTGTTTGCCTTGCATTCACAGTTGCCGATTTCCCTGCATTTAATTGGCCCATCTCTTGCATTGGGTGGCAGAGAGCAAGGGATCATCAAGCAGAAAAGAAAGCGTTAATGGTATCACACAACACTCAGAATGTGGGTTTGTGCCATTATCCACTTTGTCTGAACAGGCCTCGAGTCTGCAACATAAGCGTCAGGAGGAGATGGAGCAGCCAGGAGGCAGCTTGCAGACAGGTAACCATACTTTTATTTTTCCACATGGAAATTCATTAAAATGATTACACGGATGCCTAACAATATAATCATGTATATTTGATAAAGAGCATCGACATTGATAAAAGAAAAGCAGAACTGACCACTTTGCTATGGTTTCTTACAAACTGGATTCCACCTATTCATAACAAAAGGAGATTGGGAGGACCTGATCCTGCGCCCATTAAAGCCAAGGGGAGAGTTTGGCCATTGACTCACTGGCTGGGACCAAAGCCCATGAA
The DNA here is from genome assembly GCA_003113815.1 of Sphenodon punctatus. NCBI lineage: Eukaryota > Metazoa > Chordata > Lepidosauria > Sphenodontia > Sphenodontidae > Sphenodon > Sphenodon punctatus. The sequence goes on along the minus strand of QEPC01002422.1, from coordinate 540,083 downwards.
AATTCTCCAAAGTTTTTCTGTTGACTTCACTTCAGTGGGCTTTGGATTAGACCCTTGCAGAGCAGCCAGATTGGGCCCTACATGGACAAGTGCTACAGGTACAATGATGGGCTATATGTTAAATATAGGGAGTTACCTTCAAGTAGGGGCTGGTATATTATGCAAAATAACCACATTATTTGGTATTACTAGGATCTTTTTTTAATGTCTGTCGTAGCAATCAGCTCCATTGAAAGACAGACTTTACTGGGTTTATCTACAGAGGTTTTTTTGTTCTAGACTCACCAGTATTATTTTTTCTTTATTTCTTTGTTTTTTTACCCTGCACTCTCACAAGTCGAAGAAGCATTATTTAAGAATCTGATCCTTCAACATATTTAAGAATTATATTATTATAACAAATTAAGACGAAACAAAAAAAATTAGATTTAACAGTTAAATATTCTATAAGCCAGACAAAGGTTTTGGTTTTTTTTAATTGTACAAGCAATTGTGCATTTTCCTTTAACAAAAAAAAAAAAAAAAAAAGCAAAAATTATAGTGCAAAGCAAATCTCTTTGGTCAGTTGCTTGACCATTTGCATAAACCAGAGGTGTCCTTGCACCCTCACATGACAATATGTCATAAAACAACATTGTTTATTTTTCTTCTTTCCTAATACACCGCATCAGTCTTTAAATTAAACCGGTGTTAAGAATTCCGTATTCTCTTTGTGCTTTCTATCAATTAAAGTATCAGAGGAGGAACTTAAACACCCCGAAACACAGGGCTGCCAGGGTCCAGGGTTGCTGACAGATGTCAATCAAGTCTTGTGCTTGTCACACACGGAGTTGTTGGCTAAGGCAAGTGAAGTTTGCAGTTCTTAAAAATGGAAAAAGAGGGTTATTCTTGAGTGGTCATTGCAGCTTTATAATGAAATCCAAGGGCCTCAGAATCTGATGTCTTGATCCAGAATTTGAATGGTAGTGCAATTATTGTAGGTTGTACATCAATTGATTGCTGAAGAGATACCAACTGAGATCTGAAAATTTGATCTTCACTGCTGTAGCTGTGCATGGGATTTTCAAAGAGGGCTAGAAGTTCAATTCTCAAAGTACTCCATCTCAAGCTGTAATGGGTTATGTTATCCACACAGATAACCACCATATCTGACAGATTTTCAGTAACTGAGCCATACCAACAACGTTCAGCTACAAAGTGGTAACCATTGGTTAACTGATAGCTTAACTGAGTTGTCGGGTTACTGTCTTACCCTTTTGTGCAACTTACCATGTTGCCATTTTGCCATACATTCTGCAGTTCCCAGCTAGTTCCATTTGACTATAATTCCCTAGTTTCAATTTAATTTGACTCAGTTTCCCCATGATATCTGGGAATACCTGATTCAAATCTGCTCAATGCATCTTTGCTGTTGGACAGAAACTTGGAAGTAGACCAGAAATGACGAAACACGGTAAGGCTAGTAACTGGAATTTTGGCTACGTTGGTTAATTGACATGGTATGCAGATACTGATTTGGTTAAAACAAGTGGGTATCTAGAAATTCAGCTGCAAACCACAGATCTCAAATTGACTACCCATTTCCACTCTAGTTTCATCAGTGGAGGGGAACAAAGACTGGATTACAGTCTACCTGTGATTCTCCAGCTACTTACTCCTGTTGACTTTAATGAGATTACATGGTTTGAGGATCACAGCCTAAGTGAATTAGACACCCGGTTCTCATTGAAATCCTCTGTGAATACGGTTATAAATTCCATCCCAGCTTTGGCTCACATGTCAGGAACAAAAATGCTAAATCATTTACATCATCACTTTTAAGACATACCCACAACGGTGGCTTCCTAATCAAGGGGAATGGCCTCCCCCTACATCAACTGTTTGATGCTTGCTTTTACTGTTGGCCGTGTATCTTAACTACAAACAATACTGTGTCTGCATTATAGTAATGCAAGATGGTAACTCTATGGCTAGGGCTGTGTTTTGAAATGATCTTAAACAGGGACCTAAAGCCCGCATTCATTCTGAAAGCAGAGGAATGGTCAGTGTGAAAGGTTAGATTTTAATCTCCCAGCCCTCTTATTATTATAATGCCTTTTATCTGTAGAGCCTGGACAACGGCAGTTCCCAGACTTTGTGCTATGTGACCCCATTTTGAGACCTATATCCCATTTATCCAGACAGCAATGAAGACATGCAAAGCATGCCAAACATCAGTCACGACTGTGACCCCCATTTGAGGTCCTGAGCCGCAGTTGGGGAATTTCTGTTACACAAGTAAGGCATGGGTGGAGAACCTGTGGGTAGTTTGTAGCCTACACGAGCATAGCACATCTCCCTAAACTGTGACAGGATCAATCTTTGGGAGCTGGGGAGCAGAGAGTTAACAAAGAGGCTAATGAGGTAAATGGGAGATGGCTAATGGACCTGAGGTAGACTGCTTAGGTCAGCTACAGGCAACAGCCGTTCTATAAGGGACCCAAGTTCACTTCACAAAACCCCAGACTTCCCTCACCCAAACATAGGGTCTTCAGACCCCACCCACCCACAATTAATCTCCATGGGGCCTATTTACCCTTGGGTCATGGTCACATCTCCCTGACAGACGGCAGCTGCAGCAGCAGTTTTAGTTTAGGGTCAGGCGACAAGTTTATGCCTGAGCCAGAATTTAAAGATCCTACAGACAGCCCTCACTGCAGTGTCACTGCAATTTCAGCACGGCACTGCGATGATTGGCTGATTCTGCAAAAATCACTGCAAATTACAGCAACGCAGTCAACACGGGTCCCTGAAATAGGGACAAGAGCCAGCGGTTTTGCCTGTGGGGCCATGGCTGACTGTGTGTTTGGAACAGTATGGCCTAGTTGTCTTTGTGCTATTATATCTTTGTCCCACCACCATGAGGGGCCATGAGCTCACTTCAGGATTGCCTCAGGTAGGAGGTGGCCAGACAGCTGGAGGCTCACCCCAACACCTGGACCCACACAGGGCTTCCCTGGGGCTAGTTGACCAGGGAGGACAGGTGAGAAGGATCCTAGGGCTGGAAGACTCAGGAAGATTTTTACTTGCCCATAGGCTGAGAAGCTCTTCAAGGGCTTGCCCAAACACAGGCTGGATGTCTAGAGCACTGGCCTTGCCTGATGTTGAGGGAAGACTCCAACCTGGGATATAAGGCTGGTGGACAGAGCTTATCCTGTTTTCTTTAGTTGTGGTAATGTAGCACTTTGTGAATTAACAGCACTGCTATGGAAGAACCAGTACATTGTGAGACTGTGTTTTGGTCCTAATTCTGTGGGAACTCATGCCTCGGCAGGGCCAGAACTGTTCCAAGGGGTTATTCAAATCTCAGTTGGCTCTTCTAGGACTGATGGACCCATTTCCTTTATTAAACATCAATATGTCATGGATTGAGCTACTTCATGGGGGAAATCCACTGAGGAAAAAATATTGGGAAGGTATTGTATAATAAATCCTAAGCATTGCCACAGCTGCACACATGCCACTTGAAGATGAGGAGAGCAGGGAGCCACTAGTTCTGGAAATCATGTTATCTTAAATGCTTCAGAGTGTCCCTTTTGGAGTTAGCATGTTTGTAAGTGTACATCACCCACTGGAACGACCCAAAGACATTCATTGTTTGGAAAACGACCAGCTGAGAGCGACTAGGAGAAGGAAGAAATTGACTTCTGAGGGAGGATGAAAGGAAATACGTCTTGTAAAAAATACATCTCATGTAAACATACAGGAATGGGGTTGCCCGGTTTGGGATCAGCCATGTTACTGATTAAAAAAAATAAAAGAAATTACAATATATCCTCTTTCAAAATCAAATCACAGCACTTGTTCACATGGCTGATACCGACCTACCCAAGAGCAATGTTCTTTGGAACCTTAACTGCATCAGCTAGAGCCAAAGTTGGGATTCGTTTGGCTGTAAACAAGACTCCCTGGTATGCATCTCAGACAATGCATACATCTATGGTGATGTTAGTTCTTTGGTGGTTAAATGTCCTTATTAGTGGGAGGCTGGAAGGGGCGAGGGATAAAGGAAGGTGGTGGCATTAAGATTTTTAGTTCATTCTTCTTGCATTTTCAGAGAGCTGAACTGGGTGATTTTACAGGTCTTTCTTTTTTGGGCCATCCCTAGTATTTATGATTCTGCAGAATTTAATGGGTTTGAGCTAAGAATGAGATGATGGATGGGCTTCCTGAATGTGGATCCACAATTAGCAAAAATCAGATTCTGCGCATGTCTATGTACAATCGACAAAGCAAAGGAACCTTAGCGAGGGACAGAAATTTAAGCCTCATGGACATTCTTCTTGAAATGTATACAATGTCAGCTCAGATCCAGCCCATCTTTGCTTGATAATCACCTATGTTTTTTACAGAAAATATTCTAACTTGCCATAGGCTGGAAGCCTTTTGCTTATCGGATTCCATTTTAGGCATTGTAAAGCATTGTTTTTGCTATGCATGGGGGGTGGGTAATGTACCAGTGGAGTTTTCATTTAGTTAAAGATACAGGCGCCCTAGTTTTAACCTGTCTAGTAGGGTCTCCAGACAGATTCATCCATCCTCCCAGTGGTTGTCATGGTTGTAGGTGAGTTACTATGGCTACCATCTGCGTCGACACCATCACTCTGGCTCGCGAGGTTGGGATTCATTAAGCTGTTGCCAGCCGATGCGCTTGTGCATGAGGGGAGCATCCTTGTAGGTGAGCGCTCGCCCCCTGCCACCATGGAGAACTGGTATGACCCAGACGATGTACCATAGTACAAGTGGTAAGGGGAGGGATTAGTTTGGAAAGGTCCACTCTGGTTTTGGGTGGATCCAGGGTAGGGTGGTGGAAGGTAGGTGTGGTGAAAGCGGGTAGCAGTGGGCATGCTGGTCATACTGATACCACCGATCCCCGTGGCAGAAGGTGTGGCAGTGTACGGAAAGGTTGCTGTCATCGCACCAGGGTAATGCATCCGAGGGTCGGAAAACCTGGTCTCGGTGAGGGCTGGCAGCGCAGAAAAGGAGCGGTCAAACTGACGTGGGTCCGAGAAAGGGGTCAGATCCGATGTACCTATGCGTATAAAAAGAAGAGAGAGAGATTATTTCAGTGGTTAGGTCTTTGCATCTGGAAGAGACTAATCCTGGTCATTTTAGGGTGTAGCTGAGGTGGATATTTAATGGATCTAGACCTGTATTCTGTTCTTAGCGCTACGGCCGACTCATTGTACTGTTCCTCCTTCCACTATCCCGTCATGTGATCCTAATCAAGGACACACATTGTGCACTCAATCACACAATATTCTTTCACCAATTGTTTGTTAACACTCTTAACACTTAATAGGGCTTTCAGGGCAGCAATATTGAGTTATCAGGAAACTGGAGTAGAGAAGGAATTATGCCATGCAAAAATGTAGCATATTCAATTGACTTAGGTGGTGGGAAAAGAGAAGTTTGACTTAAAAGGAAATTCTACTTAATCAAATTCAGTTTAGGTGAATTCCACTGTATTTTGTTATTTGGTACTTAAAATCTTTGGTTGTACTAGTTGGTGGTGGTGGTTTTAATAAAATTCATTTAGAATTTGATTGGGCCTTCTGTATGATGTAATGGAGGAGAATGCCACAAAATATCAAATACCTAAGTCCTAAGCAAGTGAAATTATGACTAACAAAGTGACAAGTTTTGCAACTGTAATCTGTACAAAAATGGCTATTTGTTTCTCGAGCCAATGATCCAAATTTAATTTGCAATGGCTTCACCTCCAGCAATCTCTAAATTGTGGCAGTTAAAACACTACTCTCCTCCCCTCTAAAATTTCAGAGAGTCATTTGTTTAGGCCAGCCTGGTTTCCTGCCCTAAAAGCTCTTGTTTCCTAGAACGAGGATGAGCTTATTTCTCCAGCCGTTTTTTGGTCTCCGGCAGAAAAAAAACTATAAACACAGGGGAAGGGATTGTTTAGCTGTTATGGAGGCTGTGTAGTAAATAAACCGGCACAGGCCCCCAGACAGAGAGTCCCCAAGCTAGTCAGTCAGGGCTGTTTTTGTATTCACACGCACATGCGGAGACATAGAGGGAAAGCCTTGAAACCTTTGTGTGGGTGGCCTGTTTGTGCTGATAGCATCAAGGGATGGAACTGATAAACACACAGCTGAAAGCTCACTGACTCTGGGCCATGACATCCCTCTTACTTCTTGACTCTGAGGGGATTAAAAAGAGCAGGGAACTTGATCTTTCTGGCCAAAATTCAGTTGCAAGTAGGGTTGCCACTATAGCTGAAATGAATGGTCAAAGCAAATTCCAAATATGACAAATTCACATCCATTTTTGTGATTGTTTCCTAGCTTAATGCACAGCAATGCCGATAAACAGTTTAGAATGCCTTATTTACCTATGACTGCAAAGGGGACGCATAGGACGCTCCTCTACCATTCAAGTCAATGGAAGTTTTGCCACTGACTAATGTCGATCTCATTGGGTGTCTTCACATGGACAGCTGCCCCCTCCTCGCCCCCAGGTGGGCCATCCATTTAAAGGTGGCCCGCCAAATGTGCAGGCAGAGTAGAGGTGGGGAAGGCTGATTGTGTAGTGGGGCAGCCCCACCGGTGATATTCCAGAACATCCTGGAGCACCAGCAGCCTAACCCTGGGGTTGCTGTTCATCTGTTTGGTGGATGGCCACAGCAGCAGCACTCTTCCCTGCAATCCTATGTTTGTTTGTTTATTTATTTATTTACTTATTTCATTATATTTATATGCCGCCCCCCATGCCTACGGCATCTCGGGGCGGCTTCCAGCATAAGATAAAACAATTTTTAAACATAAAAAATCTACAATATCATAATTAAAACAAATTTAAAACACCCCCACAAAAATGTACCCCCCACCCGCCCCTCCGAAGGCCTGGGAGAACAGCCAAGTTTTACAGATACGTCGAAAGGCCAACAGACCCGGGGCCAGGTGAGCCTCCTCCGGGAGGGAGTTCCACAACCACGTCCTGGCCACCGAGAACACCCTCTTCATTGTGGCCCCCCGTCTTACATGAGGGACCTCCAGAAAGG